>JASPKZ010001587.1:1482500-2082500 GCA_030220185.1 Diploptera punctata | reverse complement strand
CTAGAGAGAGAAACTGTTTAATTAATAACATCCCTAAGAAACAGTAACATAGAATATGGATTCCATGACTGTGATGTCGGTGAAGATATATGGTCTCATGGACTAAGCCAGTAGTAACACAGCTGTTCTTGACTCCACCTGCTAGCCAAATCGTCAGGGACAAATCACAGAAAGTAGCATTTCAAAATAAAATGTGAAATATCATTAATTGCGAAAAGGCCTATAAACAAAATTTACCGAATTTTCCCGTCCTAGTACTACTTTGGTTTCCTAGATGTCAGTATGAGGCGGAACGCTGACCACAGACCACTCAATAAATGACATCTATACGAAAAGAAGTGTAACTAAATTAATATGGTTCAAATTCTTCCCTGTAGGGGAGAGCGCCTAAATATCTCTTAAGGAAAACATGGGCTTACAAGATACAAGAAGAAGATTAATTGCGGAGATATTTATTTTTTATCAACGACAGAAATGTTAGAGGATAGATAAGCGGATAGGAGATACACGTTAAACGTTGAGAAGGCAACTCTTCTACGGGGAACAAATGTAAACAAATTCAGAGCCTTCGAATTGAAGGTCTGATGTTAGTCCTAACTTTATATATATAGTCCTACAAAAGAGACTTCAAAACGTATATTGAGGAAAACAGATATGAGGAAGCGAATAGGTTCTATCAGAGACTGTGTTTTATATTTATATAAGGACGCCTTGTAGTAACTAAGATCATTGCTATCGCATTTCAAATCAAGGCGAGAAATCGTTACCAAATGTTGAAGGTTCTCTTCTTTCATGTACGAGGTTCTCTTATGTGCTGTAAATCTAGACAGGGAGCCCGGATCTTAAGATCGCTTCTGAAGTAACACACATTGAGAATTTTTCGCCCTACAAATCCACAGATCCCAACAGAGTTTGAAACAAAGTACCGGTACTTTGAAACATGGAAATCGCTAGTCCAGGATGATCGACTGAAACGTCTATCGGGTACTAAAAAGGAACTAACATTTGTGTAATTATAGACTATGTATATTTCTTTCCCATGTCGTACTATCTAAAATATAAAATTAATGTCAATTTTTTACACATAAAGCTTTACTTACTAATATATAGCCATGAGAACACTGGTAGTATTTTTAAAGCGATCTAGCGTTTCTTCCACAACGCTCAATCTACATATTTATAAAGACAGGTTGCTTTTATGAAACATTTGTACGGGTATAAAATGCCTCCTTGTTGCATAGCGATGATGATAATAACTTTAACGTTGCTGAGTAACAGCATGGGATGTGAAATTGAAAACTATTACCACTGAATTAACAAAATATTTATAAATTACAGAAATAATTTAATATTATTTAATCTCTCAGTTTATACAGCTGCAAAATACAACTCTTCCTCTATCAGGTACATAGTAAAATGATGCCACGTGACATATAATATATTTATTTGGAATCTGGCTCATTGAACATTATAACTCTAGCATAACATATATTCTATTTTGTATTACTGTGAATAATATTTTTACATATTATATCATTACATAAGTTAATTAGAGAGTTTATGGGAGGTATGTGGTTAGCCTGTCGACTCTCCTATCTTTTATAGCCTCCGCGTATTACAAATGTGGGTACAAGTCCCATACTGTCTGATATCCCAACAGAAAATGTCTTCCTTGTAAGGAACCAGACCATGTACCGTAGCTGTGCGCCTTAAATCGCTGAATTCTTCTATTTCTAAATTGTGATACGTTGATATTTTTATTATTTCCTTCCGTCTGTTGCTTGCTTTGTTAACTATGTTTGAAACGTCAATTTAATTAGTATAAATGTTCCTTTAGTAATCCTTGAAGTTTATTGAAACGTCCACCGCTGTGGTCTTGAGGTAAGTTATTGGCTTGTCACGCAGCGGGCCCGGATTAGATTCCCGTCGGAACAAGATTCCTAGGCGATGGTTCTTAATTCGGAGTTTTTCCTCACGTGTAAGATAAATGTCAGGAACATTTAAGGCCAAAACGGTCCCCGAACACCATCTAGAAATCATTATCATCATTAACATATTTATTAAGTTAGGATTAAGGTCTCTCGTGGCGCACCATTACCACCATCACCTATCATATATTATCTGGGCAGCGTAACTCCGCCTTCCCGGCGCCCCAACCTCAAATGTAGGTTACATTAACACCATGGCAGAAGAGAATACTAGAATGTGGAAATCACAACGTGGTGGCGTTGATTAAAAATTGTTTGCAGTTATTGTATTATTCTACCAGTTATATTATATGGGTGCGAAACATGGACTCTTACTTTAAGGGAGGAAAGGAGATTACGAGTATTTGAGAATAAAGCTCTTAGGAAAATTTTTGGACCAAAGAGAGATGAACAGACATGTGAATGGAGAAGACTACATAACAATGAACTACATGGTCTTTATAGGAAGCCAGATATAATAAGAACAATTAAGTCTCGTAGACTGCGATGGGCAGGACATGTTGCGCGTATGGGGAATGAAAGACGTGCATGGAAGCTTCTTGTAGGAAAGCCAGAGGGAAAACGCCCAGTTGGTAGACCAAGAATGAGGTGGGAGAACAACATTAACTATGATTTGAGGGAAGTAGATTTTACAGGGAACGATTGGAAAGCATTAGCTCAGGATAGGGATGTATGGAGAGCTTATGTCCGTGCGGCCATGAACCTTCGGGTTCGATAGTGCCAGTGAGTAAGTAAGTAAGTATTGCATTGTTTCGACTATTTGTTCTTAGAATTCAAAGTTAGGCCTATATTTTTTTCAATCATCCGTTTTTATAAATCAGTTGAAAGAAAAACTTAACAAAATAATTAATTTAAAAAAATATCACGAAACCTTTTAGAAAGAATGAGTATGTACATGCATTTAAGTTATTTTAGGGAAACCGTACATTACTCCAAGTTATTTGTTCTAAAATGTGTAATTTATTATACAGGGCTATTCAGAAAGAAGGGACAGACTTCAAACATTTATTTCTTCCAAAGAACAAAACATAGAAACACAATTCCAACGTTCCTGGAAAGAGAAAATTTCAATGTTCACTATTTTATACATTCAATGTGAGCACCATTTGTAACATGACAAATATGAAAACAGTGGCTCATTTCTTGCCACACACGAATCAGTTGGTTTCTAGTTATCGAAATCATATCTTCAATAATTCCATGTCACATATTTTCAAGAGTGTCAGACATAGGTGGGATAAAAACACGATCTTTGACGTAACCCTACAGATAAAAATAATACGGGCTTAGGTCTGGTGACCTGGGAGGCCACTCGCGATGAAGTTGATCTCCTGCTCCTCCTCTTACAATCCAACGTTCTATTGTGTCATTTTATACAAACAATCAACATGACAAACAACAGCGCCAATGCGACCGTGATTGGAACTTCATTTTTTTTTCTTTCCAGGAACGTTGGAATTGTAATTGTATTTTTGTAGTTTGGAAGAAATAAATGTTTGAAGTCTGCTGCTTTTTTTTTTTAATAGCCCTGTATTACAGGCAATATCAGACACTTATTAGCATGGAAGGCTCGCACATCTCTACACCCTCGTATAGTATATACATATATAGCTCCGGGAATGTAAACATAGCATGATGACAGATGTTACACATACACTTACTGGTACTCGTTCTATTTAGAGGCTGATTAGATCCAAGTACCATTTTCTCAGCAAAATATTTAGTAAAGGCCTGGATTTTAATCTCGACATCTCAACTTAAACCATAGTTAAATGATAATCTAGACAATATACGTTGACATGTGTCAGCCTATCAACTTCCCAGCCGTTATAGAGGTAATTATAATCCATGTATAATACGTGTTGAATGAAAAGTTATAATTATATATTTATAACTTAATCTTATTTTGTTAATATGTATCTTTAAACGGAAATTCCAATGAAAAGGTGTAATTTGTTATTTAAGTTGATGTGGTACTTTCGCGTTACTCTAAATCAATATTTTATTAAATATTATAATTTTCATGAAAAAGTTGTAGATGCGAGTATTGCAACATATTGCATAGTGATAACAACAATAATGACGTAATAACTGTAACGTTACGAGGCAACGCCACTGAATGAAAATTGAAAGATATAATTATATTTGATATTTCACAGATTAAATTCAAGACTGTTTCTTCTATCGATTTATGCAACTGAGAGATTGAGAGATTAGTGGATAACGTCTTCTCAACAGGTAAAATATATTAAGTACATTTACAAACACTTTGTCATTGTTTAGAATAATGCTATTACAGGATATACGGTACATTCTGTAAATATGTTGAAGCTATATATTTGAAAAAAAAATTAAATCTTGTGTTTACATCCTTTCAGATAACATTTTATTATTCTTTTAAAATTAACTCTTTTCATCCTTTAAACTCCATGATGCGACAGACTCGCAAGGCTCTGATTTACCAGTCGGCAGTCCACTTGGGAAGGTTTACTGAGATATTAGAAAATTATACGGAGACGGTATACGTGTGATATCTGGTCAACCTGTCAATTCTTATAGCCGTTATTAACTACACCTACCCAAATTTCTCTGATTGGGCACCGGACACATACCTGCCGAAATTTCATGAGCGAATTTTTTTACTGAAGGAATGGAAACCACCGCATGAAGCTTTAGATTGGTCCATCTCCTCGCTATCGCTTAACATTACTACGTTATAATATTGAAATGAAAAGCTAATTAATACCATTGAGTTGACGGCCTTGTTTATTCTGTAAAGAGCTGGTGGCATGCTGCAATATAATAACCTAATAATAAACAAGAGAGTGAAACTCCTTGCCTTAACTCAGTGTGAAACTCAAAAGTATCTGCATTTTTATTGCCTACACGCACACTACAATTTGTGCCATTTAGATATATTCAAATAAATGTACCTAATTTTTAGGAATTAGGAACTTCCGCATCTATAGTATATATAAAAATAAAATAATTCCACTACAGGCCTCGGGAGGCCCTTGGGGTAGTAGGAGGTTAAGGCTTCTACTTTTTCTAGACAATCGGCATTTGATGTCAGCCGGGTTGTCAGCCCTGCGTGACGGCCGCCTTTACCCCAGAACAAGCGTCTGGTACTCATTTTCTTTAGAGGCTGAGTCGACCCCATGGCCATAGTGCCGCCAGAAGGTTTTGGTCAGTTTAAAAGTCCTGACCCCACCGGGACTTGAACCCTCGACCTTCCGACTTCTAGCGCAGTGCCTTAACCACTGTTTGTTTTGATAATCTTGAATACATGCTGTTTGTTTGTTTGTTTGTTCGTTCGTTCGTACTTTATGCGCGGCTATACCGTTGATCCGATTGCGATAGGGCTTTTTGCAAAATGTTCAGGAGTTTTTCGGGATGAACATAGGCTATAAGAGAGTTGTGATACTCAGCTCCTACACCCTTAAAAATCGCCCTATTTAGTGGAAAACGTGAAAAAAAGTTGTTCTTTGGATGCTTAATGGCTTACGCTGCCTAAACCATAACAAATACACAAAATTAATGTACACGGAATTTAATATCTCAAAACACTGTACAAAAAAGTCTGGGACAGCATATGTTTATCTCTTACGGATAACTCACAACAACCATTTTTATTTTTCATTGACGCCAAGAAGATCGAGACGAGTACGTAGATTCCTGTGCAAGCATAGCACCACATGGCGGGTATTCTTTTACGGATAAATCACAATAACGAATTTTGTCTTTTAGCTCATTAATGCCAAGAAGTTCGAGATAAGTAGTTTCCCGGGCAAAACCGGGTAATCAGCACGGGGAATCTTAAAATAATTAATTTATACATTTATGATTATTTTTCATATTACTTATTCAACTAACCGTAAGAAGTATATTAATTTTTGTCTTTCAACTCATTTATGCCAAGAAGATCGAAATGAGTAGACAACGCCGGGTAAACAGCACGGGGTATCTAAAAATAATTACGATATACATTTTTCCTTTCACTTATTCAACTAAACTTAAAAGCACATTAATTTTCACTTATTTAGGCGTAGCATTGCACGCCGGGTATTAGCTAGTAAGTAATAGTGATTGTTTTATTGCCAATATATTGTTTTAAGTTTACCTCATTTTGCTCGTGTAACCAATTCATTTTTGCTAGCTTTTTCTTCTTTATAATGTCGGCACATTCTTCATAAAACTATTTCATGTTTTGCCTCTTTTTTAAAATAACTAACGCTTTCTGATCCTGACACTTTAATAGTACCGGTATGTGTTATTGCCTCCCATTCTTCGTTTACGTCAGTTCTTCTTCGGTTGCCTCATTCTCATCTGAAGATTATCAAATATGTTAGCAATTTTGATTTGGTATTCTTGCTGCAGTTCATTATTTCTCAAATGTTCTAATTCAAATATTTCATAATCATCTTTAAGCATTGTTCCTCTCATGAGCGATAACAGTTGTCCGATTTTGACCCTGACCACATAATAAACCGAATTGTAGTCTGTCCCTCTAACTGATCCAACATGGATGTTGCTCTTGTAACAGCGTTTGTCCACTAATATGTGATCTATCTGATGTCAAGTTTTGCCATCTCGAGACGTCCAGGTATATTTAATAATATCCTTATACTGGAATGCTGTGCTCTTAACAATGAGATTCTTTGATGTGTACAAAGGAGATTAGTCTAACCCTATCGTCATCACTATCTTCACGAAGACTGAATTAGGCTATTGTTGTCCTCAATTAATCTCCCCGCCCCACTTTTGTTTTGGAACCTCCTAAGACGATTTTCATATGATATCGTGGAAGATTATCAAATACGCATTCCAATTCGTTATACGTATAACTCATCCTTGATATTATATCTTTATCTTCTCTGGGACTATGTACATAAACTATTACAAAATATAGTCATTTGCCTTTTAGAATCACATATGATATCCTATCGTTGACAAATCCAATTTCCTTCGGAGTAAAAATCCAGTTCCTAATTCAGATCTTGCTGCGCCCCCTAATAAAATGCAAAGCTCCTGATTGCTGACTACCTTCTCCTGGTCATGTAACTTACTGTAAAGTGCCTATACCCAATAGCGATTTATTTAATTCCTGCGTTGATACCTTAATTGCCCGGCTATTGTAAAATGTCCTAATATTGCATGTTCTTAGGAACATGTTCCTACGTTTGAGCCTTTGACATGGATACCCTGAAATAGTCCCCGCCCGAAGAACCGAATGGGAGAATATTTTGCCTCTGGAATTTTTTTCAAGGAAACCATATCCGCGTTTCTTGGCGGTTATATTTTAATGGTAGAAGAAAAGAAAAAGGCCTCCCTATTCAGATTATAGAAACTGTTAAGAGCTCATACTATGGAACAAATATTTGTATTGACCCTCAGCTGACTAAAAATTAGACATTTTTTCAAATAAACCAAGGAGTACGACAAGGGTGTTCACTCTCACCTATATTGTTTAATATTTATATGGACGATATACTAAAAGAATGGAAGAAGATTTTAACTAATGAAGGAATATTAATCGATAATAAAGATAAAATAAGGGCTTTATTATTCGCTGACGATGTTGTACTTTTAGCAGAATCTGAAAATGAGCTCCAAATGTTAGCATATAAATTTAAATTAATAGCCAATAGATATACACTGCTCAAAACAATTAGAGGAACACTATGAAATATGCTAATATTTTTTCATTGGATAAAGGTACAAACATGAAATTAATAAAGTACATTATTTGTGGTTATTTATTTACTTATTTATTGCTCATATCAGTAAAACAAATGAATAACGCTGACAATTAACTTTTCAAATAATTCCGCTATGTAAGCCATTGAATCTTGTGCTTATTTTTTCAAAGTTAAACACTCGTTATATAGAGTTAGTAATCGTGTAATGCCTCCCCGACATTCGATGACACTTTGGAGCCTTCGTGGCATGCGTCCCAATAAGATTCTGGATTTCCTCTTGCCCGATATTCTCCCATTCCTCCTTCAGAGCATCTCCAAGTTGCTGCAGAGTTTGTGGAGCTTGATGTCGGTTCCTGACCTTTCTGTCTAGAAGATCCAACAAGTGTTCAATAGGGTTTGAGGTCTGGGCTGACCGCTGGCCACTTCATTACCTCAATTTCATTCCTCCTCAGGAAATCCCTGGTGACAGCCGCAGAATGTGCCCTGGCATTATCCTGCATAAAAACCGAAATCCAGTGGCAACTCCAATGGCAGCAGTACTCACTTACGTGCTCTTCCAGAAAGTGCTCGATATACCCGACAACAATCATGTCAGTCCTCTGGGGAACAAGTACAAGGTCCCGTACGATTGGTTTGTCACATAACTCCGGCCCACACCATTATGGAACCTCCTCCGAATCTATCAATTTTCCTCGTACCACCTCTGCAGAAAATCTTTCTCTCTGGCCGTCCCCACAACCTTCAATCGACCATCACAACGTGTAAGACGATATCTGGATTCGTCCGAGAAGAGCACAGACTCCCACTGGTTCTGGTTCCAATCACCATGGGTTTTCAAGCATACGCACGTCTTGCTGCCCTGATGCCCTTAGTTGTTAAGCGTGGTTTTTTAACGGGCCTTTTTGGACGAATATTCTCTTTCGCTTATATCTGTTCCTTATGGTTTGGTCTGAAACCCGGATTCCGGAAGCCATATGAAGGTCATTCGGCAGGTTCTTGTGCAGTTTTTGTACGCTGTCGAAGAGCATCAAAGAACAACGTATCTGTCATCCGGGGGTTTGGTTTTAAAATTTTAAACGGCCCTGGCCACGTCCTTCTACAATACCGACCTGTCTCTCGGGGCCTGTTGCGTAACCTGGCGACACTACAACCACGTAATGAGAAACCCCAAGCTCTCTAGCCACTTGTCGCAGAGATTGACCTTGTCGTAAAAGATGTAGTGCATGAATACCACTTCAAAACTCATTTAAATGCCTCATTTTGTCAGAGTACTTTCATATAAACAAGGCAATAATCAACATTCATCACTATAGCAACATCAAGAAGCTTACCAATTAGAAGTGGCCAGTGCCTTCCAAAATAAAAAATGTCTCTATATTTGTTATTTGAGGTAATTTCTCTGTATTTAGGCCATGGATCTTTAAAATTTGTATCCAATGATAAAATTAATAATTCAATTTACATATTGTCCAACTTTCAGCATCACAACTTTAAAAAACAATTACTTATTCAATTTACTACAAGTGTTCCTCTAATTGTTTTGAGCAGTGTAATTGTAAAATATCAATAAATAAGTCAAAAGTAATGGCATTTATTGATAAATATGGAATTAGATCAAAAATTGTACTGGATAACAAAATAATAGAACAAATATCATATTTCCAGTATTTAGGAAGTGATATAACTTACAGAGAAAATAAAGATATAGAAAATAAAGTAAAAAAATTCCAGGCTATTTTTGGAACCATAAAAAGAACCTTAGGTCGGAAAACAAGGAAAGATACGAAACTTAAATTATATGAAACAATGGGTGTTCCTTTGTTGTTGTATGGAAGTGAAAATTGGATAATGAAATCAAGGGGTAAAAGCAGGATACAGACTGCGGAAATGCTGTTTTTACGTAATGTGAAAGGATGCACAAGAGCGGATAGAATAAGGAACGAAACTATACGATAAGAATTAAATATATATAAAATTGAAAATAAAATCAGCGAAAATAATAAGAAATGGACAGAACACTTAATGAGAATGAACAACGAAAGAATACCAAAAAGAACCTCCCTGTATAATCCGAGAGGAACAAGATATGTTGGCCGATCACGTAGAAGATGGACTCCACTTTTAACTTCGCCGGAACAGACTGCATAGCCTAAACCTTGTAGTAGAAGAAGAAGAAGAAGAAGAAGAAGAAGAAGATGGCCACTCTTACATCTGGGCTTATCGCTTCGACCTGTCGGCATGGATAGCCCTTTCGGAAGCAATGTTACCGCCGGCATTGCCCTCGGGTTCATTTAAGCCACTCCACCACGATAAGATAAAGGTACAATAGAAGAATTTAAATTAAGTATAGATTTAACAACTCTCCTGGTGCTTCATTATCATTTATCGCCCATCACATCATCGGGGTTACGTAACTCCGCTCCAGTCGCCCCATCTTCAGATGTGGATTTACAGTTCTGTCATTTCCAGGAAAGAAAGTCAGAAATGTCTGAAGACAGCCTGCAAGCATTGGACAAATAATAAATAATACATTTTAAATTTAATAGACTCCACAAATATATCCTTAGAACATACAATTTTCTTGATGGTTCTATCTTTTAGGCCTGGGCTTCATAAACAGTTGCTAAGAGAAAAATGAGAGCGTACTTAAAGAGGGAATTACCGGTGATTCAAAACACTGTTAGGAGCGATACAAAGGAACACTATCTATGGAGTTTCAGAATTGCTTGCCGCCTGTGCTGTTTGTTTGCCGCCTGTGCTATTTGCTTGTCGCCTGTGCTGTATTTTTACCGCCTGTGCTTCTTGATGATGACTATGACGATGACGATGACTATGACGATGACTATGATGATGACTATGACGATGGCTATGACGATAATTATGACGACTATGACGATGACTAGGCTATGAAGATGACTATGATGATGACTATGACGATGGCTATGCCGATAATTATGACGACTATGACGATGACTAGGCTATGACGATGACTAGACTATGACGATGACTAGAATATGACGATGACTAGACTATGACGATGACTAGACTATGACGATGACTAGACTATGACGATGACTAGACTATGACGATGACTAGACTATGACGATGACTAGACTATGACGATGACTAGACTATGACGATGACTAGACTATGACGATGACTAGACTATGACGATGACTAGACTATGACGATGACTAGACTATGACGATGACTAGACTATGACGATGACTAGACTATGACGATGACTAGACTATGACGATGACTAGACTATGATGATGACTAGACTATGACGATGACTAGACTATGACGATGACTAGACTATGACGATGACTAGACTATGACGATGACTAGACTATGACGATGACTAGACTATGACGATGACTAGACTATGACGATGACTAGACTATGACGATGACTAGACTATGACGATGACTAGACTATGACGATGACTAGACTATGACGATGACTAGACTATGACGATGACTAGACTATGACGATGACGATGACTAGACTATGACGATGACTAGACTATGACGATGACTAGACTATGACGATGACTAGACTATGACGATGACTAGACTATGACGATGACTAGACTATGACGATGACTAGACTATGACGATGACTAGACTATGACGATGACTAGACTATGACGATGACTATGACGATGGCGATGGCTGTGGCGATTTCTATAACGTCAATGACTATGACGATGACTGTGACGATGACTGTGACGATGACGACGACGCTGACGGTGACGACGACGACGGTGACGTTGACGACGGTGACGACGGTGACGTTGACGACGGTGACGACGGTGACGTTGACGGTGACGATGACGGTGACGATGACGGTGACGATGACGGTGACGTTGACGGTGACGATGACGGTGACGTTGACTATACAGTCTAAATAATAAACAAAATTCCATCTACCAAAATTCAGTATCCAAGCAATAACCATCAGTAAAGCTACAGGTGACGGTGACGAGACGACGGTGACGACGACGGTGACGACGACGGTGACGACGACGGTGACGACGACGGTGACGACGACGGTGACGACGACGGTGACGTTAACGACGCTGGTGACGGCGACGACGGTGACGGCAACCGCAACCGCGAAGGCGACCGCGAAGGCAACCGTGAAGGCGACCGCGACGATGACGACGATAAACACGTCTGGGGGTTCGCCGTAGCTTATTAGTTACGGTTCTACGCTACAAGCTGGAAGGTCGAGGGTTCATGTCCCGGTGGGGTCAGGATTTTTAAACTGACCCAAAACTTACGGTGGCATTATGGCCCTGGGAAATGAGTACAAGACGCTTGATCTGGGGTAAAGGCTATCGTCACGCAGGGCTGACAACTCGTCTGATATTAAATGCCGATTTTCAAGAAAAGTGGGAGCCTTATCCTCCTACTACCGAAAGGGTCTCCGAAGGCCTGTAGTGGAATCTCTGTACCTTTTTTATGAATATGACTATGTCCGTGTCTGTGCTTGTGCGTACGTCTGCCTGATTGTCTGTCTGTGTGTGTCTGTCTGTCTGCGTTCGTGCGTGCATGTGTCTGTCAGTGTGTGTGCGTGCATGTGCCTGTCTGTCTGTCTGTCTGCCTGCCTGTGTGAGTTTGTAAATGTGTGTCTGTCTGTGTTTGTGCGTGCGTGAGTGTGTGTCTGCCTGTGTGTGTGTGTGTGGATCTGTCTGTGTATGTCTGTACGTGCGTGCGTGCGTGTGTACATGTGTTTGTCGGTCTGTCTTTGTGGGTGTGTCTGTCTGTGTGTGTGTCTGTCTGTGTGTGTGTGTGTCTGTCTGCGTCTGCGTGTGTGTCTATCTGTATGTATGTATGTCTGTTTGTCTCACTGTATGTGTGCGTGTGTGTCTGTCTGTGTGTGCGTGCATGTGTGCTTGTCTGTCTGTCTGTCTCTCTATGTGCGTGTGTGCGTGTCTGTCCGTCTGTGTGTACGTGTGTGTGTGTCTGTCTCTCTGACTGTGTGCGTGTGTGTGTCTGGTTGTGTGTGTGCGTGTGTCTGTCTGTGTGCATGTCTCTCTGTCTGTCTGCCTGTCTGTCTGTGTGCGTGTCTGTCTGTCTGTGTGTGTGCGTGTGTGTATGTGTGTCTGTCTGTGTGTATGCGTGTCTGTCTGTGTGTGCAAGCTTGCGTTGTCTGTCTGTATGTGTTCTTGCGTCTCTGTGTGTGCGCGTCTGTCCGTGTGTTTGCGTGAGTGCGTCTATATATCTGTCTGTGCGTGCGAGCGTCTCTCTGTCTGTGCGTGCGTGTCTGTGCGTGTGCGTGTGTGTCTGTGTCACGTCTACTACTAAGTATAGTGTTCAGTATTGCCAAATGATAATGAACTTTTTTTTTCCACTTCATCATCATCAATGGCAGTCATGGATTAGGCCATTGGCCTGTTCAGCTTCAGGAAAGAAATTGATCCCTCCACCTCTTCTTAGGTCTTCCTGGGTCTCTTCGCCCTGTGGGTCTGTAGTTCAATAGCTGCAGAGGTAGTCTATTGTTTGGCATTCTAAGAAGGTGTTCATGCCAATTATTTTGATATTTTTTAATGATTTCAGTTATTGCTGACGTGTTGAGAGCTTTGCGGATATCTTCATTACGCATGTGATCATAAAGCGTATAACCCGCTAAAGGTCTTAATAAATTCATTTCTGCAGCTACTATCCTATTTAATTTACCTGTAGTAAGAGTCCAGGTTTCAGAACCATAAAGTAGAGTTGGAAGAGCCATTGTTTTATAAAATTTTAGAATTGTATCTAGACGTACTTTTTGGAAAAGAATGCTTTTTATTGTTCCTATAAGTTTTTGAAATTTGACCAATTTTATGTCTATGTCTTTACATGTGTCGTAGGAAAGATTGCAGCCAAGATAAGTAAAGTTATTAACTTGTTCTATTATATTGTTGTTAATAACAATTTTAGTTCGTATCGGTATTTTCCCTTGAAATGCCATAGTTTTTGTCTTACTCACCGAAATTTGTAAATTATAATCTTGGGTTATATTTGACAATCTATGTACTGCTCTTTGTAGGTGATCTTCAGAAGTAGCCAATATTACTTGATCATCTGCGCTAAAACTCTTGAACTTTTTACAAAAATATGAATGATTTACATTAGCTTAAATACCTAAAATGAACACACTTGATATTAATGGAACGATAACACTAGCCAACAGTGAAAATATAACTGGAATGAAAAAAATGTTTCATAAGTAATCGACCATGCTGATAACGAAAAAGACAATGAAAAGCTGGAATTAGCTCTCATTTATAAGTTGCTAGCTAATACACGGCGTACGCTGCTACGCCTAAATAAATAAAAATTAATGAGCTCTTATGTTTACTTGAATAAGTAGAAGGAATAATAATTATAAATTTATATTTTTAGATACCCCGTGCTCATTACCGGCGTTGCCCGATTAATCTACTTATCCCAATCTTCTTGACATAAATGAGCTGAAATTCGAAAATTAATGTGTTTTATGTTTAGCTGAATAAATAAATGCAAATATTTATATAGTAATTATTTTTAGATACCCCATACTGTTTACCCGGCGTTGTCCGGGAATCTACTCATCCCGATCTTCTTGGCATAAATGAGCTGAAAGGCAAAAATTAATGTACGTCTTATGATTAGTTAAAAAAGTAAAATGAAAAATAATTATACATGTATATCGTAATTATTATAAGATTCGCCAAGCTTATTACCTGGTGTTGCCCGGGAATCTACTTATCTCGATATTCTTGGCATAAATGAGCTAAAAGACAAAATTCATTATTGTGAGTTATCCGTACAAGAATACCCGCCATGTGCTGCTATGCTTGCACAGGAATCTATAAGTAATTGTCTCGATCTTCTTGGCATCAATTAAAGACAAAAATGGTTATTGTGAGTTATCCGTAAGAGATAAACGTATGCCATTCCGGGCTTTGTTTTAGAGCTTTTAGAGATATTCAATTCTATGTAGGCCTACATTAATTTTGTGATTTTGTGTATGTGTTATGGTTTAGGCAGCGTACGCCATTTAAGGGTCCAAAGAGTTACTTTTTTCACGTTTTCCATTACAAAGGACGATTTTTAAGGCGTAGGAGTTGAGTATTACAACTCTCTTACAGCCTATGTTCAACCCACGAATCTCCTGAACATTTTGCAAAATGCCCCATCACAATAGGATCAACGGTATGACCGCGCATAAAGTACGAACAAACCAACCAAACAAGAAACATTATTTTTATATATTAGATAGGGGAGTTTATTCACCCCTTTTAAATGATGGTTTCAAGATAACTTCGGACTTTCAGGCACGCAGCTACAGCATCTTTGCTATTTATCCTAGGATCATGCGTCGTATCTCATTCTCTTCAGAAAAGAACAGCCCTTAAACGGCACCATTTAAATGTCCCTATCATGTACCTGAGGCGGGAAAATTTGAGGGAAATTGGAATTTTTTCTGAAAAAAATCCCTTGTTTCTAAAACCCAATATTTCTAAAGATTCTAATTTTGTGTGTAATGATGAGTGTGCTAAGAATCATAAAATAACATAGTACGAACTTAATGTCATAGTGAGATATCTTTAATTGCTGAAAGTAAAGCTGAACTGTTGGTACCTAGACTATAACTGTGGAATTGTCTTGAGAAGACGGTAAATGTAATATCCCCACATGCCATTCCTTCCATTTTTCCAAAGTGAAAAGAACTTAATAATCTGTTGTGATGTAGAGGGACTAATGGAAGCTATGGGTTCTAAATACAGTATAAAAGTGATGAGTGGAGATTGTTCATAGACTCCTATAAAATAAGTTTCAAATGTGTCCTACTGCATAATGACATCGATTCCGATTGCGTATGCACCTTACATATGTTAACATGAAACAATTGTTATTGCGATTGAACTACGACAAGTTTAAATGGGAGACCTCAAATTCATAGGCATAATACTTGGGCTGCAACAGGGCTATATCAAGTTCTGTTGCTTCCAGTGTCTCTGGGATAGCCGCGCCATAGTACTTCATTATAAAAATAAAGATGGGCCTAAGCATTAATCACTTTTACCAGATCTCATAATCTTATGCAAAAAAGCACTTGTCGAATCCAAGAACATAATTCTCCTACTCTTCATGTAAAATTAGGCCTAATGAAAAACTTCTTTAATGCCATGGGCAAAACTGGGCTAGCATTTATCTATTTATGCCAGAAATTTCCACGGTTTATTGAGATGAAAAAGAGGGGATTTTCGTGGATTCCCAGATACGAAAAATGTGCAAAGATAAGCATTTCAACACCATCCTGACAGGTAATGAAAAGTTAGCTTGAGATGCCTTTGTCCAATGTCAACAAGTGAAAATATAAGGTTCTTGTGGCAAATCTTTTGCACTGCTACGATAGACTGGGTGTTACTTGTCCTTAAATTTACATTTCTTAAATTCCCACTTGGACTTCCTTCCTGGCAACTGTGGTGCTGTAAACAACGAGCACGGGGAACGATTCTACAAGCAAATTTCGAACATGAAAATGAAATACCAGTGAGAGTGCAGTGCATCAATGTTAGCCAATTACTGCTGGATACTAATTAGGAAATCGCCATCAGAAAATTACAAATGTCAGGCAAAGCGGTTGCATCTTCAGTGATCTTCCTCCAAGGAACAACAACAAGGTAAATACATGCATAAGCTTGTATAGGCAAAACGTAAAGTTAGCATAACTTCAAAATGAAAGCTAATCTTGCATTTTCATTAACGTTTTCGTTATCAGCACACACGAAAACATAATTATTAACTGTTTCTATGCCAGTTACAAAAAAAAAGTAAACTTTGTTGGCTAGTGTTATTAGCTCCCTCCCTGGCCGTGCAAGAAACCATAGATAGAAGCATTTCAGAAGAGAAGCCAAATAGCACCAACAAAGAAAATATTTTATCAGCAGAAATGGTGTAAGAGTGATAAACGGACAGGGGGAACGTGATTAACCATCCCACGGGAGAAACTCGCAGACAAGTACCGTTTCTCCAAATGGAGGTTGGATAACACGGCAGTCATCATACAAAAAGTCCTATGAAAGAAACTCCAATAGGACTATGTATAGTTACGAAGATTAATTAGTTCCATCAGTGTTATGCTATTAATTATATTTAACGACGCTCTATAGCAGCTAAGATCATTAGCGTCGCAGTTGGAATCTAGGTGAATAAGGGCTGTTAAATTTAGTTGAGAGGCCTCTTCTTATATTCTTGTGATTCTCATATGCGTGTACATGTAGTCAGAGGGTCCCAGTCTTTAGTTCCTTTCCGAAAAGATACTTACTAATGTTTTCTACGGACTAGAAAAATCCTCACACTCCGGCAGGGTTTGAACCCGTGTATTTTCAATCAAGGGGTCAAAATGGTAACAACTAATCCAGAATAATCGACTAAAAACCCTAAGTATAAAAATTAGGCAATTATCTAATCGTGTATTATAATATATGTTTAATTCCCAATGTCATATTATGTGAAATAGTAAATCAGCGCCAGTTTTTAAAGTTTAAAACGTACTTACAAAAATTTAAACTTGAGAAAACAAGATGCATTTTTTCTATAACCCCATATGGCGTTTCTTCCTCACCGTTCAGTTAGCATTTTTATTAAAAGTATACAAATTTTATTAAACGCTTGTACATAAAGCGCCTTGTTGCTTAGCGATAGCATCAAATGATGACGCAATAACTTTAACGTTTACGGAGCAACGGCAGTGGATATTAAACTAAAAAATATTATTTCAAATGGAATTAATAAAATATTAGCATTTCACAGATTGAATGCATAAAATTTAGATATGTAGATAGACGGACGGACAACGCTCCCTCTAACAGATAAATATTGAATTAATTTGCAAATTTCATACTGTTATAAGCTGAGTTGAACAACCGCCGTAAGGGACGGCTAGAACAAGGTTGGGAGCTTGTTCAACTACAAGAAAGAAAACGTATACATTAATTCCAAAACGTTGACTTTCAAGCCGGCACTTCCAGTTTTACTGTTCAGTTCTTAATGTTCTGTATGTTTTGAAAATATTTATAACTTGTAATGTTAAAAGATCCCGTGCTATGTCGCCGTGGTCTATAACTGGTATTCCTTCCAGACGTTTCTCCCTCGAATGCGGAGGGCATCTTCAGTGGCGATTGTTTCTAGGTGATGTTGCCTTGTCGTAAACATTATCTAGAAGCACTCGCCGCTGAAGATGCCCTCCGCAGTCGACGGAGAAACGTCTGGAAGAAATATCAGTTATAGACCACGGCCACATATCACGGAATCTTATAACAGTATGATTACCAGCCGTGAAAGCCTGCATTCCACAATTTATAACTTCTGTCTGAACAATACCTTACGTCACTAAAACAATGTTTTCCAGTTCAGCGTATAACAGTGTTTGTCATCTTTAAAAGGTTTATAACACAACACGTAAAAGACTGTAAATATATTTGAAAACCTACTCATTGAACGTTGTAACAAATTAAATTCTAAAATGACAAATATTCTGTTTTACGTCCCTACGGTTACCTTTTTTTATGTTTGATATATTTCGTTTATCATTTCAAGATTCTGTAGCCAATCTCCATTCCTCTATATTTCCACGCACATGCATTTAGTATTTTTCCGTTGTTCTGATTACTCATTCTGTCCAAGTTCTTCACTTATTCCTTATTCCAATCGAATTTCATTCATAAATCTTCTTCGGTCTTCCGTCATCCTTATGACATGTCCAAATGTTACACCGTCCCTGGAACAATTATCGTGGCTTCGTCTAAGAGATCGTAGAACTGTCCATTCCCTATCCCTTCTCTATAAAATACTTCACACATCATCGCCTAATTATTTATCACGCCGCTTCATCAGACTATCCGACACACATAATCTTGACACTCGATCCCATCAGCATCAGCACATTGTCCTTTATATCCCTCCTCATCACACTGTATACTATTCATTATCTTTTACGGTCTCACTTACCAAAACATGGAATCCCCTTCCGCCCTATGTCAGAGACTGTCAAACTATAACATCCTTTAAACAAACTAAAGAATTATTTAATAACAAACTAACTTATACACCTCACTGATAGTATTCTTTTAACCATTAATAAATTCAATTATTAATGAAAATAATATTAAGATTAACAAATATTTTCTTTTGCTTTGTTTTAAATATTGTATAATCGTAAAATTAGTTTTCTATATCACATTACTTTTCTTTGTTTTTTATATACATTAGATAGGACAATTTAATATCTTTTGCTTGTATACATTTTATTATTATTTTTAGTCTTAATTTTAACTAACATTAACTGGTTGCAATTAGATCGTAATATAATAGATATTATCTTTTTGATCAAATTTTTATTCAGTATTTAATATTAGAGTTAATTCAAATTGTTATATTCTGATGTAATATTTGTTTGTCCTGGTTAGTGGAAGAGAAGGCCACATGGCCTTAACTCCACCAGGCTAAATATATCTAATCTAATCTAAAAAAAAGTATCTTAATTGTTTTGTTTTGATCGTCTATAAAAGTAATCATATGTTGTGTCAAAACAGTCTTTCTGATTTTCTCTCTTCCTGAAAACTTGATCATCATCGCCAGGAGCCAATTTCTATTGAATGTAAATGTATTATTGCCACTTGTCTGTTTACAGACTCAAAATTATACGCTTTAAAGATATTCTCAGGTTATCTGGGGTAGGTCCACCGCTGTGGTCTCGAGGCAGCGTGCTGCATTGTCACGCAGCGGGCCCGGATTCGATCCCCGGTCAGGGCAGTTTTTCTGGGTGAGGTTTTTATCGGGGTTTTTCCTCACCTGTAAGACAAATGTCAGGAAAACTTTAAGGCCCAAACGGTCCCCGAAATTATATGACCATCATCATCATCTCATCATAACCATCCTCCACCGGTGTGGAAAGTAACGGGAAGCTACCACACCTACAATTCCCTAGTAAAGTTGCAAGCATAGCATGAAAATTCTATGATTGCAGTGAAGGACCTGCCTTCGGGCAGAATTACTATGGTTGGATGGATCTGGGGGAGAAAGCACACGAAACCCAAGTTTCTCACGGTCATTTATTTTAAATGATATGAAGAGGCCTCGCCTCCTTTTCATATAGGAAACAAGATATAATCAGCCCAGTTCCCTTGTACCTAGGAGAAAGGTATTTTCTGCATTTCAGGTAGATGCTGAGTAGACACCACGACTATGGTGTCACCTTAATTTTAGGCTAATTAACTCATTGGAACTATCGAACTCGTAGATTCATAATCTCTCCATTACATCCCTATCTTAATCTATCTTTTCCAATCACAGTCTGTATAATTTACCTCAATCAAGTAATTCTTAATATAATTCTCTCGACTTATTCCTGGCCTATCTGCTGGGGCTTTCCTTCTGTTTTTCCCATAAGGAGTTTCCATGTTGCTCTTTCATTCTCCATTCGTGTCACATGTTCTGCCCAACGCAGTATACGGGACTTAACCTCTTCTTAATATAACTAAATTTCATAAAATTTACTACTGCCAGCAACGGAGCCATATAAGAAAGTCACCTAAAAAAAGAAACAGAAGGAAAAAGAGATTGACGAAGAGTTCTACGCCTCAGACGCCATGGTGAAGAGGGAGTGGACCGGAAGCAACTAACCACAAAGGCACGCAATCATAGGCCTGGCAACACATGTATATCACCATAAAATGTGCAAAAATACAAAATTCCACCAAACGAGTGACTCGTGTGAATGTAAGATATGTGAACAAAAATGCAAGCGATACCATTACAAACAATGCAGAAGATGGACGGGATCGTTGAATGAACTAATCAAAGACAAATCTAAACCCAAAATTTAATACTCTTTCGAGTGTCACTTATATACTTATCTATTTATTGTTATATAGTTTTACCCATTTATTTAGTTCTATTCATGTTAACTTCCAGCCTCATTTTTAAGTGTTACTCAATAGAATGTGCATGTTGATAATTAGTATATCCTCGTTGACATCTAATAATACTACGTCATCAGCCTATACCAAGAGAACAATGTCATTTAGTCTCACGCCATTTTCTTCATATAAAGCTTGGTTTCTCAAACGTTTCTATCCATGAAACCTTTTAAAACCTAAAATGAAACTGTGAAACCTAGAGGAATGTTAGCGACTTTTACATATATTACGTAGACGAATATTAAATTACAATTATATTATTTTTAGTCTGATCATCTTACCTCAATATTAATGTTAATTTGTTCTTGAACATCTTTCAAAACAATTCTGGACAAGCTGACGATAAAACAGAATTGTTTTGAAACATGTTCAAGAACAAATCAACATTAATATTGAGGTAAGATGATCAGACTAAAAATAATATAATTAAAATAACCTCAAAATATTACTTCCTAAAATTAAATATTAAATTACAAATTGTAAAACCGACTTATTTTTTACCAATAAGATTAAAACTATTTTTTTAAATAGACACATTAAACATATATTAATCATAAACTGTTTTAATACATATCTTAATGCAGAAATATCATCAAATATATAACAAAAATAAAATGAATTAAGTCCATATACATTCGTAACACTATTTTGTACTTCACACTAAAATTGAGGTACATATTCTCTCCTTTTTCAGAAAAAAATATTATGTTTGAAATTGATCAATGGATCGAGTGTTTTTATTATTCACGTTTGCATAGGCCTATTTCTTAAAATGTCGGGTTTAATATTGGGAAGCTGAAATTGCGTCATTTCCTGCATCCGTCCGTTTCGGTGTTTAATTCTACACAGAAAAACCTAATTTCATACAGATAAGTGCTTACAAAAGGAAGTAAAATTATAATAACTTTCTTTGATAACACTGCTTTTTCTCTTCTCAGGCTGAAACAAAAATCAATTATAGCGAGATCCTTAAACTGAGGCCGTAGGCATGAAACAGGCGTCAATTCAAAATATTGCTTCATTTTTTTAAGAAGTGAAGGAAGAAGGCTTAGTTTGATCCACTAATTTTAAGTATTGTTTTTCACTTTCTTCATCTAGAAAATACTACTCTACGGTGTGGCGCATATCATCCAAATTATTTTCAAATTCTTCATTGATTTCATCAATTACTCTGTACTCCTTATTTCTGCTCAAGGAAATATTCTCTTGAAAGCCTATTTTTTTCTTCTGCAGTGAATTGGCGGAACCCCTTAGAGTTTCTTACGGAACCTCGGGGAAACACTTTGAGAAATGCTTCTCTAAAGTTTTAATGACATGCTTGTGAATAGTATCTAAAAACAGTTTTCCTACCCGCACACTTATGCTTGTACCCCATTTAGGCACATTCGAATATATCTAACGTTTTTAGGTATCCTAAAGTCCAGCAAGATACTAAACAGTTTCTCCCTCTAGATTGAATCATATGCTCTTTTTAACTTTACGTATAGTTGATATATAGTGGCGTTATATTTCCATTTATACTCTACAATCTGTCGTATACTAAAAATCTGCTGTATTTTAGAAGAATTTATTTTAAAGCCACATTGGGATAATCTATCACACTCATCAGAAAGTAGTGAACAATTCAATTTGGAGGATGATTCCTCAATAAGAGCGGGGAAAGAAGGCATGAGGGGAAGTGTTGACGTTTTTTATTCGTACCTTTCCTCCCTTGACAGCAAGTGGTGGTTCGTGTTCAGTATAATGATGCTGGTGCCATGGAGGACAGTACGTTAACACTTAATGGGAGGAACCGTATATTATTATAAAAAACGATAATAGTGTGAAGTGTTTAATTTAAAATAAGACTCATTACTTTTAATTATGTTTATATTATTATTAAAGATAAATCTTCATATTTTTTTCGTTAAGTTTTAACTATAAAAATATTTGCCACAAAAATAAATTATTTTATAAGTAACATTTTCGTTAAAGAAGACTGCATCACTAAGACCATATTATTCGTAGTTCATAAAAGTAACCAAATGAAAATATCTTTAAGAAAATAGTTAATATCCATCCATCCATAGTAATTCTGCCCGAAGGCAGGTCCTTCACTGCAATCATAGCATTTGCATGCTATGCTTGCAGCTTTACTAGGGAATTGTAGGTGTGGTAGCTTCCCGTTGTTTTTCACACCGGTGAAGGATGATGATGCTGATGATAAAGATGATGATGGCCATATAATTTCGGGGACCATTTGGGCCTTAAAGTTTTCCTGACATTTGTTTTACAGGTGAGGAAAAACCCCGATAAAAACCTTACCCAGAAAAACTGCCCTGACTGGGGATCGAACCCGGGCCCGCTGCGTGACAAGGCAGCACGCTACCTCGAGACCACAGCGGTGGACATAGTCAATATAACAAATAAAATATGTTTCTTTCTCCCACGATAATAATTGTCCTTGTTACACGTTTATTAGTATTATTATTATTATTATTATTATTACTATTATTATTATTATTATTATTATTATTATTATTATTATTATTATTATTATTATTATTATTATTATTATTATTATTAGCTAATACCCGGCATGCGCAGCTACGCCTAAATAAATGAAAATTAATGTGCTTTTATGTTTAGTTGAACAAGTAAAAGAAAAAATAATTATAAATTGTATTTTTAGATACCCCGAGCTGATTACCCGGCGTTGCCCGGGAATCTACTCATCCCGATCTTCTTGACATACATGAGCTGAAATACAAAAATTAATGTACTTCTTATGATAGTTGAATAAGTAAAATGAAAAATAATTATAAATGTATATTGTAATTATTTTAAGATTCCCCGTGCTAATTACCCGGTGTTGCCCTGGAATCTACTTATCTCGATCTTCTTGGTATAAATGAGCTAAAAGCAAAATTCGTTATTGTGAGTTATCCGTAAAAGTATACCCGCCATGTGCTGCTACGCTTGCACAGGAATCTACGTACTTGTCTCAATCTTCTTGGCATAATTGTAAAACAAAAATGGTTATTATGAGTTATCCGTAAGAGATAAACATAGTATGCTGTCGCGGACTTTTCTGTAGAGCTTTTTGAGATATTAAATTATGTGCACATTAATTTTGTGTATTTGTTATGGTTTAGGCAGCGTAAGACATTTAAGCGTCCAAAGAGCTACTTTTTTCACGTTTTCCACTACAAAGGGCGATTTTTAAGGGTGTAGGAGTTGAGTATCTCTTATAGCCTAATGTTGATCCCTGGGATCTCCTGAATATTTTGCAAAAAGCCCCATCACAATCGAATCAACGTTGTGACCGCACATAAAGTACGAACAAGCAAACAAACGAACATTCGTTTTTATATATTAGATTATTATCATCAATAATATTATTAGTATTTTTATACAATTATTGCATGACATATCCAATTATATTAAATGGATGGGAAATATAGTCCGTTACTTTAATGAAGGAGAAGAAATAACTATTATTTGAGAATGCAGTTTACAAGAACATTTTTGGACCACAAAGACTCGAATAGACAGGTGAATGGAGAAGACTTTCACAATAATAAGCTTTATGATATCTATAGGAAACCAGAAGCAACAAGACAGTTAAATCTTGTAGACTGATGTGGAGAAAATATGTTGCATGATTGGGGAAAGAAAGAGAAACATGGGAATTCCTCGTGGGAGGAAATACAAATCAAAAGCCCTGCTCAGGTATGTCAGATTGAGCTGGAAAAATAATATTATTCATGATTAGAGGGGTAAAAATTATACAGGCAATGATTGAAAAAAAAGTGGGATAGGGAAGTATAGATGGCTTAATTCTGCGCGACCATGAATATTCGGTTTCGAAAGTGGCAGTGAATTGGTTACTTTTAAATATATAGGCCTACATATATTTTATTTCTGAATTTATCCACAATACAGTGGTTTTCCGTCGCCCTCAAGAAGTTCGCCTTCTCCATTTGTATCGGTCATCAACATCCTCCTCTGTAAGTCACATTTCACTCATACTTCTTCTCACACCGTCCATCCAGCCTCATTTAGGTCTTCCCTCTCTACTTATCTTATCCATTTTATACTCCAAGATCCTATATATTAATTTTTTTCCAAATAATTTACACTGTAGGAATATATAGTTATAGGCATAATAATAATAATAATAATAATAATAATAATAATAATGATATTACAGTAATAATAATAATAAATAATAATGGTATTGTATTGTAAGCCTATGTTTTCCCTTTACAGAGATTTAGGCGCTTCCCCTTACAGGGAAGAATTTGAGCCATGCTAATTTAGTTACACTTGTTTTCGTATAGATGCCTTTTTGAGTGGTACGTGGTCAGCGTTCCGCCTCATACTGACATCTATGACACCAAGGTAGTACTAGGACGGGAAAATTCGGTAAATTTTGCTTAGAGGCCTTTTAATTCAGGCTTAAGGATTTTTTACGAGCCTGAAAATCTTCAGACTCGGGACCCACGGCTTAAAGTCCCTCCCGGAGGACTTGCTCCTTGGACTTTTCCGTCCTAAAAAATCCATCGACCCTGGCCGGGTGTGAACCCGCGACCCTTGGGACCAGATGCAAGGAGCATAACCACTAGTCCACCGCGGCCGACAATAATAATAATAATAATAATAATAATAATAATAATAATAATACATTCGAACTGCAACAATACTTGTGCGAATTCTAGGAACAGCATTGTTTTCATGTCCCTTGTCCGTTGCTCCAGTACTCTATACCTACTGTCTTCGAGAGCAGAGTAACTTGACCTTCAACAAGGGCATGATTACGTCTGACGTATCCAGTTGTCAACAAGGCAGCAAGTCTGGATACTAATGCGCAATATTTGTTAGAATATCGTACAAAGTTAAAAGTACGTAATGGTAGATCTTTGTAATTGTTGTAATCAGTTTTATCTGTTTCTTATAGGCTATATATTACGATAAGTGATGCTTTGCATACATTTGGAAGATTTTCCTAAATCATTCAAAGCAGTCGATATATCTTTTACATAAACGTTTCTCTCGTAAATTGTATCAGTTCAGTTGGGATCCCATCTGAACATGATGCTTTATACATCTGTAACTTATTTGTTTCATTTTCAACCTCTATTGCGTTCAGTTCTGTGACTTATATTTCTATCTGTAAATCATATTCTTCAGTATCCTGTTCTTTATGTACCCGTGCATTTAGTAGCTGATTAAAGAATTTTTCCATCTATTTAGGCCTAATATATTCTTTGAAACTTGCATCTATCCCCATTTTCATTCTTAATTATATTTCTTTCAAACCAGAAACGTTTTTTCTCTTAATTCCCAAATACAATTCTCCAATGTTAATATTTTTTCTTACACCCTCCATGGTATCTTTACCTTGTCGTGGTGGAGTGGCTTGCGTGCTTAAATGATCCTGAGAGCTATGCCGGCAGTAGCATGGCTGCCGATAGGGTTACCCATGCCGGACTGGTCGAAGGTGATAAGCCAGACGAAAAAAGTACCTTGGGCGAAAGAGTGACGATCTTTCACCGTAAAAATATAACCGTCAAGAAATGCGGACATGGGTTCATCTGGGGTAAAATTTTCCGGAGGTCAAATACTCCCCCATTCGGTTCTCCGGGCGGGGACTACTTCAGGGAACCCATGCCAAAGGCTCAAACACAGGGACATGTTCCTAGGAACATGGAATGTTAGGACTTTATACAATAGCGGGGCACTAGAGATATTAACGCGGGAATTAGATAAATCGCCCTTGGATATAGTCGCTTACAGGAAGTTAGGTGGCCAGGAGAAGGTAGTCAGGAATCAGGAAGCTTTGCATTATACTATGGGGGTGCAGAAAGACCTGCATTTGGAACGGGTTTTTTAGTCAGAAGGAAGATCCTATCCGCTATCCGAGATATTAAATTTGTTAGTGATAGGATAAAGTAAAGTAAAGTAAAGTGATCCCACAACAGGCCTCAGGAGGCCTTTCGGGTAGTAGGAGGTTAAGGCTCCCACTTTTTCTAGACAATCGGCACTTGATGTCAGCCGGGTTGTCAGCCCTGCGTGACGGCCGCCTTTACCCCAGAACAAGCGTCTGGTACTCATTTCCGTTAGAGGCTGAGTCGACCCCAGGGTCATAGTGCCGCCAGAGGGTTTGGGTCAGTTTAAAAATCCTGACCCCAACGGGACTTGAACCCTCGACTCTCCGGCTTGTAGCTCAGTGCCTTAACCACTACGCTACGGCGTGCCTAAAGGGTAAACGACATGATTTTATAATTTTAAATGTACATGCCCCCACAGAAGATAAAGATGACAAGATCAAGGATGAGTTCTATCAAGAATTAGAATGCTTATTTGATAGCCTTTCACGATATCATATGAAAATTGTCTTAGGAGATTTTAATGCAAAAGTGGGGCGGGAAGAGATATTCAAACCAACAATAGGCAAATTCAGACTTCATGAAGACAGTAACGACAATGGGATTAGATTAGTCACATTTGCCACATCAAAGAATCTTATTGTTAAGAGCACAACATTTCAGCATAAGGATATTCATAAATACACCTGGACGTCCCCAGATGGAGAAACTCGGAACCAGATAGATCATGTATTAGTGGATAAACGCTGGCACAGTAGCATCATTGATGTTAGATCAGTTAGAGGGACAGACTGCAATTCGGATCATCATCTGGTCAGAGTGAAAATCAGACAATGTCTATCGCTTATAAGAGGAACGAACGCTAAAGATGATTCTGTAAAATATGAATTAAAAAACTTGAAAAGTGATGAAATGCGGCAAGAATACCAAATCAAAATTGCTAATAGATTTGAAGTACTGGAATCTTCAGATGGCAATGTGGCAAACGAAGAAGAAACTGATATAAATAAAGAATGGGAGGCAATAAGAGATACTATTAAATTGTCAGCATCAGAAAGCATAGGTTGTTTAAAAAAGAGGCAAAACAAGAAATGGTTTGATGAGGAATGTGCCGACATTGTAAATAAAAGAAAGCTAGCAAAAATTAAATGGTTACACGAGACAAATGAGGTAAATTTAGAGCAATTGGGTAGTGTTAGGCGGGAAACCACCAAGTTACTAAAGAGTAAAAAGAGGGAATATTTGAGAGAGAAGATTAATGATCTTGAAATGAATGCAAAAAATAGGAACATTAGAGAATTATATCAGGGAATTAGTATAGAGAAGAAGGGGTTTCAGGCTAGAACAAACATAATTCGGAATGAAAATGGGGATATGATTGCAGATTCTAAGAGTATATTAAATAGATGGAAAGGTTACTTTAATCAGCTATTAAATGTACATACAGAAAAGGACATTGAGGAGGATAAGTTACAGACAGCAGAAATGCTAGTCGCAGAGCCAAGTGCATTAGAGGTTGAAATGGCGATTGAAAAATTGAAGATGTATAAAGCATCAGGTTCAGATGAGATCCCAGCAGAACTGATAAAATCAGGGGGAGAAAAATTGATGGACAAGATACGCTGGTTGCTTAGTATGATTTGGGAAAAAGAAGCTCTTCCAGATGAATGGAAGGAATCAATTATCATACCAATTTATAAGAAAGGAGATAAAACTGATTGCAACAACTACAGGGGCATCTCATTACTTTCAACTTCGTACAAAATTCTAACAAATATATTAGTAAGCAGACTTACTCCCTATATTGATGACATTCTAGGAGATCATCAATGTGCATTTAGAAGAAACAGGTCTACAACAGATCAGATTTTCAACATAAGACAGATTTTAGAAAAGAAATGGAAATGTAATGGTACTGTACATCAACTGTATGTAGACTTCAAAAAAGCATATGATTCAATTAAGAGGGAGAAGTTATATAGTATCCTGCTGGAGTTCGGAATTCCTAAAAAGTTAGTTAGACTTATACGAATGTGTCTAAATGGCACAAAGAGTAGGGTGCGTGTAGGCAAACAGTTTTCGGACACTTTTGAAGTCCAGAATGGGTTGAAGCAAGGAGATGGACTATCTCCTCTACTATTTAATTTTGTACTAGAGCATGCCATTAAATCTTTAGAGAATGAGGAAGGCTTACAACTCAATGGCATTAATAAGCTGTTAGTTTATGCTGATGATATAGTACTACTGGCCGATAGCGAGGAGATACTAAAGGCCAACACGCACACACTATTGAGTAACACTAAGAAATTAGGACTGGAAGTAAATATCAGTAAAACTAAATATATGGTCACACGTAGAAATTCAGTATATAATGGAAATGGACAGCTAATGACAAATGAGGGAAATTTTGAGGAATTGACTTAATTCAAATACCTAGGAACAATAATCACAAATAGGAATGAAATGCACAAACAAATTAAACATAGGCTCAATTCTGGAAATGCATGCTATTATGCATTGCAGAGACTCTTAATGTCCCAACTCCTTTCAAAAAATGTTAAACTGAAAATATATAAAACTATTATTCTACCAGTTATATTATATGGGTGCGAAACATGGACTCATACTTTAAGAGAGGAAAGGAGATTACAAGTATTTGAGAATAAAGTACTTAGGAACATTTTTGGACCAAAGAGAGATGAACAAACAGGTGAATGGAGAAGACTTACATAACAATGAACTACATGGTCTTTATAGGAAGCCAGATATAATAGGAACAGTTAAGTCTCTTAGATTGCGATGGGCAGGACATGTTGCGCGTATGGGGAATGAAAGACGTGCATGGAAGCTTCTTGTAGGAAAGCCAGAGGGAAAACGCCCAGTTGGTAGACCAAGAATGAGGTGGGAGAACAACATTAACTATGATTTAAGGGAAGTAGATTATGCAGGGAATGATTGGAAAGCATTAGCTCAGGATAGGGATGTATGGAGAGCTTATGTCCGCGCGGCCATGAACCTTCGGGTTCGATAGTGCCAGTGAGTAAGTAAGTAAGTAATATTTTTACATTCATTTCGATAATAATATTATCTTCCAAATATTTTCTGTTTTGCTCTTTAAAAACCTAGTAATTTCTTGTCTGATGTTACCCAAATTTATAAATTTACTTTATTTTACTCATGTAACCATTTCAATTTATCTAGTTTTGTTTTCATTACAATGTCGACATTTTCCTCATCGAACCATATATGACATGAAAAGAAAAATAAATGCCTGAGTCGGGATTTGAACCCGAATACCTAAACTTTGTACGTTTAGCACTCTACCCATCTGAGCTTCAGGAATCCTAACACAAACATCTATTTTTCTTATATATATAGTATTCTCAATTTACACATTTGTAAATTAAGAATACTATATACATAAGAAAATTAAATATTTGTGTTAGGATTCCTGAGTAGCTCAGATGGTTAGAGCGTTAAACATACAAAGTTTAAAAGCTCGGGTTCAAATCCCGACTCAGGCATTTTTTTTCATGTCATATATATATATAAGTTATATATATACCAATTTATTCTTCTGTTAGTATATACCCATCTAAACATTCAAGTATTTTAAATATATAAGAATTGTTTATCTAGCATTCTTGCTGCTATTCATCATTTCTCAAGTTTTATATTTAAAATGCCAGAGTAATATTTTATGTTTGTTACTCTAACAACCGATAAACGTTTTCTGATTTTCACCGTGACCAGAGGATGATTCGAATTGTAGTCTGCTCCCCTAACATCGACGATGCCATTGTGCCAGCGTTTATCTACTAATATACTATTTATCTGGATTCGTATTCTACCATATAGAGAAGTCAATATGTATTTATGAATATCATTTTAGGGCTAGAGTCTTGTGCACTTAAGTGCAAGAGTCTTTGCTGCGGCAAACGTGACTAATCTAACCCATTGTCGTTACTATCTCAGGCACGTCCCCCATCAGAATTCGAAACACCTACTTTCCAACTTGTAAAGTGCTGCTTCAACCAATTCCGCAACGTTCACCTTACTAATTTTTAGTAAGTGTTAATACTCATTGCTTTACTCCCGATGTTATTTGTATTTAAAGCACACATTCGTCCATTTTTACACTGAAATATTTTGAGTTACTAAACTTCAATGTGAAATATAGACTATAATAAATTTAACACTATCATTTATATAAATTAATAATAAAAACACAATTCACAATTATAAAAATGTTACTTTTCCCCCACTGAAGCACATGTTACATGTTTATTTTTATTACACTGAAATTTGTTGAATTATTAAACTTTATAGAAATTGGTGGATTTTGGCATGTAATGAGAATTAAATAAATTCAATCGCATACATACGAGTCTTCAATCTTTTGTTCCATGTCAGACGTGTCTATACCAAACCAAACGTTTACACAGTATCCATGTTGGTAGTAGCAATATGTTCCAGTAGGACAGGGTGTCTCTTTAGAACAGGCCATTACTTCAGGGTTATTATGAAGACATCTACCATGTTTACTGCAGGTCCAGCCCTCAGGACATATTCCTTCTCGAGTGCATAAAACATGCTCCTCAGATTTTCCCTTTTGTCCAAACATTATACCTGAAACGAAACAGAAAAATCTCAGTCGGACAGACAGTAGTGACCGCCAGATGTCTCTGATATACAATGATGCCGTATGATGAAACCAATCGCATCATCACCGGGGCAGAAGAAATTAAATGGACGAGATGGATTACATGCGTGTGGAGAAATGATGGAATGGGGATTTTGGCTAGGGAAGACGGGAGAAACCAGATAAACCTGCCCTGTCTCCAAATCGACCACTACTAACCGAACGTGGAGTGAATGATTTACTTCTTGTTTGGCTGAAGCTAATCGAATACCTTTTTATTTTGCTGTAGGTGAAGCAAACTCAGTACTCGAAGATGGGAGGCGTGTGCTTTAACTATGTGAAGAAATATCTGTTAGTATTATTATTAAATATTATCTTCTTCTTCTTCTTCTTCTTCTTCCATTCATGTGATAGACCTAGTGGTCTGTTACGGTCTCAATCCAACATTTGAAGGGTCTGCCCAAAGATCTCTTGCTTGGTGGCTGGTAATTTAAGATTTGACGTGGTATTCTTGTTCTACTCATTCTTGTAAGATTTCCAATTGCTTCTGTATTTTTGTACATATTCCATGTCTGATTCTGTTTGTAATTCTTTGAAAATCTCAGAATTCCTTTTATGGTCTGCTCTTGAATAGCCTGCAGTACGTCTCATAAATTTATTTTCTGCCGCAGTATTTTTATTATTATTATTATTATTATTATTATTATTATTATTGTATCGGCCGAGGTGGACTAGTGGTTATGCTCCTTGCATCTGGTCCCGAGGGACGAGGGTTCAAACTCGGCCGGGGTCGTTGGATATTTTAGGATGGAAAAATCCAACGAGCAAGTCCTCGGGAGGGACTTTAAGTCGTGGGTCCTGAGTCTGAAGATTTTAAGGCTCGTAAAAGATCCTTAAGCCTGAATGAAAAGGCCTCTACGCAAAATTTACCGAATTTTCCCGTCCTGGTACTACCTTGGTTTCCGAGATGTCAGTATGAGGCGGAACGCTGACCACGGACCACTCAAGTGGCATCCACACGAAAACAAACGTAACTAAATTAGTTTGGTTCAAATTCTTCCTGTAGAGGGACAGCGCCTAAATCTCTGTTAAGGGAATCATGGACTTACAAGATACAAGATTATTATTATTATTATTATTATTATTATTATTATTATTATTATTATTATTATTATATCTATGGAAATATATTTTGTGAGTAGAGCAGCATGATGTTCAAAATTGTAAAAATTTAGGAATAAAGTTATTCAAAATTAAAGAGAATATTAAATATTCAATCGTAAATTATATAAGATACGAGTATAGCTAACTAACTAACTCACTGGCATTATCGAATCCATAGGTTCATGGCCGCGCGGACATAAGCTCTCCATACATCCCTATCATGAGATGTTTTCCAATCATTCCCTGTATAATCTACTTCCTTCAAATCATAGTTAATGTAATTCTCCCACCTTATTCTTGGTCCACCAACTGGTCGTTTTCTCTCTGGTTTTCCTACATGAAGCTTCCATGCACGTCTTCCATTCCCCATTCGTGACACATGTCCTGCCCATCACAGTCTACGAGACTTAAATATTCTTATTATATCTGCCTTCCTATAAACACCATGAAGTTCACTGTTATGAAGTTCTCCATTCACCTGTCTGTTCATCTCTCTTTGGTCCAAATGTTTTCCTAAGAACTTTATTCTCAAATAGTCGTATACTCCTTTCCTTCCTTAAAGTAAGAGTCCATGTTTCGCATCCATATAATATAACTGGTAGAATAATAGTTTTATATATTTTCAGTTTAACATATTTTGAAAGAAGTTGGGACGTCAACAGTCCCTGTAATGTATAATAACACGCATTTCCAGAATTGAACCTATGTTTAATTTCCTTGTGCATCTCATTCCTATTTCTGATTATTGATCCTAGGTATATGAATTCAGCCACTTCCTCAAAATTTCCCTCATTTGTCATTAGTTGTCCATTTCCATTATATAATGTATTTCTACGTGTGACCATATATTTAGTTTTATTGATATTTACTTCCAGTCCTAATTTCTTAGTGTTAATCAAAAGTGTGTGCGTGTTGTCCTATAGTATCTCCTCTCTATCGGCCAATAGTACTATATCATCAGCATAAACTAACAGGTTATTAATACCATTGAGTTGTAAGCCTTCCTCATTCTCTAAAGATTTAATGGCATGCTCTAGTATAAAATTAAATAGTAGAGGAGATAGTGCATCTCCTTGCTTCAACCCATTCTGGATTTCAAAAGTGTCCGAAAACTGTTTGCCTACACGCACCCTACTCTTTGTGCCATTTAGACACATTCGTATAAGTCTAACTTTTAGCAATTCCGAACTCCAGCAGGATACTACGTATATAACTTCTCCCTCTTAATTGAATCCTATGTATTTTTGAAGTCTACGAATAGTTGATGTACAGTACCATTAATTTCCCATTTATTTTAAAAAATCTGTCTTATACTAAAAATCTGATCAGTTGTAGACTTGTTTCTTCTAAATCCATATTGATCATCTTCTAGAATGTCATCAATATAAGGAGTAAGTCTGCTTACTAATATATTTGTTAGAGTTTTGTACGAAGGTGAAAGTAATGAGATGCCCCTGTAGTTGTTACAATCAGTCTTATCACCTTTCTTATATATTGGTATGATAATCGACTCTTTCCATTCTTCTGGAAGACCTTTTTCCCCCAAATCGTACTAAGCAATCGGCGTAACTTGTCCATCAATTTTTCTACCCCTGATGTTATCAGTTCTGCTGGGATCTCATCTGAACCTGGTGTTTTATACACCTTCAATTTTTCTATCGCCATTTCAACCTCTAATGCACTTGGTTCTGCGACTAGTATTTCTGCTGTCTGTAAATTATCCACCTCGATGTCCCGTTCTGTATGTACATTTAATAGCAGATTAAAGTATCTTTTGCATCTATTTAATATGCTGCTGGAATCTGCAATCATATCCCATTTTCATTCCGAATTATGTTTGTTCGAGCCTGAAACCATTTCTTCTCTATCCTAATTCCCTGATATAATTATCTAATGTTCCTACGTTTGGCATTCATTTCAAGAACGTTAATCTTCTCTCTTAAATATTCCCCCTTTTTACTCTTTAGTAGCCTAGTGGTTTCCCTTCTAATACTACCCAATTACACTAAATTTACCTGATTTTGCTCGTGTAACCATTTCATTTTTGCTAGCTTTCTTTTCTTTACAATGTCGGCACATTCCTCATCAAACAATTTCTTGTTTTGCCTCTTTTTAAAATAACCAATGCTTTCTGATGCTGACAATTTAATAGTATCTCTTATAGCCCCCATTCTTTATTTATATCAGTTTCTTCTTCATTTGTCACATTGGCCTCTGAAGATTCCAGTACTTCAAATCTATTAGCAATTTTAATTTGGTATCTTTGCCACCTTTCATAATTTTTCAAGTTTTTTTAAATTCAAATTTTTCATAATTATCTTTAGCGTTTGTTCCTCTCATAAGCGATGGCCGTTGTCTGATTTTCACCCTGACCAGATGATGATCCGAATTGCAGTCTGTTCCTCTATGATCTAGCATCGATGATGCTACTGTGCCAGCATTTGTCCACTATTTCGTGATCTAACTGGTTCCGAGTTTCGTCATCTGGAGATGTCCAGGTGTATTTATGAATAACCTTATGCTGGAATGTTGTGCTCTTAACAACTATATTCTTTGATGTGGCGAAGGTGACTAATCTAACCTCATTACGTTACTATCTTCATGAAGACTGAATTTGCCTATTGTTGGTTTGAATATATCTTCCCGCCCCACTTTTGCATTAAATTTTCCTAAGATAATTTTCATATGATAGCGTAAAAGGATATCAAATACGCATTCTAATTCTTCATAGAACTTATCCTTGATCTTGTCATCTTTATCTTCTATGGGAGCATGTACATTTACGATTACAAAATAATGTTGTTTACCCTTTATAATTATGTATGATATCCTATCACTTACAAACTTAATATCTCGGATGCCGGAGAGGATCCTCCCTCGGACTAAAAAATCCCTTCCAAATTCAGATCTTTCTGCACCCCCGTAGTACAATGCAAAGCTTCCTGATTCCTAACTACCTTCTCCTGGCCACCTAACTTCCTGTAAAGCAACTATATCCATGGGTGATTTATCTAATTCCCGCGTTAATACCTCTAGCGCCCCGCTATTGTATAAGGTCCTAACATCCCATGTTCCTAGGAATATGTCCCTGTGTTTGAGCCTTTGGCATGCTTCCCTGAAGTAGTCCCCGCCCGGAGAACAGAATGGGTAACTATTTGACCTCCGGAAAATTTTACCCCAGTGGAACCAATGACCGCATTTCTTGACGGTTGTATTTTTACGGTGAAAAATCGTCACTCTTTCGACCAAGGTACTTTTTTCGTCTGGCTTATTACCTTCGACCAGTCCAGCATGGGTAATCCTATCGGTAGCAGTGCCACCGCCGGCATAGCTCTCGTGATCATTTAAGCACCCAAGCCACTCCACCACGACAAAGTAAATATACCGTATGACCAATTAAATTGGTATGGGCATTTACGACGAATGCAAGAAGAAAGGTTACCCAAATAAAAAAACATTGGAATGGCGTCCAACTGGAAGAATAAAGAAAGGAATACCTCGAAACTCGTGAGTGCAAGAAATAAAAATTGAATGAGAACAAGAGGACTGGAGGACATGAAGTGGATGGATAGGGACGAATGTGGAAGGAAAATAGAACTTTAGACACAGAAAGATGTGTAAACATTGAAAATCTATATATATATATATATATATATATATATATATATATACAATAATAATTGTTATATAATAAATATTATTATTGTTATTATTGTTCTTATTATTGTTATTATTATCATTGTTATTATCGTTATTATTGGTAGTATTATTATTATTAGGCTAATTATAAACAAATCGTCGCTCTAAGCATTTCTTTTAGTATTTTAAGATTTAAAACAAACAAAAAAATTAAAATTAATCCATCCTGTTTACTTATAAATAGAGATAGATCTTCTCCTAGTTGCAGTTAGGAGTGGGATGTGAAGCAGCTTGTAATATAAAATGTATTTCTGATTTTAATTACTGCGCTTTATTGTTTGTTCGTAGAATTAACATTAAATGTGCACATGGTTTACCTAAATCAATTCAGTTTTAATTATTTTTAAATAATTTCTGAAATATTTTATTTGTCTACCTATTGGTAGAGTCTGAAGAAGAACTATACACACGTCAGTGGTAGGATTATGAGCATTTCGGTAAGCATATGGCGAGGAGACACATTTAGTAAAATAGTCCTTCAGGAATGATATTTTCGTAAACAGTTTGTATAAACATGAAGGGTACAAGGAAACAACCAGGTAAGTTACTTTTTCCTTGAAACCTAGAAAATTATTTTGTTATAACAACATCCATACTTCCTTATATTTTTGTCAAATTTTGGGGTAAATAAAGCCATGACTTAATAGTATATTTTACTGTTTCACACCTCTAAATTATAGTGCCCTCCACGGAGAATCTGACATCTCTATATCCATTTAATATATATATATATAGGTGTAACATGACTCAACGGCAAAATTTCAGGAATGAGTTCCTTATATGGGGAGAATAAAAAAGTGTATTACAACGTGGATCCGGAAATTGATAATTACAGAGTTATTCGAACTTTTGTGAATGTTAGTACATGGCGACAAAAATGCAAGGGACTTGTTGGAGCGCTCTGTTCTGTCAGATGAAATATTCAAAGTGACCTCCTTGTGCCTCAATACAGGCATATTCTTCATTCGTGTATATCACAGCAGCCTACAATCAACACAAAACAGACTGTCAATAACTACTGTAAACCTTAATAACCTAACATTCATAGGAGTTCGAATAACTCTGTAATTATCAATTTCCGGACCCATGTTGTAATACACTTTTTTTATTCTCTCCATATGAGGAACTGATTCCTGAAATTTTGCCGTTGAGTTATGTTACACCCTGTAGGCCTATATATAATTTTAATTTTAAAATTAAATCATGTACTCCATTTAAAATATTACAGGTACTTCTAGGGCAAATACTTGGATCAAATGACTATTTGTAAGTTAAAATTTCGTTATATAAGACGAGAAAACTTTACTCCAATGTTGATATACAAAGATTATGTAGGCCTACAAAAGTTATATCGCTTAAAAATGAATTCAGACTTAATAGTTTAAGATAATAGAAGACATATATATTTTAAAATCTAAATTTAATCTTAATTAAGCCAAAATTGTACGATGACAGATATAAAGTGGCATAATTTAATCGACTCGTTCGCTGAACTTACGCCTTCATTAGCATAATATTATGTTGCATGTTACGATACATGATTAAGCCATATAATCGTAACTTTTATGAAATTGTTGTTTCTCGACCTGAACACTAGAATGAGATACACTGTTTCATTCATTCTAGAGTTCAGGTCGAGAAACAACGATTTCATAAAAGACACACTGTCTCATTCATTACGTTCTTCTCTTCTCCGTATGTTTGAAGAACCTCAACATTGTAATTATAATCAGGATACATATTTTTGACTTTTTAAAAATTCTGAAAACATTCTTCCTAAAGTTAAAACAGTGAAAACAGGACGTTTTTAAAACGGGAAAGACGTCCTGTTTTGTTATGATTTATTAAAATGTGGGAAGTTTGAATGGGACATGCTGTATATATAAGCTGAATCCTCAGACTTGTAGAACAGAATTTGTTCACGTAACGAAACTTTGTCGTTCTCAGCTATTTTTCGTAAAAACACATCGATAAAATCTCCATTGCTAATGAACACGAGCCGAAAAATCATTATTTAACAATCAAGATTGAATGTTAAACTAAATAAAGGAACCAATTCCATCTACAACAAATCAGATTAAGTCATCATCATCAACAACAAGGATTAAGCCCAATGGCCTCTTCCGATCTCATTATAGGTCGAATTGGTCCTTCCATCTCTTCAATGGTCTTCCCAATAATCTTGTCCCCTTTTGGTTTATAATTATACATTCTTCTTGGTGTGCGCTGTTCATTCATTCGTAATATGTGCTGTAGATAAGCATTTTGATAATATTTTATTCTTTCACAAATATTAAATATATTAAGTTCTGTTCTTATATCTTCGTTTTTCTTTTCATCGGTTCTTTGGTATCCTGCTATTGCTCTCAACATTTTCATTTCAGCATCAGATTAAGTAATTATTGTAACTTGATTTACATGTCCTCTTTGAGAATAAAATTTATACAATATACATTGATACCTTCTGTGAGTTCACCCCCCGTTGGATAATTTAACAGAAGCCTAGTGCCAAAATCCTCTCTGAGCTAACCGCAACCTAAACCCAGGCACCGAATATAAAATACTATATTTCTCAAATAACTAATCCCTTCGAATAGGTATCCCCTAATTCTCTATCAGGTTAACATACTAAGAAAAAATATCCTCTTCTATTCCTTACAGTTGGTTTGTCTAGAAATATTAATATCCATGTAAAAAAAAATAACTCAGGTAAATAACGGTGTAATATTCATCTAAATTGTTCAATAAACCATAAAATGCTATGCAAGGAACTAGGGACAATATTGAAGCTATGATAAATAGAAGTTAAGTCACTTTTCTCAATTTTACAGGAGAGCTAGTTAAAGTTTTCAAAGTAATATGAAATATTAAGTCAATTTAAAAGCTACACTATATCACCCACTTAACGTTTGAGGTCTGTAAATAGTGGATAACATGTATAGAACTGGCCATTGAATACAAATGATGTACTTAACCGGTTTCCTGAAAACCTTGACATAACAACTTGTGATTCTGAGCGCTACACATCAGCTTAAAATCAAGAGATGAGAGTTTGGCTGATCATCTACACAAAATCAAAATATATAATTCACACTAATGGACAATACGCAGAACACCAGGAACATATCGATGGTGATCAATGAAAACCTCGTAACTCCATTTTAGTAAATTTTACAGGAGAAATATATAACTGTTTTAAATAATATTATGATATCGGCCGCGGTGGACTAGTGCCTCTGGTTCCAAGGGTCGCGGGTTCAAACCAGGCCGGGGTCGATGGATTTTTTAGGACAGAAAAATCCAAGGAGCGAGTCCTCCGGGAGGGACTTTAAGCCGTGGGTCCCGAGTCTGAAGATTTTCAGGCTCGTAAAAAATTCTTAAGACTGAATGAAAAGGCCTCTAAGCAAAATTTACCGAATTTTCCCGTCCTAGTACTACCTTGGTTTCCTAGATGTCAGTATGAGGCGGAACGCTGACCACGGACCACTCAAAATTGACATCTATACGAAAACAAGTGTAACTAAATTAGTATGGTACAAATTTTTCCTTGTAGGGGGAGAGCGCCTAAATCTCTCTAAAGGGAAAACATGGGCTTACAAAAAAAATGAAAATTGATAAGCAATAGTTCCCACATATTTTACTACAGAATACAAGTAAAGTTATTGATAAATTTGAAGTCCGTATTCTCAACAGGTTATGCATCACATATTTCTGTGCTGACTGCTGGAGTTATAAGGTTTTCAATGGCTGATGGAGTTACGAGGTTTTCATTGCCCACCGTCGATATATGAATTGTGACCATCAAGGAAAGTTCTAACATAAAAATGGTGATTTACCAGATTTCAATGGGATGTAAGTTTCTTATCGAGCTAGAAGCACCCGAAATATTCCGATTGAGGGTCTTTCCACTTTTCAGCGGTTGCCCTTTTACCAGCCGGCTGCTGGCCCTTCACATCCACATGTGTCAATCACAGAGGTAGATGATCAACAGCTAGTGTAGGGGTGACATGTGGTTAGCATGTCGAGTCCCCCAGCCGTTATAGCTGGTTCCTCAACCTGGAGCCGCTACTTATTGTAGCTACCCAATTGCCTCACGATGCTGGGTGGGCACCGGTCCCATACTGGCCGAAATACCATGAGAAAATTTCTTCCCCCGTGGAGACTCGAACCAGCGCAAGTCCCGTAGCTCTGCGCCAAGGCTTCCTACCTTAACCGCTCGGCTACGGCGCGGGACGCACCCGAAATATACGATATTTAATCCTGTCTGGATATTAAAGTTGCTACAAGAACAATTCATGTACTTTATTTTGTGTCAAGAGTTACAAAATAAACGTATTTAACATTATATTTAAGTTCTAGTAATTAATACATTTTTAATTTCACAATAATATTTAAATATTTCTCTATTTTACAAACAAATTCAAAGTGTTCCAATATTAATGTTTTTTTTATACAAATGCAGGGGACTTTACAGAAGTCATTGTCCATAAACATGAGTAAACAAATAACATAACATTAAATTAAAACAATAGAACATATAGCAAAACAGAAAGTTTGGCTCTTGCTTCCCAGTATCTATCCTTCAACGTAGCAGAGTGAAGTGCCTGACACTGTAGTAGCTGGTTTCTGTCCATGTTGGTGATAGTGGAGCTCAGAGGGAAATGAGGACTTCTGTAAATTCCAATTCGGTAAAGATGAGCTGCAAGACAATATCCTGTGTTCAGTCGAAAATAAGCTATAACTTCCTTTAGGTTCATCTGGTGTGGTGTGGATAGTATTTATCCATTTTTTTTCTTGAATTCGGATCTGAAGATGTTTTTCTGTTGATTGAGATCATCTGTGTTCCATTGTGCTTTAATGAGTTTGTCGTTCTTATAAGAACGATTTGATGTCTATTCCTGTGAACTCATGTCTGCTATGTGATAAAACTACTTGGCCGAAATGATTTTCGTTTCAAGGATGCATCACATGAGGGGAGTCTATCATACATGTAATGTGAAATATTAGGTTTAGCTCGCGGGCCCGTGATGCCATTGGTGTTATTGGGGAAACAAGAGGTGATTTGGTACTACTAACTGGCTCATTTGTTTAGTAGTGGAGAGACATTTCTAATGTCAATTTGTATTTAGAAGTGATTCTAATGTAAACTAAACTTATAACTGACTGCAAAATGATCGTGAGCAGCACACGACAGAACTACCTTAACACTGATACAAACAATAGAGACGTTTCATTTCAGGTCTATAACCAGCCTCATGGGCTAGTGATCAGCGTTTCTAGCTACTGTTCATCAGGCCACAGGTTCGATTCCCGGTCAGACCATTGGAATTTTTCCATAAAGAGAATTATTTCTGTGGTTGCCCATGGTCTGGAATTTAACTTAAGTCTAGGTTAAGGACTGTTGTGGTGCTTCATCATTTATCATCCATCGTTTGTCATCGGGGTAACGTAACTCCGCCTTCCAGGTGCTTCAACCTAACAAATGAATTACAATTCCGCCAATGTCAGGAGAGAAAGCCAGAAATGTTGTAAAAGTCAACCTGGTGGCATGGGATAAAAAACATAGGAAATTAAAGTGAGTTAGGCAATAAGACGACAAATGAGTAACGGTCCCCACCTACGTATACTTCCAGTTGTTACAAACATTTCTGCGTTGTTTATATATGGGTCATATGATCGGTTGTGCTAATCATTGCAGTAATCGGTTTTAATAGAGCACGAAGAATATTAAGAGTATACTTTCACATATTGTTACGTACAATTTTAATATTTTACTTCAATTAATTCAAAGAATTGTGATCGCAAGTATATAAATGTATGCATTTTCACGGAAGGGACACATTTGTGTGATTTTGTATTAATATGATTTCATTTTGAGGTCACAAATGTTGATATTTGGAGTCAGTTTCACTTCTACTGAACATAATGAAAATATTAATGTTGATTTATTCTTGGACATGTTTCAAAACAATTTTATTTTATCGTCAGCTTGTCCAGACTGGTTAGATTTATGTTGCGCACCCTGGATGTCGATGTCAGCTCCATCCTGTGGCTGACCAAAGAACCACAGGATGGAGCTGACATCAACATCCAGGGTGTGTAACATAAATCTAACCAGTCTGGACAAGCTGACGATAAAACAAAATTGTTTTGAAACATGTCCAAGAACAAATCAACATTAATATCGAGATAAGATGATCAGACTGAAAATAATTTAATTAAAATAACCTCAAAATATCACTTCCTAAATTAAATATTAATAATGATAATAACCTCTGTCAGGACACACACCTCACAAACCCGCAGGTTTCTCGCCTCATTCAGCCTGTTAATTAGTTACGTTATCAACTCATCACTTGATCAGTATCTGTATCTTCGAAATGAACATAGAGATACGTTTTTTCAAACGTTTAAATGAATTAACAGTACAAACTGTACCAAGAGAAACTCAGATCTGTTTACAGAATTTTAAATCACATTTAGCAAATAAAGTTAATCAATTTTTGAAATAAAATTATACAAAAACAGAGCAAAGTCGTATCTACAATCAGTAATATATAAATGTTGCCAGGAAATTCGCTTTGTCATATATTGCTTCGAAAAATGCATTAGCTTACATTGCACGCAGGGATATTTTACCGGTATAATTATATTTTTATTTAACATATCAATAACCTAATTGTTTGTGTGTGTTTCCGATAAAACATAGCCAGTTGCAGCTTCTAATATTAAAATTGTTCGTATATTCTGAATAACCACTTTCCTTAATATCTCAGCTAGAAATTTAACTTAACTAATAACAAATACTCCATCCATAGTAATTCTGCCCGAGGGCAGGTTACTGCAATCACAGCATTTCCATGCTATGCTTTGCAGCTTTACTAGGGAATAACGAATACTAATATAACATAATAAAAATAAGGTTAGAGTAAGTTTCTTTGGTTAAATTTTATGAGCTTGAAGCTAAACTTTATTTCCAGAGTGGAGGTAGTACCTATTCACATAAGTAATCATAAGAAATAGAAATTCAATTTTTTTTCAGAATGACTAATAGATTTTTCCTGATTACTGTAATCTGTCATTTTCACTACAATCACTAATAATAGTAATAATGATAATAACAATATAATAATAATAATAATAATAATAATAATAATAATCTCTCTATCTTCGGGTTTTTACAGCTGCTGCCGTCTTCCCGTGCCAAACCTCCAAAGCCTACGGTCTTGGGCATCTTCGATGCTTAGCCCTCTAGCTTGCATTACTGTCTTCATATTTTCCTTCCATATTAACCTTGGTCTCCCTCTTTTCTTCTTTCTGTTCGGATGTTCCATTCATATAGTTGCTTCGGCCATAATAATAATAATAATAATAATAATAATAATAATAATAATAATAATAATAATAATAATAATAATAATGATAAAATAAATAGATGAAAAATATGAAAATGTTGGAGCTTTCTCCGTGGCCTACCGAAACTTTTATTAGCCTATTATAAAATAATATAAAAGCAACATCAATAATAATATCCGAGTTTGGGAAGTGGTTTTTACAGAAGCGAGGACATGATTAAAAACCGAGCGATAGCCGAGATTTTGTAAAACACTTCACGAACGTGAGTGGTACATTATTTTTTTGCACGATGATGCTTTCAAAATAAAAAATAATAGTAAAATAATAACATATTTGTTGGAAATATTTGCGTTCATTATAAACAACTATCATTAACAGTCTGGCCAATGTTTATACGATAAATGCTGAAAATAATTTAGTTGAGACTATAGCAGGCCGTGACACCAATCAGGTATAAATTGGCGACAAGTACGAATGTATTATTTTATATTGTTTTAAATAAAGTTCAGTCTATTTAAAATGCAGTGATTTGTTTCGTATAATGTATATTAACACTATCTTTTGGATATATTTTTATATATACATTGTACGTGGTATACATAAAGGGTAGTGGTTTTACTTCCCGCACGAGGTAGGTAATATGTAACATTGCAGTATAACTTAGTTATTTAGGTTGGCAACCCCGAAATTTAGGAAATTAAATTTTGAATCATGGTCGTCATTGCTGTAAGTACGACGGAACGCACTATTGCGCAAAAAATTATTTAAACATGTATAATTTGTTATTATAAAATTTATATACCTTGAAGTATAGAAGAAACACCCTTGATTTTTCAGTTTATTGTTGTGAATTATTACTCTTCTTCTGTAATTAGTAACATTTTAAAATATTTAAAACAATTTTTATAACTTAATTTTAGAATTTTTAAGTATTTATTGAAATACACATATTGTGATGGTGACTTGCTATTTTATCCAGAGAGTATATTATATAGTTGGAACCAGTGGGTTATCGATGGTTACGATTATTAAGGAGTGAAAAAAAGGGCGTTTCATGGGATCCACCCTAGGTTAGAGTAATTGAATTAGGTTAAGTGTTAGTTTTTTAGCTTTTAGGTTCATTGCATTTTAAATATGTCTAAATACATAAAACAAAAAAAAACGATAATAATCCAAACGACGATAATAATCTATATGTGGTTCGATGGTGGGTTGTCGCTGGCTCTATAAACTCTGGCGCATGCGCACGTTGTTCTATAGGACTTCGAAAATATATCAGGTAAGTTAAAGTGGACTATCCCCATATGATGTATAATATTCGAACTTACATACGAATTATAGGTAAAGTAAAGTAAAGTGATCCCACAACAAGCCCGGAGGCCCTTGGGGTAGTAGGAGGTTAAGGCTCCCACTTTTTCTAGACAATCGGCACTTTATGTCAGCCGGGTTGTCAGCCCTGCGTGACGGCCGCCTTTACCCCCAGAACAAGCGTCTGGTACTCATTTCCGTTAGAGGCTGAGTCGACCCCAGGGCCATAGTGCCGCCAGAGGATTTGGGTCAGTTTAAAAATCCTGACCCCAACGGGACTTGAACCCTCGACCCTCCGACTTGTAGCTCAGTGCATTAACCACTACGCTACGGCGTGCCCCCTACGAATTATAGGACAATAACATATTGGTTATCTCGCTTTAAAAATGTTGTGAAATGTTACATTTTTAATATTTTTAATGAAGGTATCAAATAATGTGTATTTGTTTACTTTAGTTTGGCATTATAACTCCTTCTGATTAAAGTCATACTTACATAATAACAACGTAACAACTCCGTTCGTCTTCATTATGTGGTTTTATCTCATGTTATAGCTATCAATCCAATGATATTTCTTCATAAATTGTATAATTAAACGATATTGTCGTATAACAATGGTTTATCATAAAGACAGCAGGCCATGGATTGCTGAAACAAAACATCGCTGCCATCGCTAAAGGGGCGGACAAATGTGAGTTAGCTCTAACCATTATAGTATCGTAAATTGCGATGTAAGTGAGGTAAGCACTTGTTACTGATCGAGAAAAAGTTTGAAAAAAAACGAGGCGCTTGCTACGAGTGTGTTTACAATTTTTTGGCCTATGTTACTAATTTTTATTAAATATAGTCATAAATTACTTAAAATATTGGTTTGGATGTAAATGACTTCCTTGAGAAAGAAAAATTAGGTTATCGTGCCTATGTAGCTTTTCCGTTTGTTTTTTAATAAAGCAAGGTTGGTTTGGTGCTGTGGAGAGCATTTTTATATGAAGTAGCCTGCTTCTAATCTGTTTTGATACTTTTATTATGGAAGGACGTCATGGTGGATGATAGAGAACATTGAGCCGACCCTGGAGAGTGGGAAGTTCTGCATTAATTCCGCGAAAGTCTAAAGAAAGGTACGAGTCAGTATACAAAACATTCAAGAAATGTTTTATTTTACTTCTCATTGACTTTTTGAGTCCATATCAGCATTGCGATTTCTTTTGACTGCATAGCAACCACGTTAGATGTGGGAACGTTGACTTACTTTCAGTAACAACAATATTGGTAAGTATAAGAAATTAGTCGCATCGACCAAAAAGGATGTTATCATTAAAAGATTTTTGAAAAATTACCACAAATATTCATTGCATGTTATCATAAGTAATGTCACGTGTGATTTCCAATTTATCTAGAGAATTTGGAAATCAAGAGTGGCATTTGTTAGGACTATTTAACGAATAAAATTAAGCTGTTTACTCACAAATCATTATTTAAATATAGTTATTTTAAAATATTTATATATTTAATTTAACGGCGATGTTTGGAAACAAATGAGAAACGATTGGTACGCTTCATTTGCTTCTTTTGTTCATCACTGCAACCAGATCATATTATTTATTGCCAAAGGAACGCAATATTGTAAGAATGCGCTCTAGTGGAGAAAAAATGAAACACATCAAACTATATTAATTCATTTCTGATGTCCTATGATATAAATATGACAATGGAAAAAAACACATTTAATAAAGTGCAAACAGTGGTTTCTTTTTCTGATGGTATAATCAATTGCTACAAATGGTTTTTATATTAACTCCCTCATGTGCTATGTGTTGACATTCATGCACTATATATACATTCTGCTAGCCGTATTTGTTAGAGAGTCAGTCAGTGCAAAATAATGCTATGACCTATTCAGAATGTTAAAAAGGAGGTGCTTTCTTTATTATGATAAACTTTAGTTGGTAAATTCTAGGCGAAACACGACTGTGATTGGTTGTAAATAAAAAATCATTGAAATGTGATTGGTCATTGACTCCCATTTGGGGCATGAGTTAAATAGTCATATAATATCAATTAATTAAGATAAGTAACGTCGAGTTTGTTAACCACTAAAACACTTTATATCTTCTCCCTCTTAATTGATATCCTCGCAGGGTACATGAATATTTAAAATTAAGCAACAACGTGTTACAGGCTATTAAATTATAAATAACTTGCTGAAACTATCGAACACGTAGGTTCATGGCCGCACAGCCATATACATCATTGTCCTGAGCAAATATTTTTAAATTATTCTCTAAATAATTCACCACCCTCAAATCATGATTAATATTATTCTCCCACATCATTCTTCGCCAATCTCCTCTAAGCTTTCCCTCTAGTTTTGCTACAAGGAGTTTCCATGCCCTTCCTGCATTCCATATTCGCGCCGCATATGCTGTACATCGTAGTCTACGAGATTTAATTGTTCTCATTATATCTGGTTTCTCACAAAGATAACATACGGTAGTTATTTCTGTATTTAGTTTCCTACATTTACCGACGTAATAAATCATAAAACTAGAGTCACTTTTTAACATTTTATTACTGGAATTATTATTTTCTTAAACTTATAAAAGTAGAGTCTGGCAAAAGTAACTTAATATACTTAACAATAGAGAAAGAACTAACTCACTGGCACTATCGAATCCGTAGTTTCATGGCCGCGCGCACATAAGTTCTCCATACATCCCTATCCTGAGCCTATGTTTAACAATTATCCCTGCATAATTTGCTTCCCTGAAACCATGTTCAATGTTATTCTCCCACCTCATTCCTGGTCTACCAATTGGGCGTTTTCCTTCTGGTTTCGTGCCACGTGTCCTGTCCATCGCAATCTACGAGACTTAACTGTTTTTTATATAAAGCTTCTTATAAGGACCATGTAGTTCACTGTTAAGTAGTCTTCTCCATTCACCTGTCTGTTCATCGCTCTTTGATCCAAAAAGTTTCCTAAGATCTTTATTCTCAAATACTCGTAATGTTTTCTCCTCACTTAAAGTAAATGTAGATGTTTCGCATCCATACAATAGAATTGGGACAATAATAGTTTGTATTTTTAGAGAAGGAAACAATAGAAACCATTAGATATTTAAGAGACAAAACATTTATTTTAATTTATACAAGAACAAGATTCAGCAAGACTGTAGGTGAGATGGCAATTCTGAATGACGTGGAAAATCAAGAACTAGAATTTGGAGACTGACAATATAAGATGATTTATACAAAAGAAAACATTATAAAACAATGGCGTGTATTCAACTCCATCTATCCCAGCTCTCCTGGGGTAATTAATGTATTCACAAGTATGGATTAAAATAAAATCATACATTTTCCAAATTTAATTCAAATTAATTACATGTGAACATTAAAAATTAAAATTTCCCGCCGCGCTAGTAGGACATCTATAGCATTGATCAGTGGCGTGCGGTGGTCAGAGCAATTACCCCAGCTGTAGGACGTAAATATGACTCAGAGTATATAAAAACTTACTGTCTTGAATATTTTTTTTTGTTAGATCCAGTAAATCTAGAGTTGGCCTACCTTGTTGTATAAGGTAATTTTTCTCGTTGAAAGGTCTGCACGAAAATGATCTACTAAGTAAATTATAGATTATAGTCGCTTACGTTGGTTTTTACTAAATTGGAAAATCATAGTTATCAGTAACACTTAAAATGAACTCAGTGCCGATATTAAATTCAATTGTTGCTTTCCACAAATGATATAGCCTATATATACGTTCGTAATAATTAAATTGTTGTTATTCAGATGTATAATATAAATGAAGTTTCTTTAAATTAACAGGTTGCTATAACTGACAAAACGTACTGCATATTTTTTTTCGTATTTTATAAAAATATAACAAACATAAATTAATTATTATAAATTTAAGAATGTTATTTCTAAAAATGCTATTATTGAGGAATTAGTGCTTTCTAAATCAACCAATCATGAATGTTTCATAAATCGCTAAGTTGAAAGGTCATACTTCAAGTTGTGACTTTTCTGGATTCAACTAGCTGGTGTATATTAAAAAATATCGATGAAATAAGACACATGCGTTGTCTAGCGGGTTATCACTGGTCTACTGGTGAGTTACCGCTGGACTTAGCAGGTAGATTCATTTAGTGCGTTATCGCTAATTCATCTGCAGCGAAATAGTTGGTGTTGGTGGTGTATAACATAGAGGAAACACTATATGTGTTCCTGTATGGAGATAATTTGAATACGCAGAATACAGCGGGAATTTTGAAATTTGATATTCTCGCGTAATTGATTTGAATGAAATTTCGTAAATATGTTATTTTATTTTAATCCGGAGTTATTAATATACTAATTACCCCAGCATTTCTGGGGTAGCTGGGGTTGAATGCACGCCACTGACATTGATCTTGTCGGAGCCTTCTGCATTCACATTATCCCTACTAACACGTGCTACTAGCCTACATTAGAGATGAATTCACGCAAGCGCAAGTAATACATTTCAATATGTGGCTGCTAAGACCAGCGATAACACTGGTCAAGATGATTTATGTCTCATGAGTACCAATAGTTGTACTTAATGCAGTTTTATATCGTGTTTTCAAATATGTATTCGGAATTTCTCCATCACCCACAGTTTTTTATTTCAATTTGAATAAATGTATTTAAATAATTATTTTTTAATAAACGTTTTTTCGTCCATTTGTCCATTATAAAATAAAACCAAATGAGCTAACTCAAATGATTTCAGCTATGGAAAAGAGATATCAAGGCAAATGGAATCCTAATATGATGGCCGATTACTGTTGAACCATCAAAAGGCATGCTCCACAGGCGAAATATAACAGAAAATCGTCATTTCTTACTTTCTAGGTGAGTCCGAATGTTCGAATATTGTGTAGTTACGAATGTAGAAAATATTGAAGTGATTGAAATTATAAATACCTGTCTCTCGGAAACCTTGCGTGATGGAGAAAAACCGATATCATATTTGAATTCAGGAGGAAAATACTATCAGAATCACATATTTTTCTTTCTGAGACAAAAAAAAAGTTTCTTTTTTGTTGCTCAGTGTAACCTATACTAGATGAAGCTAGTGTCTAACACATCGATTATTTACAGATTAGCAGCTAGCTGGAACCGACCATCATCACAACTCGAAAGAGACATGTACAAGTTGATCATTAACCATGAATTATTGACCTTGTACATATTCATTTGTGTCCCGCGCCGTAGCCTAGCGGTTAAGGTAGGAAGCCTTGGCGCAGAGCTACGGGATTTGCGCTGGTTCGAGTCTCCATGGGGGAAGAAATTTTCTCATGGTATTTCGGCCAGTATGGGACCGGTGCCCACCCAGCATCGTGAGGCAATTGGGTAGCTACAATAAGTAGCGGCTCCAGGTTAAGGAACCAGCTATAACGGCTGGGGGACTCGACATGCTAACCACATGTCACCCCTACACTGGCTGTTGATCATCTACCTCTGTGATTGACACATGTGGATGTGAAGGGCCAGCAGCCGGCTGGTAAAAGGGCAACCGCTGAAAAGTGGAAAGACCCTCAATCGGAACATATTCAGTTGTTGGTATTCCTTTGAAAAAAAGGAAGTTATTGGCTGATGCGAAATATTTAACGTTACAATTTTTGGAAACAATACGTATTTCTAAATTCATAACTAATTCGCTGGCACTATCGAACCCGCGCGGACCTCAGCTCTCCATAAATCCCTATCCTGAGCTAATGTTTTCCTATCATCCTCTGTATAATCTACTTTCCTCAAATAATAGTTAATGTTATTCTCCCATCTCATTCTTGGTGTACTAACTGGGCCTTTTCATTCTGGTTTTCCTACAAGAAGCTTCCATGCACGTCTTTCATTCCCCGTTCGTGCCACATGTCCTGTCCATCGCAGTCTACAGACTTAACTGTTTTATTATATCTGGCTTCCTATAAAGACCATGTAGTTCACTGTTAAGTAGTCTTCTCCGTTCACCTCTCTGTTCATCTGTCTTTGGTCCAAAGATTTTACTAAGAAATTTATTCGAAAATACTCGTATTCTCCTTCCTTCTCTTAAAGTTAGAGTCCAGTTTCGCATCCATATAATATAACTGGTAGAATAATATTTCTACATATTTTCAGTTTAACTTTTTTTTAAAGGAGTTGGGTCTAAATCCATAATACATATTTAATATTTAAATAATACACGTTATATACTTTCACAAAACACAAAGAAAATAAATAAAATTGTGTGAAACGGTTTATCAGCTATAGCATAATATTAATTTATGAAGCTATAATTATTTAAGTGAATAACTCAACAATTATATAACCAGGGACATTGTTTGTAAGAACGGACGCATGCAGTAATTAAATACTGGTACTAAGTTTGTTCAAAAACGCTATTAATCAGTTTCACGCGTTTTAGTTGAAGTGTTGTTGATAAATGTGGTTTATCAAGTTACTGAAAGTTAATGTGAGTAACTGTGTAATTCACAATTTATCCGAGAAACCATTTCTTGCAGACCTTTACATGTGAAAAATGATCTCCTACAAAAAAGTGGCCAACATGAGATATATCGGACCTAACAAAAAACAGTTTATCAATTTATGAGAAATAACAATTTTTATCTGACAATAAACAATTTAATGTGTTTTTTTTGGAACTATTTAATATTCGGCCAATACAGAAATACTAGTTGGACTAAATATGAGGAGACGATGGGCCATATTAAAGACATATATATATTTTCTTCCATGGGCAGAATTATGGAATTGAGATAAATGGGTATGAAATATAAAATCACTTCTATTTTTATGTAACATACCATTATTGGTAAGTTTCTAGAAACGTATTTAGAATAAAAAATGCATTCTGTTATTTATGAGCAGAACACTTTGCAACTAGTAGTTACTATATTCGCTTCTGGTTCCAAGGTTCGCGAGTTCGGACCCGGCCGACGTCCATGGACTTTTTAAGGCATAAAAATCCTGAGTATAGGTTCCTTTGGAAAGGAATAAAGCCGTGGGGCCTTATCTTAGATTTATGACACGTAGAAAACCTTAAGCCTGGAAAAGAGGCATCTGTGCAAAATGTGTTAGGCCTTCTACGTCCACACTTGCACTGCGATGCTAACAGTGTAAGTACATTATACGTTAAAGAGCATCGTTAAATTAAAAAAATGGTATCGCATTTTGCTATAAGAGTTTCGTCGTGCAGCTGTGAACACCGTACACCACAGCTGCAAAATTAGAAAATATGTTTATTCCTGTGGCCTGTATGTTTATCGTATTCATTTATGGGAGTCCTGCATTAAAATAGTCCCGCGCCGTAGGCGAGTGGTTAAGGCAAGATGTCTTAGCGCAGAGCTACGGGACTAGCGCTGGTTGGAGTCTCCATAAAGGAAGACATTTTCTCATGGAATTTCGGCCAGTATGGGACTGGTGCCCACCTAGCATCATGAGGAATTTCGGTAGCTACCATAAGTAGCAGCTCCAGGTTGTGCAAACCAACTAAAACGGCTGGTGGACCCGACATGCTAACCACATGTCACCCCTATACTGGCACGATGATCGTCTACCTGTGCGATTAACACATGTCATGGAGGTTCGAGGAGACGCTAGCGCATGTGGAATTTGAACAACATTTTTACCTCATTACACTGTTGGAACTAGATTATTTGTTGCACCCACCCATCTCAGAACCTGCATAGGCCTATAGCAGATGTGCGCACAAACAAAATCCCGCATACATCACATGATTTAGCAGACCAAGCAATTCGACGACTTTTAGCATCTTCCTTTGGAGTGAATATGAAACCTCTAATTGATACAAGTCCTATTCTGATTTCATAAAAGTGCATCATTGACTTGAACATATACCATTTCTTTAGCAGTGAAGAAGTCGCACACTTCTTGAACTATAAGAGTACGGACGTTAAGAAATAAAATTCAAACTATAATACCAATCAAATGTAACCTATATGATAACATAATCCCCTCAATAACTTGGTTTATTCAATTCACTGTTTACCATGGACACAATATTTCTGATATACATGAAAAAAAATGGAGCAATGTTAGTGAAATTTGGGGGTTTCAAGGAACGGAAATACTACATAAAGTGTATATGCATTTTCTTAAATATATTACAGGACATAAAAAGCAGTTTTTAACTGTGGAATTTTATATGAATTTGTGAAATTTCAGGACGACATAAACTGTAAAATTCGTATACTCAAGTACTGGTTGCGGCTAATCCAAGGTGAACAAACAATGCTTAGAGCAATTTGTTACTACTATCAAATTAGGAGCATAGATGATGTGAAATTCTGGAGAGACGAGGTTAGAAGAAGAGAACTCCAAAGTATTGGGACAGGTTGGGTATGGGAGAAAGGGACTAAAAATCGAAATAATGTGTGGAGGTAAATAAGGAGTAGGTACTTAGTATATACCAACAATATATTATCGCTGAATGTACTAGAAAACTTTCACGGTGTTTACAAAGAGACGTGAAACAAGTTTGGGGATAAAAAGCATATATAAATATGTACATTTTACGATTTAAAGAGAGATCATGGCTTGCTTGGTTTAGGTTAGGAGCATGGAAATTTCTAAAAATTACCGACGATCACGTCATGCAAACATGTCCAATGTGCGGGAGCTTTGAAGACGAAAAGCATATGTTAGGAAAATATATAACGATTTACAATATTGGAGAAGTCAGTTATTACCGGAAATATTTATGAATTCAAATCGTGAAAGATTGGTACGCTACGGTAAATCCAGAAAATTGGTTACACGTAAGTAAATTTGTGGACAAAACGCGAAAAATAAGAGCAACACTTATTCGTGAATAAATATGTAAGCAAAGTTTAATATATTAAATACTTTATAAATTTATGTAACCTAATTAATGTATAATGCACTTGTATTGTTATCTACTGTGTTTTTATTTTATTCTACCTACGGTTTGAGTATAGTCCGTCGCCGTGGCGTAGTAAATAAAGTACCTACCTTCTCCGTTGACCGGGTTCGATTCCCAGCGAGGTAGGGGATTTTATATATCCAACTTGGGTCTGAGTGTGTATCCTGTGTTTTTGTTTGTATGTGTGAATAAGGTAAAAAAATGGAAATCTCACGTAAGAAGAATGAGCAGAACAAGGATACCACGTCAAATCTTAAATTACCAGCCACCAGGCAAGAGATCTTTGGGCAGACCTTTCAAACGTTGGATTGAGACCGTAACAGACCACTAGGTCTATCACATGAAAGGAAGAAGAAGAAGAATAAGGTAAAAAGATTAACAAATGTAAAACAAAAAAGAAGGAAGAACAGTGTAAACGTAAGAAAACGAGAAAGAAAGAAAGAAAGAAAAAAACTGGTTTACGGCGTAAGACATAGAATAATTTAGATTTTAAAAAAAGTTTTGTTTGGTTATTAAATTAAACTTGTTTGTAATTCAATGTATTTTATTTACATAAAAGATAAATGCAGTGCATTCTGATAAATTACGTTCTTCGTTTTGTTTTCCTGCGCGTAAATTAACATTCCGACACATGAACACTCGACATACAGTTGCCCTTGTGATTTGTTGATGGTCATCGCGAAGGCCAGACGAAACAGTTTAAAATGGAATGGCACTTCCGTTGGAATCATCGGGATGCGCGAAATCAAAACATCCTCTTCCTTGATAATCGTCGCCTCGATGTCGTTGTTCTTAAGCTTTTTCACAACCAGTCATTGTCGAGGTTCATTGATATTACGCAACATGAGCCTGCTTTCGATTGCAAAAATTTTGAGGTGAGGCAATTCCAGCGAATTAAAAAATTCTGCGGGATAGTTCACTATCTCACCCTGTTTGATAACTGTGCCAATGCAATTCCCACACAAAATTACCAATTTTGATTTTTCGCTTGTTCCTTTAATGATTCGAATAAATGTGTTTATTGGCAGGGCCGTGCGGTTATCTACATCTAGACGACGAAAGTTTCTTGCATTTCTTTCATTCTGAGGGATCATATATGAGTCTAGTTCTACCTTTATAAAATCTGAATATTCATAACTTCAATACCATTGATGACTAATAGTTTTTAATGTAACTGCCGGTCTATTAATTTCGTCCAGGGGTTTTCCTAATCTCTTTTTATAAAGCAATTCCAGTATTGAAGCGAACAAAACAAATTAAAAATTATTCAAATCTGTCGAGCCATTTTTGAGTTTTTGCGATTAATTTATATATATATATATATATATATATATAGTGGATATTATGATAAGAAAAATCACTGCATCCGCAATTATACATGTTTAGAGCATCGCTGAAAATTTGACAAGAGAGCGAGATGCTAAACGTCAGAAAGATGCTAAACGCCAAAAAGACGAGTAAGATTGACCTCCACTGTATCAAAGGTCACGCAGGTCTTCGAGGGAATGAGAGAGCTGACTATCTGGCTAAAATAGCCGCTAGCTACAAAACTACTATCGACTACAACTCCATCCCTATAACACGAGGCAAGCAGTTATTAAAAGAATACTATGAAACAATCTGGAATTTAATTTATACCAAATCAAATGACGCCTTCCATACCAAAATGTTCATCCCCAACATACCTTATAGACTCTCTCTATCTCTATGGCCTAACTATATAACCACACGATTTCTCACCAACCATGGATTATTTAAATCCTACCTACACAAAATGAACAAAACTGCTTCACCTTATTGCAACTGCCCAGAAAAATCACTGCAGACTGCCCACCATCTGATGACTGAATGCAACATGTTCTCCAGAGATCGACCAGCTATACTACAAATTGCTACTCCGCCAAATATTCTGAAGTTCCACTTTAACACAGTCAACGTTGCAGGATTTCTTACAAGGATCTTCCGTCAACTACAAGAAAAACTAGAACAATAATTGAACAATTGTAAAACTGTAAATATCCCGTGATATACCATTGGTGAAACACGGGTTGTAGCATATATGTAAATAAAACAATAAAAGAAACGTCTGATGAGGTAGAAATAACATGTCATTTGTGTACTAATAGGTAGAGGCTGATTCTGGTCATCATAACATTAACGATTTTCGAGATGACTTAGGAACAATAATTACAGATAGGAATGTCATTCAGAAAGGAGTTAAACATAGGATCAATTCTGGAAACTCATACTCTTACTCATTACAAGGACCCTTGTCGTCCCAAGTTCTCTCCATCCATAGTAATTCTGCCTGAAGGCAGGTCCTTCACTGCAATCATAGCATTTTCATGCTATGCTTGCAGCTTTACTAGGGAATTGTACGTGAGGTAGCTTCCCGTTGCTTTCCACACCGGTGAAGGTTGATGATGATTATGCTGATGATAATGGTAAGGATGATGGACATATGATTTCGGGGACCGTTTGGGCCTTAAATTATTCCTGACATTTGTCTTACAAGTGAGGAAAATCCCCGATAAAAACCTCACCCAGTAAAACTGCCCCGACCGGGGATCGAACCCGGGCCCGCTGCGTGACAAGGCAGCATGCTACCTCGAGACCACAGTGGTGGACAAGTTCTCTCATAAATAAAATATAGTTATTACTCTTCCAGTTATTTGTTATGTTTCTTACTTTAAGGGAAGAGGAAATGTTACGAGTATATGGAGATAAAATTCTTAGGAAAATTGTTGGAACAAAAAGAGATTAACTTTCATATGAATGGAGAAGACTACATAATAGGCTACTATGGTTGGGACTTTGGAAGTAATGTAGAATGAAAGTGGGGCATATAAAATGTTTGTAGGAAAACCGGATTGAAAGGACCCAGTTAGAATAGTACATGAATGAAGTGGGAAAATGACGTAAACTACTGTTTAAGGGAGGTGAATTATACAGGGATTATTAGCTCACGATTGGATCTGTCTACAGCTTATGTCCGCATGGTCATAAACCAATTGGTTCGATAGTGCCAGTGAGTTATTTAGTATTTGAATTAAATTGATTTGTAGAAAAAAAAGAGAGGAAAATGACCTTCTAACATGGTAACCTGAACCCATTGAAATACGCATTACTAACTAATTCCAGTGTTTACTTGATTCAAAACGTTTTATTATTTTTATCTGCGAGGGTTTCTTCATTTTCTGCTTAATTATATTATTTTTTTTTACAATTTAAATTATGTAATGGAAATTATCATTCGTCCCGCGCCGTAGCCGAGCGGTTAAGGTAGGAAGCCTTGGCGCAGAGCTACGGGACTTGCGCTGGTTCGAGTCTCCATGGGGGAAGAAATTTTCTCATGGTATTTCGGCCAGTATGGGACCGGTGCCCACCCAGCATCGTGAGGCAATTGGGTAGCTAGAATAAGTATCGGCTCCAGGTTGAGGAACCAGCTCTAACGGCTGGGGGACTCGACATGCTAACCACATGTCACCCCTACACTGGTTGTTGATCATCTACCTCTGTGATTGACACATGTGGATGTGAAGGGCCAGCAGCCGGCTGGTAAAAGGGAAACCGCTGAAAAGTGGAAAGACCCTCAATCGGATCGGAAATTATAATTCAAGTAGATATAGGCCTACTAGATATCACATAATATCTTGTTTCTCTATTTGTATAATCTACTCAATCATTTAGTTTACAGGTGCTTTGCTTTGTGGTTAGGTAGGTATGTTTTGCACGCATGAGTATTTAGAATGTCAAGCAGAGTTGTCACGTTTTATTCACTAGCATGAATTTTTATCAACTAGAGATACTGCAAAAGACAAAATTTGCAACGCTGTTAAGATAATATCCACGTGGAGTAAACATGGAAACGTCATTAAAAAAAATGAGAAGATATTATTGGCAGAGAACTTTTTTCAGTTTTTGGTGAATGGAGCGGCGTCTTAGAAGCCTCTACGACACCTCTCCGGCTCTACTTGGAAGTAACAATGTATTTTTCTTTTAACCAGAGGGAAATAAGTGATAAGATATAAGCAATTAAGGTATGGGCACATACGACGAATGCAAGAGGAAAGGTTGCCCAGGAAAATATTGGAATGGTGTCCACCTTGAAGAAGAACGAAAGAAAGACCTCGAAACTCGTGGATATAAGAAATATGAACGGGAATGTGAACGAGAGGACTGGAGGACGTGTAATGGACGGACAGAGACGAGTGGAAAAGAAAAATAAAACTTTAGGCACAGAAAGATGTGTAAACATCAAAAATCTGTATATAAATAAATTATGCTCTATCGCTGAAGTTTGAATACGTGGGAATGCTCATTAGGAAAATACATATTATAAACAGGTTGTGACAGAGAAATTAATTTTCCGCCTTTAGTTTATATCCAATAATTTGGTTATATTAATATAAGTTGCTTATTTATTAAACACGCCGTAGCGTATTGGTTAAGGCACTAAGCTACAAGCCGGAGGGTCGAGGGTTCAAGTCCCGGTGGGGTCAGGATTATTAAACTGACTCAAACCCTCTGGCGGCACTATGGCCCTGGGGTCGACTCAGCCTTTAATGGAAATGAGTACCAGACGCTTGTTCTGGGGGTAAAGGCGGCCGTCACGCAGGGCTGACAACCCGGCTGACATAAAGTGCCGATTGTCTAGAAAAAGTGGGAGCCTTAACCTCCTACTACCCCAAGGGCCTCCGGGCCTTTTGTGGGATCACTTTACTTTATTAAGCACATGAGCTTCATGCATGTACAGATTGTGCAAGTATTTGAATTCTTCTGCGCAAATAAGTATTATAATAATAATAGTGACCGTTATTGTGCATTACAAGAATTCTTGTTTTTCCTACTTATTTTTAAACACAGTACGGTATATAAAATGTTTCTTCCAGTATTTGCATGTGGATCACGTTTTTTTTTCTTCGTTTATACTGTTTTCCCTTTTTGTTTTACCTGTTTTGTTAATATTCTTTTATCCTCACATAGACAGGACACACACACACACACACCCAGACGCAGGGTGGAGATTTAAAATCCCCTACCCCGCCAGGAATCGAACCCGGATCGCCGGAGTGGTAGGTAGAGACTCTACCGACTACGCCACGGCGACGGACGCAAATTAGAAATCCTCCAGTAACACTCGATTATTTTTTTTAATTTCTTTCTTTCTTTCTCGTTTTCTTTTTTCTTTCTTTCTCGTTTTCTTTCGTTTACTCTGTTCTTGCTTTTTGTTTTACCTGTATTAACCTTTTCATCTTATTCACACATACAAACACAAGACAGGACACACACCCAGATCCAAGGTGGAGATTTAAAATCCCCTACCCCGCCGGGAATCGAACCCGGGTCGCCGGAGTGGAATGTAGGGACTCTACCGACTACGCCACGGCGACGGACTGTTAAAAGGGATTACGATTAATTGAGAATAAAGTTCTTAGGAAGATGTTTGTTACCAAAAAGTGACGGACAGACAGGTGGATGGAGAAAACTGTATAACGTTAAACACTGGCCCTTAAGGGAAACCACATACAGCAGGACTTGTGGCATCAAGGAGGAAACAAAGAGATGCATGCTAATTCTTCTATGAAAAAGAGAGGGGAAAAATCGCAGTAGCAGGCCAAGAATGAGGTGCGATAATAGCATTAGCCATGATATGAAGGAGGTGGATTTTACAGGAAATGATAGGAGTGATGTATGTAGATGTTGGCGCGGCCATGAACCTCCTGTTCGATCGTGTCAGTTAATAAATAAATGAATAAATAAAGCCTGATATGTCCCTTTAGGGCAAAGGCCTCCCTGTACAGGGGTTAAGCTCTATTGTAAGTGTCACCCGGTGAGCTACTCCGTGTGGTGAGAAGTTGACTTGGATGTAGCACTTGGTTTGTATACACTGTCTGTTCTGTGATTAGTTAATGCACAGTTGGCTCTCCATCGTTCTCCAGCTTTTCCTGCATCTGGCGACTCTGGACCATTGCGCCCCTGCTCGTTCTTTGAAGATGTCAGCCCATCGTCGTCTTGGTCTTCCGCGCTGTCTCTTGCCTGTGTACGGGTCCCACATGGTTGTTTTTATTGTCCACCTGTCGTCCTGTATTCTTGCGACGTGGCCTCCCCACTTCCATTTTTTCCTGATGGCTTGTTGTGCAGGATCAGTTGTTGAAGACATCGCTTGAAGTGTTGTATTCGAGATTCTGTCCTTCAGAGTTATGCCTAAGATTTTCCTCTCCATTTTCATTTGGCATACTTGGAGTGTGTACTTCAGTTTGGCAGTAAGATTCCAAGTGTCAGTAGTTACTTCAAATTAAAACTTACTCCCTTACCATGAACATCAAAACTTAGTTTGGAACAGAAATGGCGGCGTTTCTTGATCAAGATGAAGGCTATCCGGGACTTACTATTGTGCCCTGTTTACACTTCATCCGGTTAATGGTATCTAACCAAGCTCACGCCTACAAAATTTAGTCACCATTAGTTTAAACATCGTTTCCCAACCTGATTTCCCAAAAATGGTTATTGCGAGTTATCCGTTAAAGATAATCTAAACATTTGCTGTCGTGAACTTTTCTGTAGAATTTTTTTAGATATTCAATCCTATAAGACACATGTTAGGAACGTTAAGGCACAAACAAAACAATCCGGACATCGTAAACATATTCGCAATCATCATATTTGTAAGGTTTAGTGTGAATGTGTTTGTGAATTACGAATTTCGTCTTAAATATTCGTGTTGTCTCGGAGCAAGCCTTTGATGAGCTTATCATTTATTCAAGGAGGTCCTCAATATCCTTGTGTGATGCATAGATTAAAAACCCTCTCCCAACAGGTCGTGCCACTATATGGCCCATGCGGCCTTGGGCATGTAAAAATACGTATAAGGTGAGAGGTTAAATTTCAATAGAGAAGATATATAATACATGGGAGTGTTCCAATGCCTCCTGATGCACTCCTCGTGCTTCGGGTTCCATCCTAGGAAGAACAGTGGCAATAATGTGGTCTACTTTTATTTTTATATAGATGATGTTTATTTGTATTGTGTATAGTATAAGCATATTGAATATCCATTGAAATTCTAGCTGTATAGATGAAATAAATGGGAAATGAAAATATTTCCGTTCATTAAAAGCAGCTGACTGACGTTAGCAGTCTGGCCATTGTTTATACGGTAAATGCCGAAAAAAATTAGTTGAGATTACAGCAGGTCATGCCATCAATCAGGCATAAAATGGCGGCAAGTACGTATTTGTTTTATATTGTTTCAAATAAAGTTTAGTTCATTTAAAATGCAGTGATTTGTTTCGTATAATGAATATTAACACTACCTTTTGGATATATTTTTCTATATACATTATACGTAGTATACATAAAGGACAGTGGTTTTACTTCCAGCCCTAATTAGGTAATGTTTAATATTACAGTATAGTTAATTAGTTATTTATAGGTTGGCAACTTCAAAATTCAGGAAATTGAACTTTCAATCATGTTCGCCATTCCTATAAGTACGAACAGAACATCGAGCAAAAAAGAAAAAGATGTTAATTGAATACAGGTTTCAAATAACTACTGTTGTAAAGTCTGACACACAGTGACAAGAATATAGCCTTCAGTAGGTTTTTTACATAATATGAGCAAGTGCAGTTAATAAGACATTCGTATACGTATCAAAAGCATCGGCGTTGGTAGGGAACAGAGATAATCTTGCAGAGTATCAGAATAAATTATATTTGAAGAGAAAAATTTTCGCCTAGACCGGGACTCGAACCCGGGACCCTTGGCTTTCCGGGCCAAGTGCTCTACCAACTGAGCTACCGAGGCGAGTTACGATCTAGATGCAAATTTTTCTCTTATGTACGTTGATAATTCCCTCGCGCCAAATGCTTGAAACCATAGCTTCTATCTTTGCAAATGGCGGCTTCTTAGTTAAGAAGACATTTATTGGGAATTTAACACTACTTTATAGCCAGTAGGGCTTCTATTGACGATTTTATTATTAATTAATTTCTTAAATTAATTTGTTAAATTAATTTGTTAATTTCTTAAATTAATTTGTTAAATTAATTTGTTAAATTAATAATAAAATCGTCATCAGAATAAATATTCATCGGAATAATATTCCTTGCCAAATCATCTTGAGATCTCGTACGAACAGACTCAAACGATCTATACTTAAATAAGTTCATGGTGATGATAATACAGTAAAGAGATCTGAATACGGAAAAGACAAAAAATAATAAAGCAAGCTCATCTTGGAAACAATTCAATATTACAAAAAATTATCACTGACAAAATTGATAGGAATTCACATTATGAAGTATTTTGTTGCAACTTCGTTATTTCTTGGTGAAGGCCTACTTGTGGATAAGACAATTAATTAAGATTCTTATAATTGGTTAATTTTCAACAAAAAAAGGCATAGACTGCATTTAAAAAACAACGAAAACAATAGATTTACATATAACAAATGATTAATAAAATTACCGGAACTAACGGCGGGAGACCTGATGTTCCTATCCATACCAAATGTTCTTATCAGACATTTTGAATTTTATATACTTAAACAACGCCGATTTTTTTTTATTTTGGTGTATGTAGGCCTACGTGGATTATACATATATTTAAAAAAACTAACCTGTTACTTATGTAGAACTACGTGTAATATTACGGTGCATTTTTATACAATATTAAAAACAAACTTGAAAGACTACATACTATAATTTTGAAATTAATAACACGTAAATTGAAACTAATCATATTTATTTAAAACAACGTATATCAACACTAATTTATAATATAATATTGAAAATAAGTTTAAAGATAATATAAAAGAGAAAACAAAGTCAATGGCATTTATTGGAACTCAGCATAAAAGGACAAAAACTGTAATTGGAGCAAACAAATTTGAACAAGTAACTTGTTTCAATTATTTGGGATGCATGATATCGTACCAGCAAAATTTGGACATGGAGAAGAAATTAGGGAAATTTCAATAGATATGTGGTTCAATAAGAAGATATTTGAGAAATAAGACCACAAGGGAAACTCAATTAAAATTTTACAAAACAGTAGCCGTTCCAACATTAACATACGGGTCTGAGGCTTGGCCTTTAACGATCTCTGATAAAAATAAAATTGAGACAATAGAAATGAGATTTCTCAGATCAGTTGCAGGTGTATCTCTAAGAGATCAAAAGAGAAGTCAAGATATCAGAGATGAACTACAAATCTATAATATAAACGAGAAAATACACACAAATAAACGTAATTGGTTTGAACATATACAAAGAATGCCAAATAATCGTTTATCAAAACAGCTGCTTCATTATAGGCCTCTGGGCCGAAGAAATGTAGGAAGACCAAAACGTCGCTGGAAGGACGACCTGCGCCTGCAGCACGTAGTGTGCCGGGGAGCGGAACGGGCCAACAGGTCCATACCTTGAAGATGATGATGATGAAGATGATGAGATAATATAAAAATTAATAACATCAAAAATGAAAACTTTGATGGATAATCAACGAGTGATGGGAGCAGACGAACTTTTGCTATAGGAAATGAGAAAACATAAGAAAAATGGAGCGCGGATGCACAATTCAGCCAACATAATAAGGAGGGAAATTGGAATTTGTTATCTACATAACTGATAAACGGAGTTACTATCGGTGTAACGAACTAGGTATTAAAAGTAGCAGGTACAACGCATACCGCTGGTAGCCTTTTGTGTCGGACAACTACCAGGAGATTTAACCAGAAGTTCGTACAATGGACCCTACTCCTTTCAACTAATATTCGCCTCCATTCGCTCACATAACAGAACATCGGCTTAGAAAGTGATATCTGCATTGTACCTCATAACTCCTGACTATATAGTAGTCTAAGTTAATTAGCCTATTTAATATAGTAGTCTAAGCTAAGTAGCCTATTTTGAGATAAAACGAAGTATTACAATTTAGACACCTCGAGATCCTACATAAAAGCGAAGTTATAATTTTAGCGTAAAAATTACACATAAAATATTATATGTTTTGATTCGAGTATCTTTTGATTTTTCTTCCAGGTGACGGTGAGTTCCCCTATAATCGTAATCCTGATCTTTTGCTGCTTCCAGATCAATTTAATCCAGATAATGTTTTACCAGAAAGAATCGCGCTTGTGCTCTCAGCGCTGGACCTTGAAAATGTATCGGCCCGACGTTTGTAATGTTGCAGGTGAAGATTGTTTTCTTATAACTTACGTAACTTCAAACTTGAAGCTATTGAACTCCTCTTCTAGAGGTCATATGCAGACTGCAAAATGACGTTCAAATTAATGTAGTTTCAAGAAGTAGTACGAGTACAATGATAAAGTTTAAGAATAAAGATAAACAACACTGACGTGTTATAAAGTAGATAAAAGACAGAGAATATTGAATATTTTATTTATGCGGTACCGCTATACCAATCTTCCTAAAACTTAAAATACACATCTGTAAAAATACTACATCCGATATTCAGTAAAATATAAGCTTATTTGTAAGAAAGCTATTATAGGACTGCGGTATTTTGTAACTTGTTATGAATCGCTGAACTTTATATGGAAGAGGTAAATTTAGATTTGCCGAATATATCTATTATATTGTAGGTGCAATGAAACTGTACTTCAGCAACATTATTTTTATTCAAAGCCACAATTTTGTCATCTCGACATTTTCGGTATCCTCTCCTGCAATTGGCGTACTTCAGGTACAGGTAGAATCTCTGCCGGCGGCGGCAGTAATCATTCCTTATTGTTTTCTGGCCTAACGGGAATTCATTGAAGTGGAAACTGATTTATTTCTCAGTCCGTCTTTCCGCTTTATAAAAACTTTTTTCATGAATTGTGTAGAAATATCCTTCCGTTTTCGCGTTGAACAGATTCCGTTTTATGCAAAGTAAATACACGTAAAATTACTATTATTTCGCCGGGACCAATACATTTGTTCACATTGGACAGATTTCCGCATTATTCACGTTCCGGATCAAACAAGTATTATTGTATATGAAATTTCATGTTTTAAACTAACAGTCAGAGAGCACTGTGACAAAGTATTTTTATATTTTATGATGTGTATAATCAAATAAGATCGACAAAAATCTTCATATTTCATAATATTTTGGCAAAATGTTCATATTTTAGTGAAAATTTCATACTCTTTCATATTTTTGAACTTTCAAATTCTGTTTTTTTTAAATAAAAGTTCTATGAATTCATTAAAAACTTCAGTTCTGATTTTTTGACAATGTAATGTAGTAAAGTAAAAATTCCTCGGTATCCCATCCTGAACTAGATATATGGATTTGATAAAAAGAAACGACTGGATGAGAAGACATGGAATGGCCAAGTTAGATGGAGATTTCTGTCGAAACTCGATCCCCAGAACAAGAACATGAACCTGGATGAATAAGTAGAACAACAATGTTAAAATAATAACCTCCTATTATTCTCTAGCCAAGTAACAACCAGTTCCCCTTGCTACCTAAGAACAGTACTTACTTTGTGAGTGGATTATACCATATAAACATAGGAAAGACTGCTGCTGCTAAATTTGAACAAGTAGGCCTACTGTAAAAATAAGCTCTTATACCAAAACTCGCAGAAATAGTAAAGTTCTTGTAGTTAAATCCAACATTATTCTCACTTACATCAAACTATCAAATATAGCATGATATACAAGTATAATCTCATCAGGGGTCTCTATCTAGGGGATATGTGGAGGGCGACACAAGGTGCCCAAGCTGAGCAAAACATTGCTTCCACTTACTTGTGTTTTGCTCCTTACTTTTATCTTTAACCGATCTGGTATTTCTTCCTTTCTTCCACTTACTTATACCAGACTCTTTTAACTTTACTATCTAACCTCTCTTGGTTAACTCTTGTTTTTTCGACCCCGAAGCTATTAGGGCATCCGAGGGCTAGGGAGTCTTTCCTTTCTTCCATTTCTTCTTTCCTTTATTTTCTTTTCTTCTCCAGAAAAGCCTAACCAGAGGCTATAAGATGGCAGCCCCATCACTGGTCTTGCCTTCCTTTGGCCAGCAACCAATCGAAGGGACTATTATTATGCTTTCAAGTCTTATACGAAAAATGAGTTCAAAGCGGATCCCCGAAGCTGTTTATAATTATGTACGAAGAGGACGAATATCTCTGGGCCGTCCTATGAAACGCTGGAGAGAAAATTTTCTATAGAATCGTAACAGGTCTTGGCCTAACACTTGGAAGGAAGAAGAAAAAGAAGAAGACAAGTATGATTCCGTAACCTTGTGTGATGTGGAGCGTACTTTTTCATCGTATAAATCAATTCTGACAGGCAGGCGTTATAGTTTGCTATCATAAATAAATAATAGTTTTAAAAAACTAAAAGAACACGCTTTATTAGAAAACTACAAAATGAAAAATAATTTTAATTTCCAACACGCTTGGGATAATATAAAGTGGTCAACAAAAAAATCATCTCCAACACATATAGAATAAAATTAGAGTTATCAACAAAAAGAAAATAATTTTACCATCAAAAGCGTGGGGTGCTCTATATCAATTAATATATTTGATAATAAACAGATATTGGTAAAAGTAAGCTCTCTAAGAAGAAAATGTAAAAATCATAAAAAGCACCCCACGCTTTTGATGGTAAAATTATTTTCTTTTTGTTGATAACTCTAATTTTATTCTATATGTGTTGGAGATGATTTTTTTGTTGACCACTTTATTTTATCCCAAGCGTGTTGGAAATTAAAATTATTTTTCATTTTTTATAGTTTTTAATAAAGCGTGTTCTTTTGGTTTTTTAAAACTATTATTTATTTTTATTTTTTATTTTTTAGTTTTAATATTTTATAGAATAAGATAAAAATCTAATATCTTTAAATTCGATACTATTGTAGTATGAGCTAAAAGTAATACTCTTCTATAAAAAAAACCCTCCCAGCCGGATTTCAACCAGCGACGTATGGATTACTGAAATTATGTACCACCAAGAGTTCACTGCTCTACCAACTGAGCTCTTACAACGATTGACTAAAAATTCGACAAGTCCGCAATCTATTATACCAGTTTTAATTTTTTTTTATTTTCGGATGATTCTGGCCAGGATTTTAGAAACAAAATATGAAATTATTGTATTGTCACGGGTCCTCTACACGTATACAAAGTCTCAAGTCGATCCAATGTTTCTAAGTGGTTGAAAATCGCGTTGAAAGATTCCGTTACATAGATAGATAGATAGATACAGGTCAAGCTAATATAAAGCGTGTAAAAATAGAAAAGCTTCTAACTGTGTATTATGAACTGAGTTCATAATTTTATTGTTCAAAACGCAAATAGATCAAGACTACACATTGTGCTAGGCCCATTTCATTAAACACTACTGTTAAACTATTGGTTTCGCTATGTAGATGATACGTTTGTAGTATGGAAACATGGTAACGAAGAATTAGAGCGATTTCTTCAACATCTCAACGGCAGACACAGTAAAATACAGTTCACAATGGAAAAAGAAAACAATGGAAAACTCCCTTTCCTGGATGTACAGATAACAAGAAAGGACAATGGAGAAATTCAACACACAATCTACAGAAACCCACACACACGGACGGGTATCTACATAAGAATTCTAATCACCATCCTAGACAAAAACGAGGCGTCATAAAGACATTGTTTGACAGTGCGAAGAAGTTATGCCAACCACAACATCTCAACCAAGAGCAGCACCATATTTTCAACTGTTTCAGGGAAAAGTGGTTATACATCTAAGGAAATAAAACAATCCATGAATCCACGTACACAACAACGCAGAACGGACAATACATCCACAGTCAGCACAGCTTTCTTGCCATATATACAAAGAGTCACAGACCGTATTGGAAAGGTACTACAAAAGCACAATATTAAAACCATTTACAGACCTACAAAGAAAATAGAAAATTGCCTTCGCTCAGCAAAGGATCCTCGGCCACTACTCTCCACTTGCGGCGTATACCGGCTTCCATGTTCCTGTGGAAGATCATACATAGGAACCACAGAAAGAAGCATAGCCATCCGTTTGACTGAACACAGAAGAAACTGCAGATTAGGACAAATAGAAAAATCGGCCGTAGCAGAACACTTCATTACGGAAAACGGACATCAGATTCTGTACGACGAAGCACACGTTGTAGCCACAACACCATATTATTTCCCCAGATTATACAGAGAGACCATAGAAATCTACAAACACAAGGACAATTTCAACAGGAAAGATGAAGGAATTAAACTAGCTAAAGCCTGATATGACACATTAGACAATAGATGGTTGAAACAAATCAATAACAAGGAGACCATTCCGAACCAATCAGAAGCCAGTTTGATGATGACGTCACGACTGCTCCCAGCTATCCAGAAGTCAGCATATGTCCATCGCCGTGGCGTAGTCGGTAGAGTCCCTACCTTCCACTCCGGCGATCCGGGTTCGATTCCCGGCGGGGTAGGGGGTTTTAAAATCACCACCTTGGGTCTGGGTGTGTGTCCTGTCCTTGTGTTTATATGTGAGAGTAAAATAAAGTTAACAAAAGGTAAAATGAAAAAGGTAAAAACAAGAAGTAAAAACAGTGTGTAAAAAAAGCACGAGTATAAATACGGGTGTACAACATTCAGCAGATCACTTACAGCCGAGTCTACTACAAGGTAACATCACCTAGAAGCACTCGCCACTGAAGATGCCCTCCGCAATTGAGGGAGAAACGTCTGGAAGAAATACCACTTATAGTCCACGGCAACATAGCCCGGAAACGTTTAACATTATAATGTTAAAATAATTCTAACTACATGTCAAATTGTGGTTCCAACATGTTCAAAGTTTAACATTAAATATTACTATAACCGCAGAGAGTTTTGAAACACTCCCTAGAATTAATTGTGGATTAATAACTTTTAACATATTATTTCTCTATATACTACATACTGGACTTAGTTTGTGTTCCGAACCATTTAATTGAATGTTATATTTACATTTGCATCTATGAAAGTAAACGTAAATAGCAACCATCCAAACTGTATCCACTTTAAATTTTATCAGTGCTATATTCTTCATAGAAGCCTATATGTTTTGGTAACCATGTTTTGTTTCTTGTATATGTTTGGAATTGGTAGTTAAATATCATTGTATAAATTAATTAATAGTACTTTATATAGGCTATAGAACGTTTCTTTATTAACATAAAGTGATCTAACTACAGGCATGGGAGACCCTTAAAGTAGTGGGAGGTTACGTCTCCCATCCTTTTAGACAATCAGCACACGATGTTCGCCAGATTATTGACCCTGAATGACGACCACCTGTGCCCCCAGAATATACACCTGGTAGTCATTTACATTAGGGGTTGAGTCAACACCAGGGCCATGATGTTACCAGAAGGTTTAGTCCAGCTAAAAATTTTGACCCAATCGGAACTCGAATCCACGACATTCCCTCAAACAACTAAGCTACGGCATTACCCATTAAAATTCCTTCAAATCATGAATGATATTTTCTGTTTCATCAGAATTAATGAAAAAAACTAATTGAAATGGAAATCCAGCGTTCACTTTGATTTCTCAAGCCACAAGTAAGGACTGCTTGTTTGAGTACCATTCATGTGCTGGTAATTATACTGGGCCCCTACAGGCAACACAGTAGCTGCGAAACTAGTCAGATTCCGTGTCGTCCATTTTGTTTTCTTTATTTATTGCTTTTTAATATAAATGCATGTAACAGGTTTAGAAAATATACATATTTTTATGTCATAATTTATCTTTTTTCATATTTTGTTATGATGATTTCATATTTTGATTCAATTTTCTTCATGTAATTCCTCGCTCTAGTCGTAAACAACTGGATTAATTGCAGTTAATAATTTGCAGCAGCAGTTTCTTTAATTAGATGTGCGTAATAACAAGTTTTACTAGCAATAATGAAACCTGAAATGAAATATACAATAATTACCTCTGCTATCGCGCACTTTTCTTCATAAATGCAACATTATCATCTCAAACTAGGCGCAGAAATTTGCCCTTGATACAAATATTGATAATGCGGAAATTTTACCAGGGTTGATTCAGAATAACCATTTGAACAATAAAATATGGTGTTTTGTCCGAATTTTATGTAGATAGATAATGGAATTTATTGCCTTTTTTTCAGAAGAAAGAAATTACATATGCATTTATATTGCGCACGGGCCTGCTTGGCCGTACGTGCATTATTTTTCCACGAATAAAAAAATTAAACTAATCATAATTGTAAAACTGTATAATTAATTGTAAATTTTAAATAAATAAGTATTAATAAACATATATAAATCAAATGAGAGTCCAGTTTGATAACAAAACACTAAGAGATTATGACGTGGATTCAAATAGAGAAGACTATGTGTTGTAGGTAAGAGCAACTTGCTTCTTCACAGCTGATGAAACACGTAATTAATTCTTATTACATAACTTCCATTTCAGTAGTTTAAACCACCAGTGAAGTTAAGACAATGTGAAATGACTGTGACAGAATATTATTGCTCCGTGCTAACTTAGCTGAAATTGTAAGTTACTGAGTTCCGAACCAAGTTGGTTGATTTTATTTATCAATATTCGATTGCTCTACAATATTTATTAATATCATATAGGCCCTATTACTTATATTCAGAGTATTATTCATCTAACTTTTTTATATGCTTTTCGGAGCAGCTCTCCGACAACAAAGAATACTTTCGCCGACTCCGGTGATGTTGATTGTGATAAAGAGTGGTTTCTACATGTAGATCAGACATCACCTACTGCGGTACAGGAGACAATGCTGGCTTAAGTTAATTTTTATTACATGAATCCATATGTCAGTGTACTGTGATTTTTAAATCTTAGTTATAAGTAGAAACCGGATGTTAGGGAAAATGCCTATTGTTATTTATTATAGATATTGTAAAAGTGACTTCATATAAGTTCATATCTACGTCCTTAGAGTTATGTTCCATGAAGTTAATTTTGCCTATAAATGCCTATTTCAGCTTACAATACTTATAAATGCCTATTTGCCATTTTTTCTCGAAATTAACTTAGCACTTCAATGAAATCAATTAAAATGGACAGACTTCATGACACATATCATTGCATAGAAATTTTCAAGTGTTTTTTATAAATTCTCTCTTAGAGTATTTTAGGATAAGAGTGGCAATAAGACAATATAACCTAGCAGGTAGATGGTTTCCACCGCAATGCACTCCCGTTAGGCGAAATAACAAGTACTGACTATTTTGTTTTAACGTAAGGCTGTAAAAATTTACGTTGTAGTCCATTTTTGTAAGAGCCTATTTTAAATTTTTAATGCCTATATTAATGAATTTTCGTGCCTTTTTGCCTGCCTATTTTGAATTATTTAAGTGCCTAACATCCGGACTCTAGTTATAAGTTACAAATACAATTAATAATGATGAACAGGTAAACAATGCATTAACACACCTTCCTGTGACCAATGTTCTACACTCTTAATGATACATATGTAGGCTAATATTATCATATGTTACCGGTACGAGTATTTGAGGATAATGCTTTAAGATAAATTTTTGAACCAAAGAGAGCTGAACAGACAGGCGAATGGAGAGGACTAGATAACAGTGAGCTATGTGGTCTTTATAGAAAGTCAGAAATAATGACATTTAACTCTCGTACACTACGATGGCAGGACATGTGACTTGAATGGGGGAAAGAGGTGCATGTAAGCAGAGGCAAAACGCCCAGTTGGTACACCAAGAATGAGGCAGGAGAATATAAGTAAATTAAAGTAATCCCACAACAGGCCCGGAGGCCCTTGGGGTAGTAGGAAGTTAAGGCTCCCACTTTTTCTAGACAATCGGCACTTTACGTCAGCCGGGTTGTCAGCCCTGCGTGACGGCCGCCTTTACCCCCAGAACAAGCGTCTGGTACTCATTTCCGTTAGAGGCTGAGTCGACCCCAGGGCCATAGTGCCGCCAGAGGGTTTGGGTCAGTTTAAAAATCCTGACCCCAACGGGACTTGAACCCTCGACCCTCCGGCTTGTAGCTCAGTGCCTTAACCACTACGCTACGGCGAGGGCAGTAGATTATAGAGAGGACGATTGGATAAAATTAGCTCAGGATAGGGATATATGGAGAGCTTATGTCCGCGCGGCATGAATATACGGGTTCAATAATGTCAATGAGTTATATTATATTATTATACTATGCGCTGCTACGCCTTTATAAATGATAATGTGTTTTTACGTTTAGTTGAATAAGTCAAAGGAAAACTAATTACCTATAAACTTATATCGTCATTATTTTAGATACCCCGTGCTGCTTACCCGGCATTGCCCGGGAATCTAAGTATCCCGATGTATTTGGCATAAATGAGCTGAAAGAAAAAAATTCCTTATTTCGTGTTATCCGTGCTGCTGCTCTGCTTGCCCGGGAATCTACTTATCCCGATCTTTTTGGCATCAACGAAAGACAAAAAATTGTTATTGTGAGTTATCCATAAAAGATAAACATATGATATTGCGGGTTTTTTTTAGAGTTTTTTTGAGATATTAAATTCTGTGTACATTAATTTGGTGTATTTGTTATTTTTAGGGAACGTAACCATTTAAGCGCCAAAAAAGGATTATTTTTCACGTTTTCTGGGTGATTTTTAAGCGTGAAGGACTTGAGTATTAGAACTCTGTTATAGCCTATAACCTTCACGGGAAAATCCTGAACATTTTACAAAACGTCTCATCACATTCGGCAGTGCATGTTTGTCCGGGAATCTACTTATCCTGATCTTCTTGGCATCAAAGACAAAAATGGCTATTGTGAGTTATCCGTAAAAGATAAACATATGCTGTCGCCGACTTTGTTGTAGAGTTTTTGAGATATTCAATTCTGAGTAAATTAATTTTTTTGTAATTTTTATGCTTTAGGCAGCGTAAGCCATTTAAGCGCCAAAAATTTTTTTTTCACGTTTTTCACTACAAAGGGTGATTTTAAGGTTGTAGGAGTTGAGAATCATAACTATCTTATAGCCTATGTTCATCCCGGGATCTCCTGAACATTGTGCAGAGAACCCCATCACAATCGGATCAACGGTATGGCCGCGCATAAAGTACGAACAAACAAATATTATTTTATATATATATATATATCAGATAACTATAGTAATTATGATAAAATGTCATCATGTATCTATATTTATACTGAAAGATAATGTATCTTCTTCACTCAGCAATGTAATGAAGTGATAAGCAAATGGAAGGATGAGAAGTAGTTATTTGCATCACGGCTTCATTATAACATCAAATAATAAAATATAATAAAAGTAAGTAAAGTGTCTTTGGATATATTTATTTGTTAGCTTATCCTATAGTTCACACCTATTGTTTCTGGACAGCGTCATTTCCTCGTATGCAGCGGATCGGGAATCGAACCTCGGTCGCGACAAGTTACTTGTCAGGAACCTTTAAGGCCGGATGATACCCGAAATTCACAATCACACATATCATCATATTCGCTTTGTTTAGTATAAATGCATGAATGAATGAATGAGAGAATGGTGTGTTAAATGTTTGTGTTGTTTCAGAGGTTGTCGAGTCATAGAGGTGATCACTCATCCAGGGAAGTACTCCGTGCTAATCAAGTAACTGCAGGATACACAATTACAAATTTTCTCCCGACAAGTATCCTCCCTGTAGGACCGGGTAATGTGGGGCATGTAAAGGGAAAGGTTATACTAGGATAAAACGAAATACCTAATCGTATAATCACATTCAATGAAGATTATTAATTATTAATTTATAATTATAATAATAATTAGAAAGTCTAGATTAGAACATGTCACAAATAAGGAAATTAGAAACATAATGGAAGCAGAAGAAAGCGTAATTGAAAGAATTGAGGAGAAGGAATTAATGTGGTTAGGACATGTCTTAAGAATGGAAGATGAGCGATGGCCGAAGCAACTAGGCCTATATGAATGGCATCCGAACAGAAAGAAGAAAAGAGGGAGACCAAGGTTAACATGGAAGGAAAACATGAAGACAGTAATGCAAGCTAGAGGGCTAAGCATCGAAGATGCCCAAGACCGTAGGCTTTGGAGGTTTGGCACGGGAAGACGGCAGCAGCTGTAAAAACCCGAAGATAGATAGAGATAATTTATATCCATCCATCGTAATTCTGTCCGAGGACAGGTCCTTCACTGCAATCATAGCATTTTCATGCTATGCTTGCAGCTTTACTAGGGAATTGTAGGTGTGGTAGTTTTCCTGTTGCTTTCCACAGCGGTGAAGGATGACGATGATGATGATGATAAGGATAATGATGGCCATATGATTTCGGGGACCGTTTGGGCCTTAAAGTTTTCTTGACATTTGTATTACAGGTGAGGAAAAACTCCGATAAAAACCTCTCCCAGAAAAACTGCCCCGACCGGGGATCGAACCCGGGTCCGCTGCGTGACAAGGCAGCACGCTACCTCGAGACCACAGCGGTGAACTTGATTTGTATGATATACAATTTGATCGAGCAATCAGAATCAATTGTTCAACGAAACAAAAACCATGTAGTAATATTAGGTCTCTGTGGAGAACCTTCTCATTTCACTCGCAAGCGGCTAATGTAGAAATTCAGTATGCTGTCATCTATTATCATGAGGCTTAAATACATGATACAACAGTACCATCTAGTGGCTTATTATGAAATTACGTGCATGCAGCCCCTTATACATGTAATTATTATTACAATTATTCAATATCTATATATATATATATATATATATATATATATATATATTTATTTATTTTTTTATTTTATGAACCTCGACAACTTTTGCCTGATTCAGGGAGATCACTCCCGGGTTTGGACAACTGTTAGCGTCTTTATTACTTTTTTCTGATTTACAAATTGTGTAATCCTTGTTCATCAACATCATGTTGCCATGCATTAGGCCTGCTGGCTAATTGAAGTAAATTGTTCTAAGATTGTAGCAGATAAGGAAGAGTTTAATGTGACTATTTAACTCATGTCGCAAATGGTAGTCAATGACCAATCACGTTTCAATGAATTCTGTTTTATACCAATGACAGTCGTGTTTCACCTCGCTCTTTATCGATTTCTCTTTATCAGCTCCTGCTTTTGTGATAAAGAAAGCTCCTCCTTTTTTAATATTCTGAACAAGTTAGACCATTATTTTTCTCCAACAAATACATTGAATATGGCAAATAATTAATAGATTCAGTGATTTTACTGAGTTGTTTATTCAAAATATAAATTATTAACCTATAATGTTGATTATAATAGTTTGATGTGTTTCAGTATTTCTCCACTAGAGTGCATTCTTTCAATATTGCGATCCTATTTGGCAATAAATAATATGATCTAGTTGCAGTGAGTATACATAACCTCACATTTCTAAATTGTTTTCAAACATCGCCGTTTACATTAACTAAATAAATATTTTAAAACACCGGTAACTATATTCAAATAATTATTTTTCAGTAAAGAGCTTAATTTTATTCGTTAAATAGTCCTAACAAATGCCACTCTTGATTTCCAAATTCTCCAGATAAATTGGAAATCACTCGTGGCATTACTTATGAAAATATAATTAATTTATGAGATTTGGTGTATGTAAATATACACATGCATTTCTTAAGAAAACATAAAGTGTGTCATACCTCACCTCATATACGATTGTTTATAAGGTGAGGTATGAAACATTTTATTTTGTCTTACATTAAACCTCATAGTGATTTATTCCTGTAAAAGTTTCATGCATTTCTTAGTTCACCTAAAGAACGTATAAAGGTTTTAAACTATCTAAATGCTAACTCTAAAAACGAGTTGTGAAAGAAGTATAATAACTAACTCACTTGCTCTATCGAACCCGCAGACTCATGGCTGCAAGGGCATAAAGCTCTCAATATACCAGTATCCTGAATTAATGTTTTGCAATCATCCCCTGTATAAACTACCTCCCTCAAATCATGGTTAATGTAATTCTCTCACTTCATTCTTGGTCTACCAACTGGGCATTTTTCATCTGGTTTTTCCTACTAGAAGCTTCCATGGACCTCTTTCATTCCCCATTCGTGCCAAATTTCCTGCCCATCGCAGTCTACGACATTTAACCTTTCTTATTATATCTGGCTTACAAAAACCATGTAGCTCACTGTTTGTAGTTTTCTCCATTCACATGTCTGTTCTTGTCATTTTGGTTCAAAAATTTTCCTAAGAATTTTATTCTCTCGTAATCTTCTTTCCTCCCTTAAAGTAAGAGTCCAAGTTTCGCATCCATATAATATATCTGGTAGAATAATAGTTTTATATATTTTCAATTTAACGTTTTTTGAAAGAAGTTGGGACAAGAGTCCTTGTAATGCATAATAGCACGCATTTCCAGAATTGAGCCTATGTTTAATTTCTTTCTGCATTTCATTCCTATTTGTGATTATTGTTCCTAGGTGTTCGAATTTAGCTACTTCTACAAAATTCCCCTCATTTGTCATTAACTGTCAATTTCCATTATATAATGTATTTCTATGTGTGAATATGTATTTAGTTTTATTAATATTTACTTCTAGCCCAATTTCTTAGTGTTACCCAATAGATTGTGTGTGTTGACCCTAAGTAACTACTCGCTATCGCCCAATAATAATACCACGTAAGAATTATAACAGAATAATATATAATTTAATATTAATGTAATACCATAAGACACAAGGAAACAAAACAATGCTTCACGTCTATAAAAATAACTCCTGTAGCCATCAAATCAAAATATTACTTGAATTATTTCCATTGTTAATTACACACAAGTTATCCACATCAAGCGTCTTCTTTCATTCCCTATTCATGCGACATGCCCTGCCCATCGCAATATACGAGACATAAGTACGTCTACTGCTATTAAATCTGGTTTCCCATAAGATTTATATAGCTCATTTTATCATTAAGAAGTTTTCTCCGTTCACTTGTTCCTTCTTTTCACCTTTTTCCTAATTTTTTGGAATAACTTCATGCCCAAATACTCGTAATTGTTTTCTCATTCTTCATTTAGTATTTAGTATTAGAGTTACTGTGATTGTTATATTCTGATGTAATAAATGTTTGTCCTGGTGCGTGGAAAAGAAGGCCACATGGCCTTAACTCCACCAGGCTAAATAAATAAATAAATAAAATAAGAGATTTTGTTTCTGTCTATATAATATTGCCGCGCGGGTAACAATATTCTTTAAATCAACTTCACAAATTTTATACAAAATTTCCAAATGTCATTTACTTCACAATACTGCACTGATATACATGTGGGAGAAGTGACTAATTATCTGGAATCCCAGACTGTACCATTCTCGAATAGAAAGTCCGAGAGGCTGATTCTTCCAAAATCGAGGTATAGACGCATGTGGAAATGCCTCAACTAGCACCACCGATCCGTACATCGCTAGCTTTCGAATCTCCTTCTATAGAAGTCTAAACTCGATTCTCGCCTTTCTGTCGCCTGCAAAATTGAAAAGTCAGCATAACAATTCGTCACATTGTTTCCTCCTCAGGGCTGATCGTTCCGACCAGTTCCTCCTTATGCTTTAATCGATTTGACCGGACAATATACCTACGAATATTCACACACAGAAGATGGTCTGAACTATTTTAACAATTCTAGCGTTCATGAAACCGGAACGAGCCAACAGGCTTAATCTTTGGGTGATGAAGAAGATGAAGAACGGGAAGAAATATATATATATGTCAGAATCGGCTGTATAAAAATATTTAAAAAGTAACAAAAATATGAGAACAGAAGGAGACTATGAGCAGAAAGGGACGAAAAGGGGTAAAAGTTACAAGAAAGGGAAGAAATGTGATAAAAAATTGCCACATACTGATTTGAGGCTACATTTTACATATTGGTTTCTTTCAGAGACCGCTGATTGTTTAAAAAAAAGTGCACAGCTAAAAATCCTGAGCTTATTTATTAATAACTAGAGACCGATTTATGTGCGTTTGCATGTTGCATATTTAGACCTTTTTCACCGGTTAATGCATATTTTAACTAAAGACTAGTGATAACGCATATTTTCGCGCAGTATTTACAACATTTTAAAAATCTGTGTTGTTTTACAATGAACATTTCGAGGCCATGAAAAGTGCAGTAAACGATTTCGATAGTGTAGAAGCTTTGGCAGTTTGTCAGCATTTAACGATTCCAGTATTTAAAAAGATGCTGTATTAGCAGTCATTTTTCCCATATACCCTCAACTATTAAAAAAGCTTGAAACAGAAGGATTGGCGTTGATTGAATCTATTCAGTTAATGGATAAAATCCGTCAACTAAACTCCTCATTTCCGGAGGTATTCCCGAGAAAACTTAAAAAAAAAATAGTTTGAAAACATTTTGAACGATAACCCAGACTTTGAACCTTTATGTCAAATTAATAGTTTTATAAATGGGACGGGCGAGCTTTTGCCAGAAATAATAAGTGCCAAAACAGCATCCAAATTCAAATAGGCCTACTGCCCAATTACTTCAGTTTGACGTACAACGGTCCTTTCCTATTTATAAACATATTTTGAACGACGGATGATACAACCTTACTACCGAACATTTGGAACAGTTCCTGATCGTTTATGTTTACGATAATAGCAAAATGTAATAGTATATTACAATACGAGGTTGGGAAGTGATTTTTACAGAATCGAAGAAAATGTTTAAAAACCGAGCGATAGCGAGATTTTTAATTTCCGAAATTCTGTAAAACACTTTACAAACGTGCGTTGTGCATAATTTTCTACGCGATGGTGTTTTCAAAATAATAAATAATAGTAAAATAATAACATATTTGTTGGAAATATTTGCGTTCATTATAAACAATTGACTGACGTTAGCAGTTTGGCCAATGTATATATGCTAAATGCCGAAAATAATTGTTGAGATTACAGCAGGCCTTGATATCTATTTCGCATCAAATGACTGGAAGTATGAATGATTGTAATCAAAACGACGAAATTGAAGAAGCGTGGGAAGTTTGGTGTGCTTCTTTAGTGCCAGAGAAATTTAAATTAAGATATAAAAAAACATATATTTCATTCAAAAAGTGGCTGCAGGAGAAGAATTGTAGTGTAAGCGAAAAAAAAATATGGTTGCTTATTTCGTGCTTAGGAGTAAAACATTGAAATCTCTAACGAGTTTGTGGTCAGAATATTCAATGCTGATGAAGATGATAAATTTAAAAGAAGGTATCAATATTGCAGATTTTGTTACACTAGTTAGCTTCCTTAAAGAGAAGAATATTGGACATAAAGCTAAAAAGTCTAAAAGTTTTCAATAGAATTTTGTTAAGTCAACTTTCAATAGTAGTTCAAATAAAGTTCAGTTCATTTAAAATGCAGTGATTTCTTTCATATAATGTATATTAACACTACCTTTTGGATATATTTTTGTATATACATAAAGGGCAGTGGTTTTACTTCCCGCATGTGGGTTGTAATATGTAATATTACAGTATAGTTATTTATGTTGGCAACCCCGAAATATAGGAAGTTGAACTTTCAATCATAGTCACCATTGCTTGTAAGAACGACGAAACGCACTATCGCACAAAAAAAATTAATTTGTGAACATACTTTTGCCTGATACTTTATGATAATTTATCATTTATTATTGATAAATGATAATATTAATAAATGGATAATAAAATACTAATTATTATGTTAATTTAGAAATAAAATATATCCATCCATAGTAATTCTGCCCGAAGGCAGGTCCTTCACTGCAATCATAGCATTTTCATGCTACGCTTGCAGCTTTACTAGGGAATTGTAGGTGTGGTAGCTTCCCGTTGCTTTCCACACCGGTGAAGGATGATGATGATAATGATAAGGATGATGATGATGGCCATATGGTTTCGGGGACCGTTTGGGCCTTAAAGTTTTCCTGACATTTGTCTTACAGGCGAGGAAAAACCCCGATAAAAACCTCACCCAGAAAAACTGCCCCGACCGGGGATCGAACCCGGGCCCGCTGCGTGACAAGGCAGCACGCTACCTCTAGACCACAGCGGTGGACATAAAATATATAATAAAGTAATAATTTTTTATTTGGTATTGCACATACTGACATTTTCATGCATATTTTAAACAGTTTAATGCATTTTGCATGCATATTTCGAGCTTGTTATGTTGCATATAATCCAGTCTCTATTAATAGTAATGTTACAGTTTGAATGTAATGTGTCTAGATAAGTCGCATTTTCACTTCCTCTCCTTTGTTCTTGGAGAGACTAGACAGGACGTCCGAAGGTTGATGCCAGTGAAATTAAGTTAAAGAGATGTTGACAAGTGTTCAAGGACAAGATTACTGCGTTTAGCGAATTCCACAGGCTGTTCTCATCAAAACACTTTTACATATATTTAATGGTCCTTTTTAGCAGACTACGGTCATGACCAAGATATATATCTATCTAAATATACAGTCATTAGCAATCTTGTTTGTCAGCCGCGGTGGAATAGTGGTTATGCTCCTTACCTCTCGTTCCGAGGGTCAAACCCGGCCGGGGTCGATGGACTTTTTAGGACGAAGCAAGCCCTCCGGGAGGGACTTTAAGCCGTGGGTCCCGGATCTGAGGATTTTCATGCTTGTAAAAGGTCATTAAGCCTGAATAAAGAGGCCTCTAAGCAAAATTTACCGACATCAACGTCTTAGCAATAAAGTAGGGCTGATAAGTTGAATAGTATGATAGTGCATTTGATGTCTGCAGGGTCGGGGGGAGGGGGTATGAGCGTGCGCGTGTGTATATGTGTGGGGGTGTGTGGGTGTATGTGTGTGTGTGTGTTTTTTTTTCTAATTTGTTTTCTAGAATTTTTTTTAATATTAATGTACAGAATGAGACTTTTTTTTATACACATGGTCTTTTCATGGATGAGTGTAGATATGTATTATTGTCATGTAGTGTAGACATAGATCTTACTTATATGTAGCCTATTATTGTTTCTGATACAGGTGTATTTGTAGGTATTTGTTTATAGTATGATTAGTTTTATTTTTTATTTATGGAAAAATAATGCACGTACGGTCAAGCAGGCCCGTGCGCAATGTAAATGCATATGTATTTTCTTTCTTCTGAAAAAAAGGGCAATAAATTCCATTATCTATCTATCTATCTACATTGGGTTGCCTGTTAGATGTCTCATTGGGTCGGTGTGTTGACCGCATGCCATTCATGACATCTACGAGCAACTAAGGTAACTCCTTACAAAGGAGAGGCTCAACAATGGGCTACGTCATTATAGCTAGAACAATCTTGTTTGAACACTCTGCAGGTGAAGGGAATGAAAAGCACAGGACGAAGCAGGAACGGGGACATGCAAGAGATAAAACACCATACTACTCACTAATACAGTAACAGCCAGAATGTCTCAATTCTGGAAATGCGTGCTATTATGCATTGCAGAGACTCTTGACGTCCCAACTCCTTTCTAAAACGTTAAATTGAAAATATATAAAACTATTATTTTACCAGTTATATTATATGGGTGCGAAACATGGACTCTTACTTTAAGGGAAGAAAGGAGATTACGAGTATTCGAGAATAAAGTACTTAGGACAATTTTTGGACCAAAGACAAATGAACAGACAGGTGAATGGAGAAGACTACATAACAATGAACTACATGGTCTTTATAGGAAGCCAGATATAATAAGAGCAGTCAAGTCTCGTAGACAGCGATGAACAGGACATGTTGCATGTATGGGGAATGAAAGATGTGCATGGAAGCTTCTTGTAGGAAAGCCAGAGGGAAAACGCCCAGTTGGTAGACCAAGAATGAGGTGGGAGAATAACATTAACTGTGATTTGAGGGAAGTAGATTATACAGGGAATGATTGGAAAGCATTAGCTCAGGATAGGGATGTATGGAGAGCTTATGTCCGCGCGGCCATGAACCTACGGGTTCGATTGTGCCAGTGAGTAAGTAAGTAAGTTTTGTACTTTTATATAATTAAATTTATTGTTTTTTATGCAGTTTAGTTACTTTATATTTTTAGTTTAGTATTAATAATGTTTCGTAGTTCACAGTGAGGTAAGGTTGATGATTAAAATTTTGAAGTGGTTGAATTGAAATGCATAGGAACAATAATTGCAAACGGGAATGATATACACAAAGAAATTAAACATAGATTCAATTATGGAAATGCATGATTTTATGTATTATTAGGGACTTTTCTTGTCGCAACTTATCTCAAGAACATTAAACTGAAAAATATACAGTATAATACTGTTATGCGAAACATGGGCATATTACGAGAATTTCAGAAAAAAGTGTTTAGGAAATTTGTTTTGACCAAAGAGAGAAGGACACACGAATGAAGAAGACTGCATAACAGTGAGTTACATGATATTCATAGGAAAACAGATATAATAGGAAATGTTAAGTCTGTAGACTGCGATGAGCGGGACATGTGGTACGAATGGGCAATGAAAGATTCCTGAATGAAAGTCAGAGGGAAAACGATCAGTAGGTTGGACAAGAAAGAGATGAGTGAATCAATGATATGAAGGAGGCTAATTAAGCCCATACAGAAAATGACTGAAAAACATTAGTTAGGATGAGAGCACCTTCCAGTAACTATATTATTATTATTATTATTATTATTATTATTATTATTATTATTATTATTATTATTATTATTATTATTATCACTATTATTATTATCATTATCATTATTATTATTAATAATATTATTATTTTCACCATTATTATTATTATCATTATCATTATTATTATTAATAATATTATTATTATTTTCACCATTATTATTATTATTATTATCATTATTATTATTATTATCATTATCATCATTATTATCATTACTAATATTATCATTATTATTATTATCGTCCACCGCTGTGGTCTCGAGGTAGCGTGCTGCCTTGTCACGCAGCGGGCCCGGGTTCGATCCCGGGTCGGGGCAGTTTTTCTGGGTGAGGTTTTTACCGGGGTTTTCCTCGCCTGTAAGACAAATGTCAGGAAAACTTTAAGGCCCAAACGGTCCCCGAAATCATATGGCCATCATCATCATCATCACCCTTATCATTATCATCTTCATCATCATCATCTTTCACCGGTGTGGAAAGCAACGGGAAGCTACCACACCTACAATTCCCTAGTAAAGCTGCAAGCATAGCATGAAAATGCTATGATTGCAGTGAAGGACCTGCCTTCGGGCAGAATTACTATGGATTATTATTATAATTATCATCATTATTATTATTATTATCATCATTATTATCTATAAATGGATTATTTACGCAGAAGTGACAGAAAGTCAAAATTAGAACATGTCACAAATAAGGAAATTAGAAACATAATGGAAGCAGATGAAAGCATAATTAAAAAAATCGAGGAGAAGGAATTAAAGTGGTTAGGGCATATTTTAAGAATGGAAGATGAGCGATGGCCGAAGCAACTATATCAATGCCAACCGACCAGAAACAAGAAAAGAGGGAGACCAAAGTTAACATGGAAGGAAAACATTAAGACAGTAATACAAGCAAGATCCCCAAGATCGTAGGCTTTGGAGGTTTGGTAGAGGATACCTGTGTAAATGACAAATAATCCTGAAGTAACAAAAATATTATTATTATTATTATTATTATTATTATTATTATTATTATTATTATTCATAAAGGCTTTTGACAAAGTAGACAGAAATATATTACTACAAATTTTAGCTGAGGATAACATTCCACAACAATATATTACTAATATCTTCAACATCTATAAAGATAATGAAATCTCTGTTAAACAAGATGGCAAATTATCTTCTTGGGAAAAGATCAACATTGGAGTAAGACAGGGATGTGGACTTTCACCGGTGCTTTTCATTATATACATGAATAAATTAATAAATGAATGGAGGAAAACACAACGAGGATATATACCCATCAATAGGAACCTCAAACTCGATGCTATTCTTTTTGCAGACGATTTAGCTCTTCTGGCACTTTCCGAAAATGATTTGCAACGATCAATTTATAATTTACAAAAAATAGGTGCCAAATTTAATATGGAAATATCAATTAACAAAACTAAAATTATGGCATTTCATGGGAAGGACCCCATACAAAGTAAAATCTGTCTCCAGAATAAAATTTTAGAGAGATCTAATCAATTTAAATATCTTGGATATTATCTCTATCTGGGATGAAAAGGATATCCCTGAAAAAGTTACTAGTTATAATAAAAGTTTAGGAATTATTAATCAAGTTATGAAACCATCCCTTGTACAAAAAAACACCAGATTACGTTTATATAACACTTTGGCTAGACCAGTGTTGACCTATGGTAGTGAAGCATGGACACTAAAAAAACAACATGAAAGCAGAATAACGGCTTGTGAAATGAGATTCATGCGCAGAACAGCGGGTTACACCAGATGGGACCGGAAAAGGAACACCGATATCTTAAAAGAATTGAAGACTACGCCAATTTTGGAATATATTAAACAGTACCAACTAAATTGGAAACACCATCTTGAAAGAATGAGTTCAAATCGGATCCCCAAAGCTGTTTATAATTATATACCAAGAGGACGAAGATCACTGGGCCGTCCTATGAAACGCTGGAGGGAAAATTTTCTATAGGATCGTAACAGGCCTTGGCCTAATACTTGGAAGGAAGAAGAAGATTATTATTATTATTATTATTATTATTATTATTATTATTATTATTATTATTATTATTATTATTATTATTATTATTATTATTATTATTATTATTATTATTATTATTATTATTATTATTATTATTATTATTGGCTAAAGGGAAAGAAGTTCATATGGCATTTATAGACCTGGAAAAAGCATATGACTCTGTACCCATCAACAAGCTTTGGTTGGCCATGGAGAAGTTTGGAATATCTAAATCTCTCATACATTTTATAAAAAAAATGTATGATTGTAAAGCAAGTATTAAGGTTGGAAATAGAATATCCTCAGAATTTGATATAACAAAAGGATTAAGACAAGGATGCAGGATGTCACCAACATTGTTCAAGATATATTTAGAAGATGTATTAATGAAATGGAATAAGTCATGTAGGGGAATGGGAATCGACATTAATGGCCATTTACGGCACAATTTATTATTCGCTGATGACCAGATTATAATAGGACAAGATAAAGAAGATATAGAATATATGATAAGAAAGTTGGTCGATGCATTTGAGGTAGGTGGACTGAAGATAAATTATATTAAAACAGAATACCGGTATATGGTAATCGGAGGAAATTCAGAAGACCTACAAATAAATAATATGATAATTAAACGTGTTAAAGAATTTAAATATCTTGGGTCTATAATAGATAAATCTGGTACTTGTGAAAAAAAATATTATTAACAGAGTAAATTGTGCAAGGAAGGCGATTAGATCCCTGAATGGTCTCTTATGGAATAGAAATTTGACCAGAAAAACAAAAAAAGGGATTATAGCCTACAGACAATAATAGAAAGTATACTTACATATGGATCAGAAAGCTGGACAATAAATGAAAGGATGCAGAATATAATCTTGGCCACAGAAATGGATGGATTACGGAGAAGTATCAGAATATCCAGGCTACAACATATTCGAAATACATATATCAGACAAGAAATGGATGCACAGGAAACTGTTATCGATAGGATAACAAAGAGAGCTCTACAATGGTATGGACATGTACAACGGATGCCGGAAGACCAGTGGCCTAAACAGGTGTTGGATTGGATGGTACCAGGCAGAAGGAGAAGGGGAAGAAGTAGAAGAACATGGTATGAGGGAATATATGATGCCATGATGAAGAGGAGTATGGAAGATGGACAATGGGAAGATAGGAATCTCTGGAAAACAGGAATCAAGGGCAAACTGCTGTAAAGTGGAAAGCCTGTATTAAGTATTAAGTAAGTATTATTATTATTATTATTATTATTATTATTATTATTATTATTATTATTAGCATATTATTATTATTATAATTAGTATGTTATTATTATTATTATTATTATTATTATTTAATAAGCATTTTAATCCTCGTGATCATTAATATTTCATATTTAGGCTCAGTTGAGCCTGTTCATATATTTCGAGATGCTGGTTTCTCGAGCGTTGTGTGGGTCTTATTCTTTTCCTTTAATATAAGAGATCAGCTCGATATCAGAGACACCTCCGAGAAAAGACGAATATGTTTACACCTAAATGACCAACAGCGTAGCACTATTAGTCTTAATTTTAACTAACATTAACTAGTTGCATTATAGATCGTAATATAATAGATACTATCTTTTTGATCAAATTTTTATTTAGTATTTAATATTAGAGTTCATTGTAATTGTTATATTCTGATGTAATATATGTTTGCCCTAGTGAGTGGAAGAGAAGGCCACATGGCCTTAACTCCACCAGGCTAAATAAATAAATCTAAATAAATCTAAAAATCTATTGGAAATAAACATTTGGACATGAGTTTTGTATGTCAAGATAATAGAAACAGAAGTGAATTCTAGTACTTGGACAATGCAGGAAAATGACATTAAAGAATAGTCCATACTTATATTTTATTGTGGAATTAATATATATGACACGTGAAATAAATACAAAATATGTTTCACTATTAGCAAATAAACTAATAGAAACAAGTTGTAAATATGTTACGAAGAGTAATTGCTTTAACCTTGAAATAAGTTTATTATATAGTAGCAGACCCTGAGGTGCACAATTCCAATGTTAGTTGTGAATGTGAAAACAACTCGTGTGGATGCAGATCGACATCAGGTAGTTTGCACATAAGTAAATCTCAAGTTACGTGAGGCCAGTTCAACACCGAATTGAGGACGTGCTCTGTTTATAGTGCGATGAATAGCGATTTTTTTCGTATCAGTGTGAAGTAATGCATTAGTACTATAAAATATTGTAATGTATTACTCCTATCCCTGGAAGTAAATGTCAATAAAAGTAAATATATGTTCACATATAGAAATATATTTTATAATGGAAATGGACAGTTAATAAAAAGTGTGGGAAATTTTGAAGAAGTGACTGAATTCAAATATCTAGGACCAATAATTACATATAGGAATGAAATGCACAAAGAAATTAAACATAGGCTCAATTCTGGAAATGATTGATATTATCCATAACGGTACTCTTTTCTTCCCAACTTCTCTCAAAAAACGTTAAACTGTTATTCTCCCAGTTATATTATATGGATGCGAAACATGGACTCTTCATTTAAGGGAGGATAAAAGATTAGGAGTATATGAAAATGAAGTTCTTAGGAAACTTTTTGGATCAAAGAGAGATGAACAGTCAGGGAAATGGAGAAGACTACATAACAGTGAGCTACATGACCTTTATAGGAAATCATACATATTAAGAATAATTATGTCTCATAGACAAGGATGGGCAGGACATGTGGCACTAATGGGAAATGAAAGAGAGACATGCAAGCTTCTTGTTGGAAGACCAGAGGGAAAACACCCAATTGGTTGAACAAGAATGAGGTTGGAGAATAACATTAACCAGGATTTGAGGGAAGTAGATTATTCAAGGGATGATTGGAAAACATTAGCTCAACGCAGAGATGTGTGGAGAGCGTATATTCGCGCGGTTAGTTAGTTAGTTATTACTCCCCTCAAATAGGTTATGAATATATAAAATAATTAACCGTGAAAGGTAATTTGAAGGCCAGAAATAAAATTAGTTGTAATCTATAAATAGGAATTTACGCACCTATTTAATTATAATATAATACGTAAGTAACTAATTCACTGACACTATCGAACCCTATCATGAGCTAATGTTTACCAATCAGTCCCTGTATAATCTACTTCTCTCAAATTATGGTCAATGTTAATCTCCCACCTCATTCTTAGCCTACCATCTGGGCGTTTTCCCTCTGGTTTTCCTAAAAGATGCTTCCATGCACCTCTTTCATTCCCCATTCGTGTCATTGGTCCTGTGTCCATCGCAGTCTCGAGACTTAACTGTTCTTATTATATCTGGCTTCCTATAGACACCATGTAGCTCACATTTATGTAATCTTCTCTATTCACCTGTCTGTTCATATCTCTCTGGTCCAAATATTTTTCTAAGAACTTTATTCTCAAATACTCATAATGTTTTCTCCTCCTTTAAAGTAAGAGTCCATGTTTCACATCCATATAATATAACTGGGAGAATAACATTTTTGTATATTTTCAGTTTAACGTTTTTGAAAGGAGTTGGGACGTCAAGAGTTTCTGTAATGCATAATAGCACTCATTTCTAGAATTGAGCCTGTATTTAATTTATTTGTTCATCTCATTCATTTTTGGAATTATTGTTACTATATAGACTGCAATGGGCAGGATATGTGGCACGAATGGTGAATGAAAGAGTTCCATGGAAGCTTCTTGCAGGAAAACCAGAGGGAAAACAGCCAGTTGGTGAACGAAGAATGAGGTGGGTGTAGATTAACCATGATTTGAGGGAAGTAGATTATACAATGGATGATTGGAAAATATTAACTCTGGATAGGGATGAATGGAGAGATTATGTTCGCGCAACCATGATAGAGCCAGTGAGTTAGTTAGTTAGGTATTTTAATTCAGCTATCTCTTTAAAATTACTTACTTACTTACTTACTTACTTACTCACTGGCACTATCGAACCCGTAGGTTCATGGCCGCACGGACATAAGCTCTCCATACATCCCTATCCTGAGTTAATGCTTTCCAATCATTCCCTGTATAATCTACTTCCCTCAAATCATAGTTAATGTTGTTCTCCCACCTCATTCTTGGTCTACCAACTGGGCGTTTTCCTTCTGGCTTTCCTACAAGAAGTTTCCATGCACGTCTTTCATTCCCCATACGCGCAACATGTCCTGCCCATCGCAGTCTACGGGACTTAACTGTTCTTATTATATCTGGCTTCCTATAAAGACCATGTAGTTAATTGTTAAGTAGTCTTCTCCATTCACCTGTCTGTTCATCTCTCTTTGGTCCAAAAATTTTCCTAAGAGCTTTATTCTCAAATACTCGTATATTGTAATTCTATGTAATTCAGTTTTATTTATGTTTACTTCCAGTCCCAATTTCTTAGTATTACACAACAGAGTGTGCATGTTGTCCTTTAGTATCTCCTCGCTGTCACCCAATAATACTACATAATCAACATAAACTAACAGCTTATTAATACCATTGGCTTGTAGGCCTTCTCCATCCTCTAAAGATTTGATTGCATGCTCTAGTACAAAAGTGAATAGTAGAGGAGATAATGGATCTCCTTGCTTTAATCCATTGTGAATTTCAAAAATATCCAAAAACTATTTGCCTACACGCACCCTACTCTTTGTGCCATTTCGACACATTTTTATAAGTCTAAATAATCAACTTTTATAAGATTCATGATGTGTTCCGTTGAGGTTTATTCAAAATTAATATAAAATTATAGAATATCAGATTGAAAGAACATTTTCGAGACTTTATTCACGCAGAAGGTAAATCAAGCTATGAAAAACACGTTATCCATGAAGGACATCGCATGTTAAATATTGAAAACACCCTAACAGTAATGCACAGAGAAAATAATCCAGCGAAGATAAACGTACTCGAAGAGATGGAAATCATGAAAGCAGCTCACAACGACAGCCTGATAAACGAAAATGAACCCAATACATGTAACCCCCTCTACCAGATCTTCAGTGAAACACCAATTTTGAATCCTGCCGATGATGGGACAAGTCCCGAAAGCGCTACAGTTAAATGATAATTAAGTTGAGGAGACGGACCTTCCAGGTGAATATTCTATAATTTTATATTAAGTCTAAATAACTTTTCAGGAATTTCGAACTCCAACAGGATACTATATAACTTTTCCCTCTGAAAAATGTATTTTTGAAGTTGGTGCACAGTGCCAATATATTTCCATTTATTTTCTAAAATTTGATCTGTTAAAGACCTGTTTCTTGTAAATCCAAATTGATGATCTCCTAGAATGTCATCAATATAGGTGTAAGTCTGCTTACTAATTGGATATTTGTTTGAATTCTGAACGACATTGAAAATAATAACATGCTCCTATAGTTGTTGCAATCAATTTTTTTTCTTCTTTCTTATAGATTGGTACGATAATCGATTCTTTCCATTTATTTGGAAGAGCTTATTTTTCGTAAGCATACTAAGCAACCGATGTCTCGTGCCCGTCAATATTTCTCCCCCTGATTTTATCAGTTCTGCTGCGATCCCATCTGAACCTGATATTTTATGCATCTTCAATTTTTCTATCGCCATTTTAACCTCTAATGCACTTGGTTCTGTGACAATACTTTCTGGCTGTCTGTAAATTATTCTGTTCAATATCCTGCTCTGCATGCGTATTTAATAGCTGATTAAAGTAACTTTTCAGTCTATTTAGATATTCCTGGAATCTGTAATCATATCCCAATTTTCATTCCTAAATTATGTTTGTTCTAACCTGAAACTCTTTCTTAAACTATCCTCATTGCCTGATATAATTATCTCATCTTCCTATTTTTTCATTCTTTTCAGGATCATTAGTCTTCTCTTTCAAATACGCCCTCTTTTTTATTCTTTAATAACCAGGTGATTTCCCTTATAATACTTCCAAATTGTTCTAAATGTACCTCATTTGGCTCATGTAACTAATTCATTTTTGCTAGCTTTCTTTTCATTACAATGTTGGCACATTCCTCATCAAACAACTTCTATTTCGCCTGTTTTTTAAATAACTTACACTTTAATAATTTCTCTTATAGCCTCCCATTCTTCATTTTTATCAGTTCCTTCTTGGGTTGCTTCATAATCATCTGAAGATTCAACTATTTTAAATGTATTAGGAATTTTGATTTTGTATTTTTGCCGAAGTTCATAAGAACTCAAGTTTTTAATGGGTTTTTTACAGAATTAACTTTAGCGTTTGTTTCACTAACTTGAAAGTTCCAGCTGTATTTGTGAATATCCATGTGATGATGTGTGCTGTTATCGTCTTTTTCCTATCATGATTTAGGCCGAAAGGTCTGTTCCGCCCTCATTTTATCTCAGTCGTTCCTGTTTCCTGAAAGTTCCAGCTGTATTTGTGAATATCCAAGTGTTATCGTCTTTTTCCTATCATGATTTAGGCCGAAAGGTCTGTTCCGCCCTCATTTTATCTCAGTCGTGGTCGCCTTGGTTTACATGCCATCACTATTTGCGGTATTTCCTTCCTTTTACAGCAGATATATAGAATGTCAGTAATTTATCTCCTGATCACAATTTTGTTTTTTCTGTACAAAATTTTTAAATAATTTAAAATCAAAATCTTGTTTAATTACAATAGCGGGATGATGACTCACTCTCCAGAAGATATTCGCAAAAGAACTGATAGATTATCCGGCCCACCTAATGCTCTGAACGTGTTAAGTTATAAATCCCCTCTACTTCTTGTAAGGGAAACAGGAGAAAAACGTCCTGTAGGTAGGCCAAACACGAGATGGAATAATAACATTAACCATTATTTTAGTGAGGTAAATTATACAGGGATGATTGAAAACATTCGCTCAAGATAGGGATGAATAGAGAGCTTGTAACCGCGCAGCCATGAACCTACGGGTTCGATAGTGCTGGCCAATTATTTCGTTGGTTTTTGTTCTTGTAAGGGACTGGAAGCGTGAGAGAGATGACTAAAATTTCGATATTCCAACTTATTTTAACACTAGATGAAGTACGTGCTTAGTAAGACATCAGTTAAAATCGAATAGAGGAGTAGATCGTTATTTTGGCTCTATAGTCTTAAAATAAGTCACACTTGGACAAAATACTTACTTACTCACTGGCACTATCGAACCCGTAGGTTCATGGCCGCACGGACATAAGCTCTCCCATACATCCCTATCCTGAGCTAATGCTTTCCAATCATTCCCTGTATAATCTACTTCCCTCAAATCATAGTTAATGTTATTCTCCCACCTCATTCTTGATCTACCAATTGGGCGTTTTCCCTCTGGCTTTCCTACAAGAAGCTTCCATTCAAGTCTCCCACTCCCCATACGTGCAACATGTCCGCCCATCGCAGTCTACGAGACTTAACTGTTCTTATTATATCTGGCTTCCTATAAAGACCATGTAGTTCATTGTTATGGAGTCTTCTCCATTCACCTGTCTGTTCATCTCTCTTTGGTCCAAAAATTTTCCTAAGTACTTTATTCTCAAATACTTGTAATCTTCTTTCCTCCCTTAAAGTAAGAGTCCATGTTTCGCACCCATATAATATAACTGGTAGAATAATAGTTTTATATATTTTCAGTTTAACGTTTTTTGAAAGGAGTTGGGACGTCAAGAGTCTCTGCAATGCATAATAGCATGCATTTCCAGAATTGAGCCTATGTTCAATTTCTTTGTGCATCTCATTCCTACTTGTGATTATTGTTCCTAGGTATTTGAATTCAGCCACCTCCTCAAAATTTCCCTCATTTGTCATTAGCTGTCCATTTCCATCATTTAATGAATTTCTACCTGTGACCATATATTTAGTTTTATATAGGATTTTATATTATAAATATTACGTAGTGACCTCAACGGTGTTTCGTCATGAATTTTAAAAATATAATTTATATAATATAATGTTTATATAACATGTCTCAGTACAACAGTTACATAATCATCTTGTGGAATGAAGTAAATAAATGTCCTTCACATTTCCTCACAATCTTTTTAATAAAAGACGATCTGCATTTCTTAGATACACTCAATATAAGAAATGAAACTTAACACACTGATTTACTTGACTATTTAACTCATGCCCCAAATGGGAGTCAATGACCAATCACGTTTCAATGATTTCTGTTTTACAACCAATCAGAGTCGTGTTTCACGAAATATTTATCAGTGTTATAATTACCATATTAAAGAAAGCTCCTCCTTTTTAATATTCTGAACAGGTCTGACCATTATTTTGCAGTGACTGAGCCTGTGAGAAATACGGCTACCAGATTGTATATATAGTGCATTATGTCAACACATGCCGCATGCGGGAGTTAATATAAAAACATTTGTAGCAATTGATTATACCACCAAAAAAGAAACCACTGTTTGCACTTTCTTAAATGTATTTTTTCCCAGATAACAATCCAGAAAAATATAATTGTCATATTTACATCATACGACATCAGAAATGAATTAATATACACTTTGATGTGTTTCATTTTTCTCCATTAGAGAGCATTCTTACAATATTGCGTTCCTTTGGCAATAAATAGTATGATCTGGTTGCAGTGATAAACAAAAGAAGCAGATGAAGCGTACCTATCGTTTCTCATTTGTTTTCAAACATCGCCGTTTACATTAAATATATAAATATTTTAAAATAACTATAGTTTAATAATGATTTGTGAGTAAACAGCTTAATTTTATTCGTTAAATAGTCCTAACAAATGCCACTCTTGATTTCCAAATTCTCTAGATAAATTGGAAATCACTCGTGGCATTACTTATGAAGATTATTTGTAGACATTTTTATTTGTATATTGTACTTTTTTAAAATTATTTTTCACTAAGAGTAATTAATATTATAATTACAAAGAAACAAACGTTATCTCAGTCAAAGCATATTTATTGTGTCGACGCGACGTTTCAATCTCCTTATGTGAGATAATTTTCAAGACATGATTGTTTATAAATTTATTGTGTCGACATTTCAATCTCCTTATGTGAGATCATTTTCAAGACATGGTTGTTCATAAATTTATAAAATAATGTCTTGAAAATGATCTCACATAAGGATATTGAAACGTCGACACAATACATTTATGCTTTGACTGAGATAACGTTTATTTCTTTGTAATTATAATAGTTTTATTTGTTTTTAAATTCGAAAATAAAATATTAATTGAAAGCTAAATAGGCTTTATATCATCTCCGTAAGATGTTAAAGTGACTTTTCGAGAGAGGTATTTTCTTGGTCACTGGTTCCTATGTTTCTTATTTCTCGAGGTTTTCATATCCTGAATTGAAGCTAATGTTCCACGGGCCCTACGTTGTGTTATACAACTGTTCTTATGTTTTAAATGTTATTCTTGCAGCTTCTCAACTTCCGCAATAAAAATCATTGATTGTAAATCAATTTCGTATTATTGAAGTGCGCATATTTTGTAGTACTCTAAAGTCCATGATGCGACAGGACATACCAACCGGTTGTTTCTACATACATGTCCAAGCACTCTTCCACGTGACGTATGGGGAAATGTTTTATTTATTTATTTTTGGGAATTTCAGTCAATGTATAGGAACTTGGGAAATTTGGATAGTTACGGTAAGTAATAGGTACAGGTTGAGAAAACAGACTTTAAAAGATGAGGAACTTCATTGATTTCCGTCCTGGTCCAAACTTTGATGACTAAGTCCAGACTTTTGAGCTGGTGTGCCTGGGAACGTGGGGGGGGGAGTGCTGACGTGTAACAGGAAGGGAAGTCACATCAGTCTAAGAATACGCACACCCCAGGAGATGAAGACCTTTGGCCTAGCCTCACATCCACATGTGTTAATTACAGAGGTGGACGAGCATTTGACCAGTACATAGTTGACATTTAATGAGCATGTCGAGTCCCACAGCCGTAATACCTGTTTTTCTCAACCTGGTGCCACTACTTAATGTAGCTACACATATTCCTCATGATACTGGATAGGTACCGGCCCCTTATTATCCGAAATTCCATGAGAAAATGTCTTCCTCCATGGGAACTGCAACTAGCAGTAGTTCCGTAGCTCTGCATCACGCCTTCAAATGCTCAACTTCAGTGCGCGAGAATTCAACGATACAATAAATATGCTTTTAGTTCTACCCATTTGCACTCAAAATAAAAAATAACATTTTTTTTTATTTTCATTGTGGAATTACTTGAATGCACCACATGGATATTAATAACAAATGCTTTTGAAAATAACAAACTACAGGCAGTCCTAAACATGCGACATTGGGACTATACGCAGTCTCTCGCTAATTTTACTATGCATTGCAAAATTACAGATTTCTTTTTCAGCTTTTGTTTACATGTTGTAAGATTGAAAACAAATCTCAGTGATCCCTTTTACACTTAGAATAAATAGTAGTCTGCTCTCCTTTCGGCAAATAGGAACATCGAAGCTACTTTCCAGTAGATTCTTTGTAATCAAATGCCCAATATTATCGAATCGCACCATCTGTGAAACATTTACGCTTGGGCTGTGGTCCAGTCGTTGGTCGTGGAGTGAAATGACTCCCAGCAAAAAAATAGTTAACCTGAAATATAATACAGAATGTTCATTTTACATTATTATTATTATTATTATTACCCTGAGGCCTGTAGTGGGAATACTTTACTTTATTATTATTATTATTATTATTATTATTATTATTAATATTATTATTATTATTATATATAAGTATTTGGGAATTAAAATTACTAAAGATGGAAAACAAGAAACAGAGATAAGAAACAGGATCAATATAGGAAAGTATGCTATATCTGGCCTAAATGGAATAGTATGGGACAAACATATCTTCAAAGAAACAAAAAAAAACTATTTTTAATACAATAATCAGAAGCATTATTACCTATGGAGCTGATGTGTGGGCTTTAAATGCACAAATGAAAAAAAAAATACTCGCCACTGAAATGGACTACTGGAGACGTGCTGCAAGAATATCCAGGAAGGATAAAATCAGAAATTCATATATTAAAGAAAAAATGCAGGTACAATATTCAATATCAGATTTTATAAAGAAGAAACAATTAAATTGGTACGGACACATTAGAAGGATGGAAGAAGGAAGACTACCTAAGATAATCATGGATTGGGAACCACAGGGAAGGAAAAAGAAGGATAGACCAAATATTACGTGGATTCAGGGAATCAATGAAACTAAGAAGGAATGGGAAATAGAAGATATATGGATGAACAGACAAGAATGGAAAAATGTGTTGAAACAAATGTGTAGTTAACTGTGAACATGGGTACCGGAAAAATGTATATTCATTGTAAAAGCCGGAATAATAAAAAAAATATTATTATTATTATTATTATTATTATTGTTGCGTTGAAAAAAAAAACATAAATCACTTACTCTCTGCGAAATTTCAGCAAATCTTATGTCCCACGCTTATAGCAATAGTGTAGACTATAGACTATAAGAACGTGCGCAAGAGGGTGGAAGTGGTTAAATCACATAGCTACGTACCTACCAGGCTATGAAGAGAGCTCTGTCATGTAGAAAGACAGACGCAGAAAACAACGTTTTGTTTAGTAAAACACTGGAGTTATTGTAGAGTACGTCTGCAGTTGATATTGCACGTAGGCCTACCTGATCTTACGTATAGTGAAATGCCACCCAAAACGTAACAAATGTGCATGCGATAGGGCAAGCTTTGTCTTTAAACCTTTCATTACCTTGTAAGCAATGCATAACCTTAATAAATTGTGTTGTATTGTACACCTTATATCGCTTCTTAATGTCTATATTACAGAAGAATCGCCCGATAGGTATGCAGACATGTGATACACCCCCACCCGATCATTCGAGTAAAGTTAAGATAAGATAGGCTAAATGGAATTTATTGCCTTTTTTTCAGAAGAAAGAAAATACATATGCATTTACATTGCGCACGGGCCTGCTTGGCCGTACGTGCATTATGTTTCCATGAATAAATAAAACTAATCATAATATAAACAAATACCTACAAATACACCTGTATCAAAAAACAATAACAGGCTACATATAAGTAAAATCTATGTCTACACTACATCACAACAATACATATCTACACTCATCCATGAAAAGACCGTGTGTAGAAATAAAAAAAGTCCCATTCCGTACATTAATATTAAAAAAATGCTAGAAAACAAATTAGAAAACACACACACACACACACACACACACATACACCCACACACCCCCACACATATACACACCGCACGCTCATACCCCCCTCCCCCGTCCCTGCAGACATCAAATACACTATCAGACTATAATTAAAGATCGAAAACAAAGACCATATTGGGATTCTTCTTATTAATAATACATATATCCTTATTTTACAATTTTGTTATATCTCAATTTCCTTACTGTGCCCAAAAATTTGCATGTTTTTTATTCACTCTCGATCCGTCCTAAAACATCCCAACACGCCACTCTCCCTCGATCCGACCTGAGAAATCTCTCCGGCAGCATCGGTAATCTAAGTTGTTCTGTCTCTCTACAGAATGCTATAATATGTTGCCAGTTTTCATGGTCATCGCATAGCGGGCATAGTTTAATGCCTTCATCATTTGTTAAATTATGGGCCATCCATCCCCCCAAATGAAACCATGCAATAGCACTTCTATCATCCCCATCCAAAGAGTCAACATATTTCTCCCTTCCCCACGAAAGTTTCAGTTCCGTCTGCAGGGTGAGCGATATTTTCTGGCTACACTCGGCTTCTATATACTGCCTCTCTATATCGATTATCTCTTCTTAACTCTCCTCCAAACATTTCTATTATTCCGCGTACTCCTCTCCCATACCCAACCCATCCCTATGCCCTTCAATCCCCTTTCTACACCGATTACCCAATCTCGCGAAACACACTGCCTTTTCTGTTCATTGTAACACTCTGCTCTAAGCGAGTCCTGATTCCCGTTTATTATGTCCAACCAATACTTAATAACCATAATTTTGCCTTTTATTGTGTCCGAAAATGTACCGAATTCTTTCAGTATGCCACAATTTGAAGTCCCCATTGCTAATCTCATAGCTTTCTTAAGAAACATAGGTTGAATTTTATCTAGTGTCCCTGTTCGTTCCCAACCCCATAATTCTGAGCCATACAGCATGGTCGCTCTCACAGTCGAAGAATGAATCTGTTCTAGTGTACGCATCGGTATGTTTCGCTATTTTGACATATTAGTAAGCATTTCGCTTGTCCGGTTCCTAGCCCTCATTGTTGCATTCTCGATGTGTCTCGTCCATTTTCCATTCATTGTCAAAGTCATCCCCAAGTAGACAAAGTTTTTAACATTTTCTAAATTCACACCACGGTATGTCCACCTTCCCTCCCACTGTATACCGACCCGTTTTAAAAGGCATGGCTTTAGTTTTGCTAACGTTAACAGTAAGTCCCCAAGTCATACAGTATGTCGATAGTAAATCTAAACCCTTCTGCATGTCATCTACTTTCGTGGGAAAGAGGCATAAGTCGTCTGCATACATTAGAACAGGAATACTTCGCCCACCCACCGTTGGAGCATCGATCCCCTCTACTTCCAGCATCAAAGCTACATCGTCTATAAATAAGTTAAATAACAATGGTGACAATACACATCCCTGTTTTACACACTTAACTGCCTTTATATTTTCTGAAACTTGTTCCCTCCCATATTTAACACAGACACGGTCCCTCCCAATTCCCCCCTCCTGTAAACACCCTTTCGAAATGAAGTACCCAAGTTTCTGGAGAAATTTGATTTACTTTTTTACGATATTTAATTTCCCTAATTACTTTCCAAATTTTGGTAACATTCCGTTCCTTCATAGCCTGTTTAATTCTCTCCAAGATTTTTCCCTCCCAATTATCCTTGGTTCTAGCCGTTATCTCTTTATATCGTCTCCTCATCTCTATGGGGGCATTCAGTAGCCAAAGCGCTGCAAAAGCGCTTTAGCGCTTTATCTGCAGCATACCATTCAGCGGGCAATAAAGCGCTCTAGCGGACTTGCAGCTACTGCAGCGAAGTAAAAGTAGGCTGCAGATAGAAGAAACCGCTGCATACATTGTGATTGGCTGGTTCATTCAGTTTAAACATGGCGTCTTTCTCCATAAACAATTTATGTTTGATGTACAAATTTTGTGTTATTTATGTCTGGACATTAATATACGAGTTATTCGAGGTGGCTAACCGTTTTAGACGAACATAAGTGATATATTAAGTAAAACTAAAGACAGTGATAATCTTAAGATTGTTATCAAGATCAAGAATTTACGATTATAACCTCTTTTCATGCAAATCATTGTGTTATTGACGAGTGAATGTTTTTATTATGAAAATTGTATCCGCAGATGATTCATTCGCTAATACCTGGTGCCAAGTTAATTATAATTTTTGTTTTCAAGATATATGAAATACATTAGAATAGTATGATTGTGTTCATGGGGTCATTTCTGGAAGTGCTACAGTGGTTGTCGAACCAATTTTCTCTACAGATAAAACGAACATTTGTACTATTCTTTAAATGTGCAACACAATAAGAAAATTGTGTAATGGACAAAGAGATGAACTGTGTATCTTATGTTTGTAATCTTTTCTGAATAAAGAGTTTTGTGAAGTATCGGCCATAACTTGAATTCAAATATTACAATATTCTAGATTTCTTATCTAAATTTGAACAGTGAAGATACAAATACTCAGTGTGATGTGCATAAATAAAATTAAATTACAGCTAGAGTTGGTTAATGTATTAACAAAAAAATTTGCACTCTGCATAGGATTTTAATCACAGCTGATCCATTATTATTTAATCTCCAACTTTATATACTATGTCCTATCATTGAGATACTGAGAGCCATTTCTTGAACCAGGTATGAATAACTTTCACTTTAATTCCCAATTTATCGCAAAATGAAATGTGGTCTTATGTCTTTTAATTCAAATGCATGTAGTCTCTCTTATGGGATATTGCTATTCACTGTATACTACCATTAATCTTGGTGGTAAATGTTTTTCATATTATTATAAATGATTCAGTGATATACTATTTAGTGTAGCACTTAACTTTACTAAGAAAGTGGCATTGCTAATGTTAGAATTATATTAAATAATGTCTTTAAGTATGGTGAGTGAGAGGTTATCTATAATTAACTGCTGTTATGACAGAATTTCACATATATGGTTGGAAATTGCATATAATGTTTTGGTTTTATTTTAGCCATAAATATTATGGTAGTTACTCTTATAAGTAATTAATATTATCAGATGATGCAAAAAAAGTTAATTAATTATTAAGAAAAATATTTAAATTATTATAAATTAATATTCTTCTTTGTTTTCATTCCTATTCCTTGACAAATTTAAAATAAAGATGAAGTATGTTTGAGGTTGAAAAAATACAATGATGCCTTCCTTTATACAATTGTTTGGTTGCTGTACTTAGGTCATGTCTTGCACCACATACATTAATTTTGCACATATGCCTGTACTTCCTGCATTTTCTAGTGTAACCCCTATTCCTCATAGATTTAAATATAGACCTAAAAGTGTCAAATATTATGTAAGAAATCACATGAATAAAAGGCTGAACAATTGAATAAAATTTACCCTACAGCCCACCTGGCAATACTTTTAGTGTGGTTATTAAATATATGTGTTATGTGATGATGAAGGAGCAAGATATGCATCACATAGGGAATTCGCAGGAGTGATGTTTAAATATAATAAAATAATATCAAGTTGTGTCCAAATCAGGGTCAGATCAAGTGATTAGATTAAGCCACTATATTTATAGAGGTCTGTAATTAACTAGGGTGCAGGCTGACTACATCTGATGAACGAAATGGATGTTATGAAAATGGGGAAAGGTGGAATAAAATTGTGGTAGGGGAAAATGGGAGAAACCCTGAAAGAACATGCCGTAGATCCGTTTCCTCCACTACAAAATCTACTTATAATGACCGAGACTAACCAAGTTAAAAAAAGCTACTCTTACTAAAACACAAATTAATATGATTAAACTAATAATAAACATTATAAATAAAGTTCTCGAGAAGCCAGCGGTGAGAGGCGAGCGTCTAATCGCTTGCGTCACGGAGCCGCCTGATATATTAATAATTAAACAAATACAAATTTTCTCGTTATAATAATATTTTATTTTAAACGATCTATTCGTCGATTTCATAAATTACATACATTAAAATAAATCGTAAATTCTGTATAACCCTATTAGTATTATGATTAATTTCAATAGCATCGCGTAGTAATATGAGTAATGAGCCAATGAACAAATTTAAATTTGGCGGTATAGCTGCATGCAGCGGTCCATTCAACAGACTCCTTAAATTTTCGCTGCAAATGGCAGCCATTTTTGCTAAAGCGCTAAAGCGCTTTACTGCCCGCTGAATGCGCCCTATGTACACCCGCCGATTGAAGTCGCCACCCTTCCTTTCTGAACCTCACTAAAGCCCTCTCCGCTCGTCTTTTTCCTTCCCTACATACATTATCGTACCAGCCTCCATATTGTTTTTGTCCTGATTTTCCTCTAATCTGCATATTTTTACCCCCTTCCCACATTAGTAATCTTAATTTTTTCGCCTCTTCTTCCACATCGCCTATTACCTCCGGTATCGAAGACTCTAGTTTGTTAAGTAGTTCCTGTGTCTTATCCTCTCTCCAACAGAACCGCCTAACAGTTCTAGTGTCTCCCCTCCTTCCCGTATTAAAGCTCCCCACTTCCTTTCCCTCTTCTTCAAATTCTAATTGGATTTCGATAGGTGAGTGATGCGATTCGATTCTGTCCGCTACTTTAAAAGCTGCAATCGTAGAAATAAGATTCTGTGAGCAGAGCATATAATCCACGACACTTCCTCCATTGCCGTTTATGAACGTACGTTCCCCTTCAATATCTTCCCCGTATTTTCCGTTTAGCATTTCTAGGTTATAAATGTCGCAAAACGTCAGAAGTTCTCTCTCATACGTATTAATAACCCTATCCTTACTCGCCCGAAATTCCTTTCTTAAATCTTCCTCTCCTTCTTCCGCCCCTAAAGTTATATTTTCTCCCCCAGTTCTACCATTAAAGTCTCCCATTATAAGAGTATCTGCCTCCGGGAATTTATGTCCGAGTTCTATCATTGTATCTCCCAGATCATCAAAAAAGGTAGATATAGCGTATCGAGATCCAGCCGGCTGACGATATACCGAGAGGATACATAAATAAAGATCTCCGATTTTTACATGAATACACGTGACACCCTCTATTTCAACATGAACATTTTCAACTTGTCTAATAGAGTAAAGTTAGTAGATTACCAGTACAAGTAATAGGCCTAAGATGTTAAATATACAATTGGTACCTGGTAAGTCAGTCGTTCTCAACTAAATTATTAAATATTTCCAATATGGAAGCCTTTCAAAATCAATGTTTCATCTTCTGCATTTTAACTGGTACTGATGTTGTTGTACAGGTTGTACAACGGGTTTATGTCTGCGGATGTTTTCATTAAGTAGGTTTGTATTCTATGCTTCTATTAGAATCTCTATATCTCCAAGGATGACTGATTCTGTTGTTGTTATACTCTCTGTGTAGTACAGACATAGAGTTATCGATTTTATCGAACTGATGACCTGTTTCTAGTATGTGTTTGGCAAAACTTGATTTTTCTTCGTTACTAATAAAATTTTTGAAATTTTCATAATATCTTGTGTTGAAATTTCTTGTTATTTTGCCTATGTAGAACTTTTCGCAATTATTGCACTTTAGTTTATAAACGCCTTTATTTTCGTATTTATTTGTTATTTCTGTTTTGTTTGATATGATGTTGTTAGTTTGTTATTAGTTTTGAAGACGATTTTAATGTTTTTATCTTGTTTCCTAATTGAATTGGCTAATTCGGTTATTTAATTTCCTGTATAAGTTAGTGTAATCCAATTGTTTGTATTTATGTTAGATTATTTTTCTTGTTTTCTTACGTTTGTTAAATTAATTCTTCTTCTTTGTTTTCTGACCAATTTGTTGTTCATTTCTTCTTTGTATCCATTGTTATGTGCTAGGGATTTTATATTATTAAGTGATTTTCTGTAGTTAGTTTTGTTTAATGGTAGCTTTAACATTCTGTTTATTAAGGCTGATGAAGGTACTCATTTTCTGTTGAATGGGGTGTCGTAATTTTTGGTGTATAGCTATTATGTTTCTTGTTGGTTTTCTGTACATGCATATGTCTAGATTATTGTTAGTAAATTTTTTTGTAAATTGTTAGGTCTAAATAGTTTATGGAGTTATTATTTTCAGTTTCTTCTCTGAATTGAATTTTGTTGTGCATTTTGTTTAATTCATCTGTAATTTATTTTTCTATGTGCATGTCATTTTCATATATTATTAAAAGGTCATCGACATATCTTACCAATAATTGGATTTTGAATTTTTCTTTGAGTTTTTCAAAATGTTTGTCTTCTAGGTGTTGTAGGAATATTTCAGATATGATGTCTGATGTTGGGCTGCCCATTGGTATTTTATGTTTAACATCTTATTACATAACCGCAATTGTGCTTTGATACGAATTTTAAAAGTGTTGACAGTACAAGTAAGTCATCGACATTGTGGAACAAATTCCGCTCTCTAGTGATTATAAATCATAAATATCATCTTTAGTTAATTTAAAATAAAAGAAATCTGCCCAACTGGGATTCAAAATTTTGTCTACAGTTCCACATGCAGACACACCACCGTCTGAGTCAATACAACTGTTTTCGGGGTTTGATTTAAACATACATTTTTAATGACGGTGTGTGTGCTGATACGTAGAGTTGGGCAATTGTAGTGATTTGATTGTTTGTTTTCGACGCGGTATATACGAATATTCGCCGTAACTTTTTAAGAACAATATAATAATCCAAATGAGTGAAATCTGCTTCCGATACATGATTTATGACAGCTATTTTCCAAATTATGGCATAGTTTAACACATGGAAAAGACGATATTAATTTAGCTTGGAGTATTAACCCGGTGTTAAAATAACACATATCGCTGTTATATTATGTGATACAACAATGCATCAGTTTTATAAAGGGCTTAACAGTCATTGGAGAAACCGGTATTTACACTAAAAATGTACCATTTATTTTAAACATTGATTATCTCTTTAAAGTTGTAATTTTCTGTCAATATTTGCCTTCCTGTATTCACTTATTATTCTCGTCTGCTATTTTTTCTGTTCCTTTTCGGTGAATAATCTATTATTAAATACATTTTTAACCACAACAGGAAGGTCGGGGGTTCGAGTCCAGGTCTACCACGATTTTTAAGCTGACCCAAACCTTCTGGCGGTACCATCGCAATGTGGTCGACTCAGCCTCTAACGGAAATGAGTACCAGATACTTGTTCTGCAAGTAAAGGCGGCCGTCATGCAGGGCTGACAACCTGGGTGACATATCATGCCGATTGTTTAAAAACAGTAAAAGCTTTAAAGTCCTACTACCATAAATGCCTCTTGAGGCGTGTAGTGGGATCACTTTACATTTTTATACTGGTAGACAGAAATTTGAATTTTTTTTCTAAATCGGAAATTAATCACTTAATTGTCTTCATAAGTTGAACACTATAAATTAATTTTTTTTTCATATCTCAATATTCTTAATTTTGTTGGTCACAACCTCATTTGTAACTTACCGTGCTAGAGCAATGCCTGCGATGGCCAAAGGCTTACCCTTGCCAGACAGATCGAAAGCGATAACCTAGACAAAAAAGTACCTTGGTTGATTTCACACCATAAATATACAATCATCAAGAAACATAGACATGGGTTCCACTAGGATAAAAATTCTGGAGGTAAAATGATCCCCGGCGGGGAATAGTTCTGCGAATCCATGGAAAAGGGAAATATTCCTAGGGACGTGGAATGTTAGGTGTCCCAACAATAAGGTGGGAAAATAACATTAATCATGATTTTAGGGGAGTAAATTATACAGGGAATATTGGGAAAACATCAGCTCAGGATAGGGATATATGGAGAGCCTACGTCCGCGTGGCCATGAACTTCTTAATTGACTTACGTCAGTGAGTTAATTAGTTGATGGTTAGATCTAAGTAAAGACTATACAGGGTACTTACAAATGATTCATCACATTTTAATCGGTTGTATAAACCAAACTATAATACATATTACAATGAATGACACATCAAATGAAAGATAAGCTGAAAGTTTTTTTTTTTTTTTCAAATGCACCAGGCTGTCATTTTCGACATTTCTGGTGTTCTCTCCTGCCATGACGTACGTGTAAGCCACTTCTGAGGTTGGGGCTCCTGGAAAGCGCGGTTACGCTGCCTCGATGATATGAGAGTTAATGATGACGGTAATGATGCGCCAGGAGAGACCTTAAACAAAACTTAATCTAATTAGGCGAATATGATATTGATGATAATAATGGCCAGATGGTGTTTGGGGACCGTTTGGGCCTTTAAGTTTCCTAACATTTATCTTATAGGTGAGGAAATACCCCGGAAAAAACCTCATCCAGGAAACTTGTCCCGACCGGAGATCGAATCCGTGCCCACTGCGTGAGAAGGCAGCACGTTACCCCGAGACCACAGCGGTCGACTACTCTTTACTCTCTCATATTTTGTTGTGATGACGTAAGAATGGATTTGAAAATGGTGACTAAGGCAAAAAGTTTTCAGCGTTTCGTAACAAGACGTTGTGATGAATATGACTCACCGTTGTTATAGTGGCCTCCTGGATCCCCGACCTGACGATTCGTGATTTTTTTCTTTGGGGGTACATAAAATACACAGAGTACCTACCATCATGCCAGCACCTTTGGTTGAGCTCAGGGAACGCATTATATATGCATTTAGACCAGAGCCGCCCAAACTTATTTGTATCGCGGGGGAAACGTCAAGGTGGCGCGGGCCATGCGGTTGTGGATTATTATTATTATTATTATTTATTTATTTATTTATTTATTTATTTAGCAGGTTATACAACATCTTCCTGCGCCCAATTAATATACTGTATTCTCCTCCACATATCTCTTATCATTTCAGTCTCATCGTCCAATCCTTTTTCTCTCATGCTGCTGAAAAATCATCAATCCATGTAATTTTTGGACGTTCTCTTTTTCTTCTATGAAGTGGCACCCATTCTTGTATTCTTCTTGGGAATCTGTCATCTGTCATTTTTTATGACTATACAATTTTATTGTTTGTATTATTATTATTATTATTATTATTATTATTATTATTATTATTATTATTATTATTATTATTATTATTATAAGCGTGTGTTGATTTGCTACTTTTCTTGTTATACCGTAAGGCCTATAATATATTACACAAGTTCTTGTACGTTACTGATAGACTAATATTATACGCACAGGCCTACCCTTAACATATTTTAATTTATTAATTTATTAGAATGCTTCAGGCCTAGAGGGGCCGGATAGAAATAGAAAGTGATGGAGGGGCGTATACGGCCCGCGTGCCGTAGTTTGGGCGGTTCTGATTTAGACGATTACCAGGAAATGCTATTCCGCGTATTGCACGAACTTGAATGTCGCTTAGTAGTTTGCCTTGTAACCAAGGGTAGCCACATAGAACACTTGCAAAAGTAAACTTTCAGAGTTTCTCTTTCATTTGATGTATCATTCATTGTTATATACATTATTGTTTGGTATATACAACCGATGTCGGCCGCGGTGGACTAGTGGTTATGCTCCTTACCTCTGGTCCCGAGGCTCGCGGGTTCAAACCCCGCCGGGGTCAATGGATTTTTTTAGGATGGAAAAATACAAGGAGCAAGTCCTCCGGGAGGGATTTTAAGCCGTGGGTCCCGAGTCTGAAGATATTCAAGCTCGTAAAAGCCTGAATGAAAAGGCCTCTAAGCAAAATTTACCGAATTTTCCCGTCCTAGTACTACCTTGGTTTCCTAGATGTCAGTATGAGGCGGAATGCTGACCACGGACCACTCAAATGGCATCTGTACGAAAACAAGTGTAACTAAATTAGTATGGTTCAAATTCTTCCCTCTAGGGGAAAAGCGCCTAAATCTCTGTTAAGGGAAATATGGGCTTACAAGAATATACAACCGATTAAAATGTGATGCCCTGTTTAATTAAAACAGTTATTTCTGCTTTTAAGAGATTCTATTTATCTTGGACTATACGTTAGCCTAAGATATTTTTTTTTTATTTACAACTAAGTGGCTCACTGGCACTATCGAACCCGCAGGTTCATCGCAGCGCGGATATAAGTTGTCCATACATACATATCCTAAGCTAACATTTTACATTCATTCATTTCCCTCTAATCGTGGTTAAAGGTATTTTCCCATCTCATTCTTGGCCTACCTACTGACGCTTTCCGGCTTTCCTAGTTTATTTGAAATAATATCTTTCAATTTTCTATTGCCTACAGATGGAGTTGTTATTCGTATTTTTGGGAATACTGACGTTATTGCTTGCTTACGTCATTAATTTCTTCATTGGAGTATGGAGAACACACAAGAGACTGGAAATGGTACCGACGAAAAAACCAAATCCAATTTTTGGACATACGTGGCTCTTCTTGGGACCTCGTAATCGTAAGTAAATGTGATTAACAGTTGATATTTACTGCTTAACTAAAAAATTATTTTCTATAAGAAAATAACTCCATGACCCGAAAGGCCTACCATACGGCTGCTGGCCTCACAGATGCAGACGATTTTCAGCCAGTGTAGAGGTGACATGTGGTCAACATGTCGAGTCCCCCACCCGTTATAGCTGTTTTTTTCAACCTGGAGCAGCTACTTATTGTATCTACCCAAATTCCTCACGATGCCGGGTGGCCACCGGTTCATACTGGCCGAAATTCCACGAGAAAAATTATTCCCCATGGGAACTCGAACCAGCGCAAATCCCGTAGCTCTGCGCCAAGGCATCTTGCCTTAACCACTCGGCTACGACGCGGGACGTTTGTTTATATTACCATGCTGTTAATTAAGCTTTCGCCTGCAATGTGGCAGCACACAAAGCAGAGTATCTAATCTCAACAAATACTATATTCTATGTTCAACTTGAATGAATCACATTTGAAGCTAAAGGTGTCATTAACTGATACACGAGGAGAAATGAGGCGGTCAGGGGACAAGGGGTACAAGTGACAAAATATTAGTTTGGAGAAAATTAAGTTTAAAAATCAATGAGAATATAAAATTCCAAGAATATCTGACAGATCTCAAATTGTGTCAGTGTTCTTTAATATGAGTCCATTTATCCGCAAAATATGAACAGATTCAATATAAGCAGTAGCCCATACTATAACTTTTTTTTTGCATTAAGAGTCACTTGTACCCCTGGTCCTCCAAGCAATATTTTGAAATAAATGTTTCCAAGAAAAGTAGATTCATACCAAACTTTTATTATGACTGGAAATATGTACTTATCCAAAGAGTTACATAGTACGACAAGATTGACAAAATCAGTCTTAAAGTTCATTCCACTTAAACCTGCATTCATGGATACATTCTCTTACCCACCTCTTCCATACGAATGTTTCCCTTCCTGTCTGTATACTGTTTGCCTTCATTCCTTCCTCTTTCTGCTTTACTTTTTACCCAATTTCCTGATTTACTATAAACAAATCATTTACAACAACACTAAGCAAGTCAAACTGTTCACCGTTTACATCTAAGCATAATTGGCAATGCTTTGGGAAGTCATCCATTGCGTTATGATACATGTTTAGAGGAATAGCTCTAAATTTCCGTTTCCAGCCGTCGTTTTCTCCACTTCCCATAGTCGACGGCTGCAATGCTACGTTAAACTTACGTCTTGCCCATCTTGCGGCCTCACGATCATTAGCATACGTTATTGCCCATGCAGCAATTGCAATTTGATGTTGCATATTCAACGCCATTTTGACTAATGACGTAAATTCTATACTGTTTTGTTTTATTTCATTGTTGTAATTTGAATAATTTGAATAATTGCCTTTCCAATGGTAATTTCATATTTCCTGTAATGGTAATATTTTCATCACACAACGCGATCAAACGTATAGCAATATTTATGATTCACCCCGTAGTTACGTACAACAGATGATAAAAAGCATTATAAGAAAGAATCCTATATTTTGTGCCATTTTTATCCGTAAATAATGTTACTTTTTTAAAATTATGTCCTTTTAGTGTCCCCTATATTTCATATTTTAAGTCCTCATTTGTACCTTTTTTTAATGCCTGAATATCCGATTTTTAGTAGAGAACGTAGAACTATTATAATTGCTTAAAATGAGGAGATGTCCAACAACATATAACATTGCCTCATCCGAGTACTAGCAGAAGCACCAGATTTGATCTTAAGTTGTGGCGAGCGTATATCGAGCGGCCACTTTCAGTTTTGGAAGCTGTACAAATCAGCCGGTTAAACATCCTGTTGTTTTCTCAACCTGGTCTCACTTTGTAGTGAGCATTCACATTGATCAACATATTAATAAATAATTTATACGATATTTAAATTAATATTGGGAAGTAAACATTATGAGGTTATATCATGAATAGTGAGTGGAGAACATATTTTTAACGACTCACCTCATATAATTTGAAATTTCTTTGATACCGGCGGTTTCAGACAATATCTTATCCCTCTTCAGTCATGTCTTCCACTGATGAAATTCTATGGTTCTTGATTTCTCTAAGGACATCACCTCTTGTGCTGCCATCTTTGATTGGGATTATAAACTTTGTAATTAAATCTTTATCCACCGGAATATCGTAGTTCATAGATCGATATTTATTCTTCTGAATGAATATCTTTTCCCAAATTGTCAATCCCAACGGTTTATCCAATTGTTTCAAAAGGTTTGCCTCTTTTTCAATTTTATGATGTTCTAGCAAACTATGTGCAACAATTGCTGATTTTTCATTCAATTTCACAATTTTTAATATTTCTAAAATGTTCTTTAGTGCGTGTTTCTAAATTCCTTTTTGTTTTTCTTATATATATACTTAGCTACAATCATTACAATTTATTTGATAAATACTAGACAGTAAGAAATCTGGAATTTATCAAATAAATTGTAATGATTGTAACAAAGTATACATAGGAAAAACAAAAAGGAATTTAGAAACACGCACTAAAGAACAGTAAGAAATCTGGAATTTATCAAATAAATTGTAATGATTGTAGCAAAGTATACATAGGAAAAACAAAAAGGAATTTAGAAACACGCACTAAAGAACATTTTAGAATTATTAAAAATTGTGAAATTGAAAATCAGCAATTGTTTCACATAGTTTGCTAGAACATCATAAAATTGAAAAAAATGCAAAACTTTTGAAACAATTGGATAAACCGCTGGAATTGACAATTTGGGAAAAGATATTTATTCAGATGAATAAATATGGATCTGTGAACTTCGATATTCCGGTGGATAAAAATTTAATTACAAAGTTTATAATCCCAACCAAAGATGGCAGCACAAGAGGTGATATTATTAGAGAAATCAACAACCATAGAATTTCATCAGTGGAAACCATGACTGAAGAGGGATAAGATATTGTCTGAAACCGCCGGTATCAAAGAAATTTGAAATTATATGAGGCGTGTCGTTAAAAATATGTCCTCCACTCACTATTCAATTTATACGATGTTACGAGATTTATGTTGATGTGTTTTCAGGGTTTCTGGCCAATTTGAAGCAGATAATGAATGAAAATGAACAACTGTTTTCGGTTTGGTTGGGTCCAGTACCGATTGTGTGCGTGTCTCAACCCAGACATCTCGAGGTAAAACTTTTTGTATTAAACGTTTTAATGTTGGATATCCTACATAAACTTGTAATTCCTACCCTTTCTTTAAACAAACAGATACATTCCTACTCAGTAATGATCACGCGATATATCGTATTCAAACTCAAGTTATCATTAAAGATTATCATAATACAAAACCTAGATGAAGCCTTAACAACTGTATTTGTTTTTCACTTACTAACATTATTTCATGTTAAAATATTAAAACTAAATGTTTCTATCTCCATTGTTAAAGCGATGACATTTTAAGTTAATACGTAATAGCATTTAATATCCTTATATTTCAGGTTATCCTTGCGTCCACAACGAACATAAAAAAACCATTTCAATATCAGTTTGTGGAGAGCTGGTTAGGCACCGGCCTTCTCACCAGTACAGGTGAGTTTACTTATTTATTATGTGTCTTAAACAGTACTTTAAGTATATCGTAGCCGTAAGGAGCATTTTGTTATTTGAAAATGGATTGGATGTAATGTCAGGTCGAAGGGATCAGATAAGATCGTAGATCTGTGACACAATGTTGCGCAGATACAGGGACAAATTAAACTAAGTGGATTAATGTGGAAAATAAGTCGGATTAAGTTTTTGGCGGGTAAAAACGAGATATGCTTCGACAAAAATATGGCCGAACTGCGATTCTTTAACTACGAACTCTTTGCAATGAATGAAACTCGAATTCTGGATCCCCAGATGCAGGGCGAGATTGGTAGCATGACAAGTAATACTTATACTTAATTATTATGTGCCAGCTTTCAATTACAAATGAAATATATACAAATTGTATACGCTATGCGGAAAATGTGTCGGGGAACATAAAACGATCAATTTGATTCCAAAAGGAAACACCCGCATAAAAGAAAAGACTTACAGACTTCTGTCTTCGTTGCATTTAGTGACTGGGAAATTCCTGTAATATTTTATTATTTGAAAAAGTTATGTTTTCTTTCACGTGCCCCACTTTACTGGTATTTGTATCTCAATTCAGAATAACAAAGATGAATAAATAATATATATATATATATATATATGTGTGTGTGTGTGTGTGTGCGTGCGTGCCTACCTCTGTGTGTGCGTGCCTCTGTGTGTGTCTGTATGTGTGTGTGTGTGTGTATATATATATATATATATATATATATATATATATATATATATGTCCTTGTGCGTGTGTGTGCGCGTGCGCGTGCTTTGCTACGCCTAAATTAATTAAATGTGTTTTTATGTTTAGTTGAATAAGTAAAAATAAAAATAATTCATTATATATTTATATCGTAGTTATTTTTAGATACCCTATGCTGAATACGCGGCTTTGTCCGGAAATCTATTTATCCCGATCTTCTAGACATCAATGAACTGAAAGTCAAAAATGGTTATTTAGAAGTTATTCGTAAAATATAGACATATGCTGTCCGGGACTTTTTTGTAGAGTTAATCGAGATATTCAATTCTTGCGTACATTAATTTGATGTTATTTGTTATGTTTTCGGCAATGTTAGCCATTTAAGCCTCCAAAAAGCGACTTGTTTAGTCCATCGATACCTTTTCTTTTTAGCTCCGGCCCTATAGTACGTACAGTAATGTGCTATATACATTAACTGTACCACAAATACTCTAAATGATGGTAAAACCCCAATTCTAATAGGTCAAGTTCTTTTTTTTAGTTCATAAAGGACAAACAAAGACAAACTCGCACTCATGTGTGCTGCTACGCCCAAATAAATTACATGTGTTTTTATGTTTACTTGAATAAGTAAAAAAAAATGTAAATTTATATCGTAATTATTTTTAGATACCTCGCATTGAATACCTGGCGTTGCCCGGGAATCTATTTATCCCGATCTTCTTGGCATAAATGAAAGACAAAAATGGTTATGATGAATTGCATAAAACATAAACATATGCTGTCGCGGACATTTTTTGTATTTTTTTTTGCGGTATTCAATTCTGTGTACATTAATTTTGTGTATTTGTTATGGTTTAGGTAGCGTAAGCCATTTAAGCGTCCAAAAAGCTACTTTTTTCACGATTTTCACTACAAAGGCTGATTTTTGAGAGTGAAGAAGTTGAGTATTACAACTGTCCCATAACCTAAATCCATCCCGGGAAACTCCTGAACATTTTGCAAAAAACCCCATCAAAATAGGACGAATTGCGGCAGCGCATAAAATACGAACAAACAAACATTCATTTTTATATAAGAATAAATAAGAATAAATTTTATTTACAAATAAATGTTATATACAGTATTGACACCCGAATGAGCAAGTGCTCGTGCTCGGGTGCAGTTCAGTTACATGAATAATGTAAATAGAATATATACATTTAAAGTTAGGGACCAGTTTCATTTTTACATAAATTATGACACATACAAATAAAAAATAATAATGTATTGGGAATAAGACTTATTCTAACAAAAGAATTAATGGAATGGAGAATGATTTATATAAAATAATATAAATCATATAATGTAATGGATTATAACCAATAATACAGAAGAAAGTAATTAGTTATATATTGATTTATAACAATATAAGCAAAAACAGATGCTTTATATTCATTAATTTAAAAATATTCAAATGATTAAGTTTATTCACTTAATTAATTAATTAAAATAATTAATTTAATCGCTTTTTTAAAACTAGCTGTGTTTAGTTTACTTAGTTCTGGATTGGATCTAATTAATTCATTATACAATTTGGGTCCTAGATATCTACTATGTTTATATCCAGAAGTTGTATAAAATTTTAGAACATGTAGCAAAGAAGTAGTATTTTGTCTGGTACTGTAAACACTTCGATTATGCTCTTTAAATTCGTTTTTATTTTTATGAAAATAAGTAAGCAATGTATGCTTGAATATTTGTTTAATATTTTGGCACGTTGAATTCTAAAAAAATTAAATTTGTAGGATAATCAGAGGTTTGCAAGCAGATTTGTATGATTCGTTTTTGTAGTAATGTTAAGGGAGAAAGGATAGAATTTGCGATTCCACCCCAACCTAATATTCCGTATTGGATTATCGATTGAACCAGAGCTAAGTAAACACATACATTGGTAAATATAATCGAAGGATGATAAATTTGTGAATAGTTTTACGTAGTTTGCTACACAGCAAGGAAACGTGTTTGTCGTATCTTAAATATTGGTCTATTATAATACCTAGATATTTCACTTGTGTTGATATCTCAAGGATGGTCATGTGCAATATGCGTTATTACAATTGTGTAATGTAAAATCGTGACTGGGGTTTGAATTAAATGTAATTATGTGTCTGGCGGAATTTTGAAGTTATGAATCACTGGGAGTTTGTTCCAAACGGGCATTCAGACGATTTATTCACAAGAACTGAAACGAGTTCATGAAATTCTGAGGGTAGTGGGTTTTTAAATTCTATCGGACCCGATTTGCATGAACAACCTTGACAAAAATGCATGCATTGAGAGGAATCTAACTGCTGCCACGTCCAGCATAGAGTCCTGATCCAGCGCCCTAAGATTGCTTTCTGTTTCGCTCCATGGTCCATTTCTTGCGTGAAATTTCGAAAACGTTGGAACTGTGGAAATTGCCTCAATGAATTCTTCGCATCAAAAACAGAGACCAGTTGAGGGAGAATAAACCTCGCTGAAAGATGGCTCTCAAGGACCATAGGACCTGATGATGTATGTGCAATTGCCAGTATAACTCTTGAACGCCGGAAGAAATTTCAACCAAACTTGGTACACACGTGAATTACAATCTGGAAAAGTGGTTGGAGATCCAAAGAATCCCTAGGGGATGAGAGAGGAGTTAAATTTAAAATATTATTCTTGTATATAACTGTGGGACTACCTGCTGAAGTTATTGAACCACACAAGAGACACATATAACGGCTCAACTGCACTTCTACTAGCGCTTGATTTTTCATTTATATTATTGTAAACTATAGCTCTTCTTCTGTATTAACTAACATTTTTTAATGCTTTAAACTTTTTCAAACAATTTTTATAACATTATTAGACAATTTTGAAGTATTTCTTTAAATATGCAAATCACAATATTATGACACTGTTAGACAATATTATGATGCTATTTTCTCCACAGAGTATATGATTTTTCTATCGCTGTTTTGGGTTATCGCTGGTTGGATCAGCGTTAGGGAGTGATAAGTAAGTGTACACTCATTTTTAATAAACGTTTGGTAATTTTAATATTATTGATATATATTTTTAACAAATATTTGGGGATTTATTGCAAATATTAGTAATTTAAATTTCATAGCGACGGATAGTAATCGAGGATGATGATCGATATGTGGTTAGATTGTGGGTTATCGCTGGCTCTATAAAACCTGACGCCAGCGCACTGTTGTTCTATTGGACTTCGAAAATATTTCACACTAGTTTAAGTGCAGTTTTTCCCATATAACTTCTGAAAAAAAGACAGTCTGTGCCCTTATTATTCATAGGAGAGGTTGCCATATAAAGTGATATGAATGTTTAATCGATCTCATTTATGGGCTGCTAATCTGATTAATGATATTTAAGCCCAAGATGGACTCCTAAGGGAGGGCATGAAGGGTAGAGAGAGAGCGAAAAATAAAATGTCCAAAATGATCGAGATCAGTGTCGAATACACAGTTCTGAAATAATTGCTGAGAACAAGACTAGGATAAATAAACGCCTGAGGAACGCCGAATAATCAGCTAGTTCCATATATAGTGATTGTGACAGACGAAAATTAAAGTTGGGTTTATTAACTGTTTTCCTTAGTGGGATTTTTGGCACCTCTTTTGATTGATGTTTGCAAACCTGGATGCGGGAATGCCTAAAATAAACTGGTGTTATTTCAGAAAGCTATCTAATGATACAGAATATTTATATCTAAAGAAGCATGGCTCGATAAATTATCTCTGATATTAGTACATATTGTTAAGAAGTTGTAAGTGGCTACATCCAAATAACTTTGTGGTAGCTTTTAAATAATGATTGTTGAAATAAGATTGACTTTTGTAATTTTAAATATTTTGCCACACAGAAAGTTCAAGTTAGTTACCTTGCTTGTTATGTCAGTTACCCTTATGTTCTTAATTTTTAGCTACTGTTTTTTGTGACAAAATCTAAATTGTGGATTTTTATGTCCTTCTACTATCTAATAGTTGATTATAGTTGATAATGTATTCAAATATAATTGAAATCTTCACAGAGATTGTTGCTTTATTGACTTTCCCTACTTTATAATGTATGTTTAAACCGCGTCAGTTACCGACATAAAATAATACATTTTAATATAATAGTAAACCCGTAAATCTGTTAATATAATTTTATTTTAGAATATACCGATGCTTGTTTCTGGACGTATTTTGTTTTGATTTTTTCTGGTTTACGCAAATTTCATGGTAACTGATATAATGTTTCTAACATTTTTTTTCTACATTTAATACTTTTAAGCCAAAATTAATTGTAAATTATTTTTTCTCAAAACCTCCTAGAATGGTACAATCTGTAATATAAATAATGGTAAAATTTCGTCTCTTACAGACGAAGGAGACATTTTCTTTTTCTATGGAAACAAATATTGAAATCCTTACTACTGTTAATATGCTATTTCATCGACAAGCAGTAAAGTTAAAATGTTTTCTGTTTTTAGGGCAGAAATGGCATTCACATAGAAAAATGCTTACGCCAACTTTTCATTTCAAAATCCTAGATCACTTCTTAGAAGTATTCGCAGAGAAGGGCAAGGTTCTGGTCAAAAAATTGGAGAAAAACGTGGGGTGTGCCTCTGTGGATATTTTTAAATATGTTACAATGTGCACCTTGGATGTAATTTGTGGTAAGAATCTAGTCTTCTTATTCTTTTCATATAATTGCCTCATTTCACAACTATATACAGGTGTTCAGAAATTCCCATTACAAACTTGTAAATGACAAAACAACTCTTATATAGAGAAATAAAGTTAGAGTAGGAAATTCCCATTACAAATCACCAGGGCATGTAGAAGAACTGGATAGATAACCTTTCAATAGGAACTTTTTCGAAAGCAGACCGTTTTTGTGCTGCAGGTACAAGTTCACATTAAGGTTTTATTCTCTCGCGTCTGCTTGGGATAAATGTAGAGTAATTTAATGAGTTATAACTCAATAAATTATATTTGCACAACCCAACATTCACTGATTTTGTGAAATTATCCAAAGTCAAGGGAAAAGTGAAGAAACTTTACTTTTTCACTGTAAGAATAAGATTGAGCAGAACATGACTCCCATATACAGTGTGTGCAACGAGCTTGGTGGTCGCCACACTGTTGTAATACATAGCCACTAAGCACAATGTTAAGTACAGTGGAGAAGTTTGATTAATTTGCGTATATACAATTACAACAGTGATGAAATGAAGTATTTAATTGACTATGTGTATTTTCAGGAAATAAGTGAATATTGGGTTGTGTAAACGTAATTAATTGAACCATAAATCATTAAATTATTATCGATTTATCCCCGGCAGATGCGGGACATTAAACACTTAATGGGGTTCATATTTGACACGTTATCTACACAGTTCCTTCTACAAGTCCTTAGAGGTTTGTAATTATAATTTCTGATTCTTTATGAAAGTTGCTTTTCCATTTCTACTTCAATATCCATAAAAGGGAAAACTTTTTTTTTCAGAGACTGCAATGGGAACAGAAGTGAACGCACAAGATCAAGAAAATCAGTCAGAATACGTAAAATCAGTTTTAGAGTAAGTTATGCGGTTGAATTTATACTAGTGAATGTACATAAATATGTATAAAATTTAATTAAATCATATTTTGTGTGTTCTAGAATAAGTGAATTGTTGATGACAAGAATGTTTACTCCATGGCTGTTCCCAGACATACTTTACGATTTAAGTCCTTCAGGAAGACGCGCAAAGAAACTATTAAAAATTCTGCATAACTTCACTGACAAAGTGAGTACGTACATCATGTAAAGTATCGCACGTTACAAGTATGTGGCTTTCACTTCAACTCGACCAAGACGTACATATATTCTATTTATTAAATACAACAAAAATTACGACAGAACATTTTTATTAAAAATTATTAAACTATAAATAATAATAATAATAATAATAATAATAATAATAATAATAATAATAATAATAAATAAGTCGGTTAGCGTGGGGTATGTAAAATTACCTGGAAAGGCAGAGATTAAACTAAGAGATAGGCCTAATAATAAAAGGAATAATATAAATATGCACCAATCAATGTAATTAAAAAACGCACTTAAATAAAGAAAAATATATATCTCTATAGTGTTCTGCCCTACGGAAAGTCCTTCACTGCAATCATAGCATTTTCATGCTATGCCCTACAATTTTACTAGAGAATTATAGATGTAACTTCCCGTTGCTTTCCACACCGGGGATGATGATGTTGATAATAATAATGATGATGGCCAGATAATGTTCGGGAACCTTTTGGGCATTAGAGCTACCTGACATTTATCTTACAGGTGAGGGAAAAACCCGGAAAAAAACCTCAGCCAGGAAGCCCGTCCCGACCGGGAATCGAGCCGACACGCTGCGTGACAAGGCAGCACGCTACCTCGAGACCACAGCGCTGGACAAAAATAAGTAGCTATGTATATATGTATATATATATATATATATATCCACTGTAATTCTGCCCGAGGGCAGGTCCTTCACTGCAATCATAGCATTTTCATGCTATGCTTGCAGCTTTACTAGGGAATTGTAGGTGTGGTAGCTTCCCGTTGCTTTCCACGCCGGTGAAGGATGATAATAATGATGATGATAATAAGGATGATGATGATGGCCATATGATTTCGGGGACCGTTTGGGCCTTAAAGTTTTCCTGACATTTGTCTTACAGGCGAGGAAAAACCCCAAAAAAACCTCACCCAGAAAAACTGCCCCGACCGGAACACGGGCCCGCTGCGTGGCAAGGCAGCACCCTACCTCGAGACCACAGCGGTGGACATATATATATATTTGTAATTACTTTTACTGGCGAATCTAAGGAACACTTAATGAAAATAAAAAGGAATAAACGATTATTATCAATATAATATTATTAGCTGTCCACCGCTGCAGTCTCTGGGTAGCGTCGCTGCCTCGTATGCAGCGGGCCAGAGTTCAATCCACGGTCGAGCAAGTTTCCTGGGTAATTGTATTTTTTTTCGGGGTTTTTCCACACATGTAAGACAAATATAAAAAGAATTAAGGCTCAAAAACGGCCGCCGAACATCATCTGGCTATCATAATCATCATCATATTCATGTTCAGTATGAATGTGTGTGAATAATGTGTTTCGTCTTCATGTTGTGTTGTCTCGGAGAAGGCCCTGAGCTGATCACTTATTCGGGGAGGCCTTCAAGTTCTTGTGTAGTCAAAAAATGTATCTATGTGGTCTAGAGTTAAAATCCCTCTCCCGACAGGTTATGCCAATGTAAGGCTCGGTGGCATGTGGCATATAAGAAGTATGTATGAGGTGAGAGGTTAAACTAAGTTCATGGAATGGAATAATATATTATTAACGAGCCGTTTGTTAATGAGTAGATATTTATGTTTTTATTATCATTTTGCTTGTAAATTTCATGTTTAGGCAAACGAAACTGCAATTTACGAATAATACGAAGTAAATTTAAGTTCCTTTATATCCTACATGCCCACCGCTGTGGTCTCGAGGTAGCTTGGTGGCTTATCACGCAGCGGGCCCGGGTTCGCTCCCCGGTCGGGGCAGTTTTTCTGGGTGAGGTTTTTATCGCGGTTTTTCCTCACGTGTAAGACAAATGTCAGGAAAACTTTAAGGCCCAAACGGTCCCCGAAATCATATGGCCATCATCACCATCATCATCCTTCACCGGTGTGGAAAGCAACGGGAAGCTACCACACCTATAATTCCCCAGTAAAGCTGCAAGCATAGCATGCAAATGCTGTGATTGCAGTGAAGGACCTGCCCTCGGGCAGAATTACTATGGATGGATGGATATGTTATATGAGACGCTTATTTTTATCACTCTGTAAACAACCCAAGATCGCCGTTATTAGTTTCATAATGACTGCTTCATGCACATATTTTGTATTCGTACGTTCATATTCAACACTGTAAAAATCGAAAAAAAGTTAATATACTCCATATGAGTTTCGTGGTGGACGAAATGGAAGTTTGGGCAGTTTCTCTCGGAATTCCTCCCGTTTTCCCCTGCCACAAATATCATTCCACCATTTCTCCACACTCATCCATTTCGTTTCATTTCGTTCATCCGCTCCTGTGTTGGTGCGTCAGGGATGGTCGACCGGTACCCTTGTAGCTCACAGACATCTATAAATATAGGGGCTTCATCTCATCACATTCCTCGACCCGACCCTGAGTTGAACACGAGTTGAGGATTTTTATTTATTTTTATAAAACCTAGTGTATCATAACATACAAACGTCTCTCTTTTTTGTTTTCTTGTAAGCCCATGTTACCCTTAACAGAGATTTAGGCGCTCTCCCCCTACAGGGAAGAATTTGAACCATACTAATTTAGTTACAATTGTTGTCGTATAGATGTCATTTGAGTGGTCCGTGGTCAGCGTTCTGCCTCATACTGACATCTAGGAAACCAAGGTAGTATTAGGATGGGAAAATTCGGTAAATGTTGCTTAGAGGCCTTTCATTCAGGCTTAAAGATCTTTTACAAGCCTGAAAATCTTCAGACTCGGAACCTACGGCTTAAAGTCCCTCCAGGAAGACTTGCTCTTTAGATTATTCCATCCTAAAAAATCCATCGACCCCGGCCGATTCTCTCTCTTTTTTTTTTTTAATGTAAATTATTTTGCTACGTGATAACACAAAACAGAGTATTTAATAACTCACCAAACACACTTTCTTACCTACCAAATATTTTAATCTTGTTTTAGATCCTTAGTTGAAAATCGATATGTGTAGATGCTAACAAGGGAACTGTAAACAATTGCATATCGAAATCTACCTAGAAATTGCCAGAGAAGCGTTGTGATATACCAAGGTCGTGTGCAAAAAGTAATCTGCCGTTTTTTATCTGCAAGACACTAAATTCCAGTGCCAAATCTCTCATTTAAACTACACGCAAGTAATATAACTGCAGACTCGGTAGATTGTAACCTCACTACCTGCATGGAATGGGGAGAGGAGGTGAGTGATATCAGTCGCTTTCTTACTTACGCTGGTTGTGATGTCCTGTGCAGTGCATTTAATTCCCGCCTTACTTTACTCCGTTCTACTATCCAGGGATGTCCACTTGCCTCGCACAGTGGCTTACCATTGTTGGTAAGGTGTAGATCCTGTCAGAAATAAAATTGTACTTGACAATAAAATTTTGGAGCAGGTGAATAATTTTACATATCTAGGATGCAATATCTCATATGAAGAAGAAAAGGATGGAAATGAAAAAATATCAACATTTTTTTAAAATTTTAGGGTTAATAAATGCTATCTTCAAGCCACAGTTAGTCCAAAAACATTCAAGACTGAAAGTGTATAAAACACTGGCTCTTCCAACTCTTTTGTATGGTAGCGAAGTATGGACGTTGAAACTGATGGATATACAGAGACTTAGATCTACTGAAATGAGATACCTTCGGAGGACTGCAGGTTACACACAATTAGATCACAAAAAAATGAAGACAATTTAGAAGAATTACACATGGAACTTAAGAAAACAAAATTTCTGATTAGAAGTCAAGATAGATGCAACATTTTCAACGAATGGAAGATTGCAGGATATCCAAAAAATGTCAAGATATCAACCTGCAGGAAGAAGAAGATCAGGACTTCCATTCAAAAGACTTCTGGATAGTGTTTCTCTTTAGGCTCGAAACAGGTCAACAAATGGCCTTAATTCGTGAATGTATTATGATGATGATGATGATGATGATATAATATTATATTGGTATATGGAACTACTCAAAAGCTCAGCTGCCGGTACTCGTTATGAAATGCATACATAATTTTCACTTTCTTCTTTGGCTTTTTATCTTCCATAGTGGTTATTATTGGTATTTAGCACACAACACATTTTCGAAACCTGTCTTGCGACGCATATAAACGCAATTTCTCTGTCCTTTTATAATAAATTGTTAACAAAAAACAGAACAGCAGAATTTTGTAATTAAATATCTGCTGATCCTAAAATTGAGTACAACTCAGGTAAAAATCTACATCTTCAGGCCTGTCGCAGGCTACTGATCTAACAACAATCAATTAAATATAATCTTTCAGTAAAAATTGACCTGCTTTTTCCTTAAATTAACAATTTATCCTACAAGATATTTAATTTCCTTAATGAGATAGAAAAAAACTAAACGAGTACAAATTAATTTGTGTTGAAATATACGAAATTACATGTAATGCGACACATTTAAATAACTGGCAAGAAAAAATAGTTCTTTGCCAATTTTAGGGTTAATTACCAGCTGACAATATTTAATTGTAAATGTTTCTTACAGGTTATCAAAGAAAGGAAGCAGAAATATAAACTAGAAAGAACAAATGAACGCGACGATGAAGATGGGATAGGTGAGTTCTCTTTAGACATGAATGACCTTCACTATGCTCATGGCATAAATAAAATAACATTAATAAAGTACCAAGTGTTTTTTAAATGACTGCGAATAATAATTTATTGGTTTAGATATAAACACAAAATATTACAATTTCATGAAATTTGGAATAGGAACGGCGATGTTCAGAACTAATGCATTGGACTTTGTTGTTTTCAACGTGAAGCACTCTATATCAACGCCATCTCTTCGTCCTAGTCACAGTTTGGTTCACTAATTCGGTAGTTGCGACTCCGACCTAAACTGACTAGGGTTTCACTATTCTAGTCTTAAAATTAAGTTAATATAGGGCATAAGAAAATTGAAATACTATCGGTTTGGTTAAAATGCATTGCTTTGAAAGACAAAATAATAATAATAATAATAATAATAATAATAATAATAATAATAATAATAATAATAATAATAATAATAATAATAATAGTAATACTAGTAATAATAATAATAATAATAGTAATAATAATAATAATAATAATAATAATAATAATAATAATAATAATAATAATAATAATAATAATAATAATAATAATAATAATAATAATAATTAGGGAACGGATCTAGAAAAGATTTCTATGTACAAAAAATGTATCTTTTTTTTCAATATTCATTATAAATACCACTGATGAGATAGTGGGGTGTTTAAAAACTCGCTATTACAGTGAACAATGAAAACTGTTTCCAAGTGTACCATTACAAACCGATGTCGATTGTCTTGGAACATTTCACGAGACCAGCAGAAGGACCGTTCAATATCACAAAAATATACTTTTGCATATTCCATCAAAAGATTGTCCCTGACACACAAATTTTAAATTTACAAACGTCTACTTGTCCTTGCAAAACCTTGAAATTTTCTGCGTAGTATGAAATTTCCCACATTTTTGACAGATGAGTTTTTTGATTACTTGTCAAATTCTAGTAAATTCAGCAACATATTACTGCAAACGAGAATGATTACTTAATGTATTGATACTGTGCATACGGTCTAATATAATCAAGAGTGACTCTGACTGACTTAGGCTCAGTCTTCTATTAATATTTAAAAGGAGAATATAGCATATATATTTATTTACTAAAATTCTATTCCCTAATGAAAATAATGAATAGTCGTACAGACAGAAAATAAATTAAATAATTAAAAATTGAATTGTCTGTTAGAAAAGGCAATATCTACACAAAATTGATTTTTTAGGAGAACAAATAAACTTAATTCTGAAAAACAAATTTTATTTCAGAAAATGTTTTAAGTATTAACTATTTTTGGGCCCTTCCATGATATTATCTCGCTATCTAGACTTTGAAAAATATTATTCAGTATATGAGTGAGAAGGAAATAATTTAGAGGAGATGTGGCCTTCTCGAATTCACTGATAGTAAATTCAATTTTTGTGTAAGGTTGCATTTTTAACATTGTTTACATGTACAGTAATATATTCAAAATGTGCATGTTAAAAGCAAGCCAGCGAATACAATTTATTGTTTATGAAATTAGTTAATGAAATACATTACAAAATATTATGAAGCTAAATTTCATGTTTTACGGAAGGTTCCATCAAAATAACACTTTATAGACAATTTGTTTCATCAAGAACATGCTGAATCGGTTTTCTAATATCTGCCTTTTTTTTAGATTGATGGACAATTTTCTATTCTAGGAAGTTAATGGCATGTGCCAGTTGGTTTTGCCGACAAAAATTTTGCCTTGAGTAGGCCATTAATCCATTGATGTTTGCAAATTTCTGGTTTCCCTGCCCTAATTGGAATATCACATATTTGGAAATGTTAAATGACAGTTTTTTATCTTTAGGAATTTTTGCTGGAGACCTCACAGAACAGTCCTGTTTTCTTATAGGAAGACGTTCACCAAATCTTATATCAACAATGTTCTTAGTCTTCATTTTAACAATACTGAAAGGTTTGCTGGCATTGGCAGTAGGATCATTAATCTCATCTGAAGTGTGGATCCTACCTTCTTTCGTATTACCTTTTCACTATACCAAACCCTAGTTCTAACAGGAAAATATTTCTGAAATTTCCACATGACGTACTGTGTGCAATAACAAACGAACAGAAAGAAGTTTATTATATTTTTTTGCTACCACAGCCATTGGAAAAAAAAAAAATAATAATAATAATAATAATTCAGCTACAACCAATAGCAATATTTTCTTTGAAGTGATTACTCAGGAAAGAGCAAACTTCTTTCAGTCTTTTTCTTATTTTATATTACAATAGGAAGTAACATTAAGAGGTATGTTTAATTATTCATTCAATCTGTTTAGATACTTATGAAGGTGGTATGTAAACATTGTAGTTTTACCAGTCTAAGGGTCGTATCTATGAACGTATTAGACCGTAAAAGTCGTTCTCTGCTGAGAAAGATGCATCCAAAGACGTTTTTGCGTACTCAAAAGTCTTTTCATGCGATAATAATTGTCGAAATTCCTAAGCTACCTGGCGAGGTGACTTTGCAGAGAACGAATCGTGAGCAACCCGATGGTAACCGATGTACCGGTACTTTGAAACCTTGCTGCTTTGTCCAAGATGTCGGACCTTGAAGACTTCGATCATGCTTTCGGTATACGCGGAGAAGAGGAATTTGATAGAGTCTACCAAAGAATTCAACAGGAAGAACAGGAGAATCGGCGTAATATCGCGCGACGCAGATGTCGTCGTATACGGTTTTATTTGCGGGACGCAACCGGAAATGCGTTCCTCTAGCAGACGAAAATAACGGAAGTGGTTTTATCGCTGAGAATTCTGGCTAATTTCTTGCCAATATTACGAAAAACTACTTTCATGCATGACCAGTCAGCGACTCGCTAATTCGAACTTTGCACGTGCTCACGGAAAACTCAGCTCACTAGAGACTAATGTATTTGCATGCGGCTCTAAAAGTTGTAGGTACAAAATTCAAACACTCAGACTTGTTTACATTACAACACCATCTTCTTGAACTGGAATATAATGTAATGACAAATTTCCCATTAAATTTATTGCAATTCCCATAACATTTCCATTTTTTGGCACAATTATTTCATAAATAATGTTCAGACAGTGCAACTCTGAATGTTTGATTTTTATCTATAACTTTAAGACTGATAAAACTACAATTTTTTTACATACCTTCATAAGTATCTAAAAGACTTAATGGACTAAATATATGTAGGAAATAACACTATGAGTTTAATTATTAATGTTTCTTGATTTTTATGCAGACTAGTTTCGTCGCTTCAGTGCGACATTCTCAATGCATTACAAGTGGCTCATTTTTCTTGATTTTTATGCAGACTAGTTTCGTCGCTTCAGTGTGACATTCTCAATGCATTACAACTGGCTCATATTTCTTGATTTTTATGCAGACTAGTTTCATCACTTCTGTGCAACATTCTCAATGCATTACAACTACAGCTATGAAACTAGTCTGCATAAAAATCAAGAAATATGAAGTGAGTCAAAATATACAACTCATTAATAGACTTGATGAGTTTGTTCTTTCCTCAATAAGCACTTCAAGGAAAACATTCAATAAATTTTTCAAAAATAATGTTACAAACAAATGTTTATATTATGATAATTGTTAAATTAAAATGAAGAGGAATGTGGATGTTTCAGAGAATAAGATATATTTAATTTAACAATCTGTTGGCTCTACTGACACTAGAACACAGCAGATGGAATACAGCAAGTGCAGTAAAGGTTAGGCTGGGCATCAAGCCCTTCCATAAACGTTTGCCTGGATTGTGTCCCTTTGCCTCTTGCACACTTGAAAGTCAACAAACTGATTTAGAGACGGTTCATAGAGAAAGATAACCCATCTGCACCCTTGAAAATATTCTCTATTTGAAATCAACATTCAGAAAAACATTCCTGATTAAGGGTAGCCATGAGTGAATTTTGAGTGAAAATTGACCAAAACACACATTTTGTGTTTTATCTCTCATAAAATTCTCCTAAGCTTACTTATTTTAGGAATTCTTACTATGAGGTATATTCATTAAGGTGGAATTTTTATCACTTACCTCATATTGTTCTTATTTGACTATAAACCAGTTTCGGAACATAGTTTCTGTTCTTTCCTCAGTATCATCACAACCGTTGTTCTGTCGTCTTGAAGAGCTGTCCTTCACTCCTTCCATTGGCTGACTGAAAAACCTCGAAACCAGGTCATTCTCACCGGGAATTTCAAAGTTCATCAATTTCTTCTTTTCACTCTTTTGAATGTAGATCTTTTCCCGAACAGTAAGTTCTTTTGGTTTTTCTATTTGTTTTAATAATTTAGCTTCTTTCTCGATAAGATGTTTTTCAGACCATGCATGGGCAGCAACTACAGATTTTTCTACTTCCCCTTTCTTGACATTCCTGAGATGTTCTTTCACTCTAGTTTTCAAGTTTCTCTTAGTTTTTCCTATGTGGAATTTCTCACATTCTTCACATTTAATTTGATAAATCCCTGATTTGTTTTCTTCTTTAATTTTCTCATTCTTATTAGGTCTAATCAGTCTACTGATGCTGTAGTAATTTTTGGGTGCTAACCTTATGTTGAAATCTTTAATCTAACCTTAATCTCCTAAGCTTGATCAAGAAAATATATAACTTATTGCTATTTCGCCATTATTAAAGCCCTTGTGGCCGTTTTTAAACTCCCTCAGAACTAGTGACAAAAATGATACCAATATATCAAAGATTGGCATCAGATGTATTATTGGAGAGAGGCATAAAAGGAAAACCCAGAATGGTAATAAGAGTCTCTATTATATACTTTGGCAAAAATATCCAAAATAAATATTTGTTTCAACACAGAAATTGGAACTGTGTGTTATTAAAGCAGTCAGAAGCATGAAAAACTTTGTAGCCTTTTTTCTCAAAGTGTATTTTTTAAGCACATGCCCATTTAAAAAATAAAGTCCTTGCACTGCAATTTTTGCCTTATTCGTCTGAAATTTTCAGCACTTATCTGTAAGAATACAAAGAACCAAAATTGCATTGAATTTTAATCATACTCAAAATGCTCATTTTTTTATATTGTCATATTTATCTCGACTTCTGCCAACATGAAAAATCAGCTAAAAAACATATTTTTTTCTGAAAATTATTAACAGCACAGAACAATCCAATACAAATTTAGAAACAATGAGTATAACGAATATCCTGACAAAATATTGGAACAATATTGAAAATTGTACTGCAAGGAACTTTTATAATTAAAATAAAAAAGAGAAAAATAATGTAACTTGCGAACTAATATAACAAATCACTTAAAATTTATCATGAATGTTACTCATACAGGTAGACATCTGTAGTAAAATTTTGAAAGAAATATCTCTATTAGTTTCGGAGTTTCAAAATTCACTCATGGCTACCCTTAAAAATATCTGGGTATTCTAAGATACTCATTAAAAATTTATAAGGATATTATTCATCATTACAAATATTCAACAACTCCTTAGGTTAAATTTTTCCTGGTTCAATTTCTCACATACCGGTAGAATACATTGCCCCACTAATAAATACAGTAGATTATGACAGGTTAACTCAAGGAACTATTCCAAATTTAGACTATTTTTGAAGAACAAAATAATATAACTAACTAACTCACTGGCACTATCGAATCCATAGGTTCATGTCCGCGAGGACATAAGCTCTCCATACAACCCTATCCTGAGCTAATGTTTTCAATCATTCCCTGTATAATCTACTTCCTTCAAATCATAGTTAGTTATTGTCCCACCTCATTCTTGGTCTACCAACTGGTCGTTTTCCCTCTGGTGTTCCTACAAGAAGCTTCCATACACATATTTCATTCCCCATTTGTGCCACATATCTTGCCCATTCATCATAGTCTACGAGACTTAACTATTCTTATTATATCTGGCTTCCTATGAAGACCATGTAGTTCACTGTTATGTAGTCTTCTCTGAACAAAATAAAATAAATGAAAAAATTAAATCCTGACTTAAAACAGGAAATTTGTGTTCTCAGTTTTTATCTAAGAATCTAGAGATTATAATTTGCAAGATGATAATGTTCCCTATGGGTGTGATCACAATATCTCACATTACACGGATAAAAAAATTTGAGATACAATATGAATATCTGATCCCATAAGGGGAATGGAAGAGCTTCATAATTTGCATCTTTGTTTTAATATTGTCAGAGCTATAGTCTAGGAGACAGAAGTAGGTACAGCATGTAGCTCAAATCGCTGTGAATACACGTACTTCAAAATTTTTAATAAGTAGACTTTGGCTTACATAGATAGTAAATAATCTTAGGAAACTCAGCCTAAGAGTTACATAAACCATAAAGTTTCTTTATTATTGTTCTCTTTTTTCCTTTTTTTAAATTTGGTCTTAAATTTAAGATTTATTTTTAAAAATGTTCTATAGGAAGGAAGAAGAAATTAACATTCCTTGATCTGCTTCTGGAAACTTCTGAAAATGGAGACACTTTAACTGATGAAGAAATTAGAGAAGAAGTGGATACATTTATGTTTGAGGTAGTACGGTATGCTAGTACTCACATGGCTCCTATACAAGTAACAGTTTTCAAATTTTAAGTATATTGTTCATATTTGTATCATATTTTGGGTAATTAAGGAGATTTCTTTGCTCAACTGTTCATTGATTTCCTAGTTCATTTATTACAGTTAAGTTCAGTGAACTAGATGAATAATTAAAATGAGTTGTAATTATCTACCTCATACACTCCGCATTTTTCAAAGCACTCCACCGTGGTTTCTGGAACAGTCATTCCTGTCTTCAGCTAGGACAATGGGAATATTATTTAAAATTTTGAATAAGTAGAATTTATTATTATGGATCAAATCCACATTCAAATGGAGATGATTTTTCTTGATCATCATCATCAGCATCATCAAGGATTAGATCAGATGGTCAGTTCCAATCTCATGTTAGAATTGGTTTATCCGTCTTTTACTGGGTCTTCCAAATGTTTCGGAAGTCTATTGTTATCCATTCTATTGATGTGGTCCATCCATTCATCTCTGTATTGTGTAATTCAATCTAATAGTTTGAATATATTCAGTTCTCTTTGTATATCCTCACTTTGCCTTTGATCCATTATTGTGTAGAAACCTCATTTCTGATGACTCTATTCTTCGATCCTGGTTTTTGGTTAAGACCCAGTGTTCCGATCCATAGTTAGAACCGCCATTGTTTTATAAAATTTTAAAAGTGTCTCCTTTCTAGTTCCTTTGAAACTTTGTTTTATGGTGCCACACATATAATTACATTTATTTATTTTCTTTATGATACATTGTATTTTTCTTGATCTTCAATTACTTTTTACGGCTGTCAAATTTTTGCCTAAATCACAATCTTCTAAACTTCTAAAATCTTAAGACAGTGGTCCTGTGCTGTGAAGAACATGGAGTGTATGAGGTGAGATAATAATGAATAATTTTATTTATTAACTTGACAGCCTCATAATATTATTTCCCGTAGTAAGTTTTATGAACTAGAACTTTTTGTTACTAGATGTTTCTCTTTACTTTCTCTTTTCAGTCTTCCAAACCCATATTTCTCTATCTCACATTACATTTGTACTTCACTTTTTTTTTATTTAATTTATAAGTTATCTTTAGGAACTTGCAGAGATTTGATTTGGGTTTACTTTTGACCTCAGGGCTACATTAGCTATTTGGCTACATTCAAAAATTATATTTCAAATGTTCATCATAAAGTATCCATAGGCTAATATCAAATTTACCAATCTCGAAACAAGACAATTTAAATGTAATTAACCTTGTATTACATTGAAATAGTTAATGGTCCAAATTGTGTAATTATTACATTTATGTGATGCAAACAGTCATTAAGTTTAATTGCAAAAATATCTAAATAGAAATGGATCTTCATAAGAGTTTTGCATAAATAAAAAGTACAGGATAAAAAAAAGTAAGTTAACGGTGAGTAATTTTTGTTACTTTTTTTATAATTGGAAACTGATCTATGTATAAGTAAGGTGAAATTGAAATATGATTGATTGTACATTGGAAGTGAACCTATTTGTTCAACATATGTAATATTGAACCTAATCAAAATATAATCTAACAAATAACTTTTGCTAGACAAATACAAGACTGGTGTAAATTATTATAGTTATTTTTAAAATAAAAGACCAGTGTGTGTAAATGTGGAATAGAACTCAAGAATAATTTTGTTTATATGTAAAAATGAAACAGTGTCCATGTTGAAAATCCCATAAAAATCAAATTGTTCATAAAATAAGGACTTAATAAAACAATTGCATTATACTGTATTATTCATAAGTAAGGACTAGAAATAGTCTAGTGAAGAGATCTCTTTTATAACCACACTCCCTAGCAAGAGGATGTTTGATCCGTGTCATAGAGGGTCTACAGGCCATGTTGGGTGTTTGTCGAAATAAAACATAAATCCTTCAATATTAAAACATTTTGATAATAAATAATGGTCTATTATTTGTTTAAATTTTAATTTATAACTGATATGTGTGGCTATATATAAGCTAAAAATATAAAATTGGTACCTAAGATCTTAGTCATCCTCAATTACATGAAATTCTGTATAATAAATATCCTGTTTCATAAGAAAAAGATCAAACATATGTGGCCTCCAAAATATTTTACATTTCATATTGTTGAGGACTCGTGTACGGATTTTATATTTTTTTTTACTTATATGTAGTGATTTTAGTGTTTTTAAATTAATTTTAAAAGCATTGATTCATGTGTGTAGATATATATATATACCGTGTGGCCCAAAAGTTGGTTGACAATTGGGAGAAGTTTGGTTGATGTTAAAATGTTAAAACTAACCACACTCATTGAATTGCCATGTTCTTGGGTTTCATTTCTGAGTTAACGCAGATTTACAAAGTGACGTCTATCCACCTGGAGAGAATGTCTCACTTGATCACGAAATTCAGTACTCACATTTGAAAGTGTATTCGGTAAAATATGCCAAATGACATTACTAATTCGGTCTTTCAAGTCTTCCAGTGAGTCTGCAACACATGTTGTTTTACAGATCACCAAAGAAAGAAGTTAAGGGGCATCAAATCAGGTGACCATGAGGCCAATGTCTTGGGCCCCCCGTCCAATCCACTGATATCGAAGTTTCGTATTCAAATTGTTTCTAACACTTACAGCATAGTGAACCGCAGCTCCTTGAAACCACAATTGTTGCCATTGTTTCCAGAATAAAAAAATACCTAAAATAGCACATTCTTGTTATTGAGAAAACTTCCATATGTCAACTGACTTTTGGGCCACACAGTTTACATATATTGTAACATATATATATTTTAATTTCTTTCAGGGACATGACACCACCGCTGCAGGAATATCCTGGGTTCTGCAAAATCTAGCTACTTATCCTGATATTCAGGTATTTATTTATTTATCAAGCCTCCAAGATTTGGAGCCCTATTTTACAAAAGTATGTTACAGCTGTAGTTAAGATATAAAAGAAAATTGTTCATATATATATATATATATATATATAATTACAAATTTTAAATGAAAGAAAAATAATAAATGAATCAAGCAGAAACTAATACAGTTAAAACTTATAAAGTGAGTAGTAATAAAAATGAAGTAAAATGTGGTAAAAATAGCATTTACAAATGTTTTAAATGTTGTGTAACAACATTTCCTTTTTAAAATATTAATTATTGGATTAAGCAATACTTGATTACATTCAATTAAATGAACATATAAAATGTATCACTTATATCCATAGGATAGACAGACTAAAATAAGGTGTTCAACAATTTGTTCATCATTACCACAGGAGCATTTTGAGATGGAATATGAAATCTTTTTAAATACTATTCAAACTTTCCATGTCCAGACATAAATTGTGTTCATGTGTTACTCAGGAAAACATTCACAATGTTGAGGTCAGGTTGAGTAAGTTATTTGCCATTCATCTTGTGGAGGCTTGTGTTTAATGAGAGGGCGATATGAACATGAAAAAAAATGTATGTTGAGTTGTTTTTAATTCACCTCATACTTCTTAACTCCCTCGCAGACTCGAGTTTCTTCACTGCATTTGTGACATTCTCAATGCTGTATCACGTTCACAACTGACGTCCAACAGCCTCCTTTCCTGCAGACTGAAAAAATTCAGTTTCATTTAAAACAACATTTGTACCTACAATTATTAGCATAATTATTGGCGAAATAAGGGTAATTGTAACTTTTTTGTTTATTCTTTGTTTCTATTTGTGAGTTTAATCTCTTCTTTGTAAGGAATTTTATGTGTTTCTTGCATCTGGAGTCTTAGAGGAACAAAACATTTCAGGAGAGAATTTTCAAACACGCATACTTCTTTTATCAGACAAGAACATGTAGGGCATTCCCGGATGATTGATCAGCTCAAATCCAAGGCAACCTCAAAGATAACACGAATATTTAAGACAAAACACACCATTCACACATTCATATAAACAAGATGAATATGACAGAATGATTAAGATGGATTAAATTTTGGGCCTAAAAGTCTCCAGACATTTGTTTTACAATTGAGGAGAAACCTCAAAAGAAATCTCACCCAGGAAACTGGTCCTGTTGGAAATGGAACCCTGGCTGATGCTTTTGAAGTAACAACATTTTACTCAGACCACAATGGTGAACTAATTATTCATTTAATAACTCGAAATGAGCATTTTTATGAAATTTAAATTCATAATTAAGCATTTATGTTTCATTAATCTGGAAGCACCTATGTTCTTCTATATCTACACTAATATCCACTGAGTTGTCTCTGAAACCAGTTGATAACTTTGTGACTATCTGTATAGGATTCAGTCACTTCACCCTCACATTGGCATCGAATCAGTAGTCGAAGTAGATTGACGTGAAATGAAGTGTTACACACCACAACAAGGCATTGGAAACTGTATTGCTGATGAGCCTAGCTCAACTCGATAGCACAAAATGAGCCACATTGTTCCAGCTGGACACTACTATCATTATGTGTAGTTGGATTAATCATATAACAAAAATGTGTTTCAGTGAACAACTTATTGCTGTAACAAACACATTGGATTTGAATGAGTCATGATTAAGATGAAACATATAAAGTCCACTGCTGTGGTCTCGAGGTAACGTGCTGACTTGTCAAGCAGTGGGCCCTGGTTCGATTCCCGGTCAGAACAGGCTCCTGGTTGATGTCTTTTCGGGGTTTTTCCTTACCTGTAAGACAAATGTCATGAAATGTAGGGCCCAATGGTCCCCGAAAATCATTGGCCATCATCATCAATCTTATCATTATCATCATCATCTTTCACCGATGTGGAAAACAATGGGAAACTACCACACCTATAATTCCCTAGTAAAGCTGAATAGCACAGCGTGAAAATGAAAGACATACTCTCAGGCAGAATTACTATGGATGGATGGATGTTTGTGAAATGATCATCAATTATAGTGGTAGTTATGCTAGCCTGTGACACTCTGTGATCATCGTATATAGTGGGGCAAAAAAAGAAAAATTATCAGGTGTATATAAATTGAAGTATGGCACATGTGACAATGTCTACATAGGACAAACTGGTAGACCTTTTATCTCTCGGATAAAGGAACACATGAGAGCATATAACACTAATTTAGAATATTCAAAAATATGCTAACCACCTACTCCAATTTAATCATTGTTTCGATCCAAATTTTGAAATTTTACATGTTTGTAATAAGGGTAAGAAGTTTGATCTTTTGGAGGCTGTAGAAATAAATAAATTTAAAAGCTGTAGAAATAAATAAATTTAAAAGTAGTAACAAACTGTTAAATTCTCAACTTGATTTGAATGAATCCCCTTTGTTAAATTTGAAAATTTAAATATATATTATTGTATTGTTGCTTAGATCAGTTGGAACACAATTCATAATTTGTTAACATGTCTGAAGAAGGTACAGTGTACCGAAACAGCTGTCACTGAATTATATAATAAATATGAAAATCAAATAAAACTAAGTTTTATTTTTATTTAATTAATAAAAAAATATTAATTTTGAGACAGTTGTTTTGCATAACTGGACTTTCTTTATATGTCAAGCAGTGAGGATACAGCAACATGCTGCAAATCACAGCTTTATAAAATGTAAGCCTGATGCTATTAGAAAAATAGAAATATATTGCAATGCAGCATTTGATTTATGGATAAGATGTTGAATATGACTTTTGAACTTAAACTTGGAATCCAAATAGAGTCCAACGTGTTTGACTGGAGGCACAAGACATGATATTGTTGAGTTGTCAATGTGAGTTTGACAAAAGATCTGCAAAATTTTATGAACAAAATTGCTTGAGTTTTTTCACATTAATTTTTATATCCAAAGATGATACTAGGAATAGATAGAACAAGGAGCTGTTTGTAGGACATGGATAAAATATGAGAAGGATAAAAAAGTGATCTGATAACGTAGACAGATATCATCTGCTTAGGTGGCTGTGTGAATGTGTTGGAAGGACACATATAATGTATAGAGAAGAAGTGAGAGAACTGTACCTTGTGGAACTCCTGGCAAGAGAGACCTACGTTCAAAATTATACCCACCAATCAACACATAAAAAATGGTGTAGAGTTAGGTATTTAGCTTATAAGTTTAATTAGAAGAATCAAAATGTTGAATTTTATTTATTTATATATTCATCCATGTATGAAAAGTCCTATCAAGAGTTTTATCAAACTCAAGGAATACCACCATTTTACTGCTCTTGGAGATGAAGTCTGAGGCTCTCTGGTCATCAATCTAATAAGTTACAGTGGAATACTAAAATCAAATTGAAGAAGTACAAGGTCTTTCTCTGTGACTTTAGGTATTAATTGTGTGAATCGAGTTTCTTTGAAATTTTGCTCAACACTGAAAGAAGACTGATTGGTCGCACATTGACTAAGTTCAGGAATGGTACTCATTTTAGTTTTTTTTTTCCACACTTCAGAGATGTAGTAGATTTTAAACATCATTTGAAGATTGCACCAAATTTGGCAATCGGTCAAAACCAGCAACACAATTAGTGGATAGTTTATGTATGATAGTTTTCAGTTCAGAAAACCGTACATTAAAAAATGTACATCAGAATGGGTGAGTGGGATTGAAGTTGATAGGAAAATACTTTTCACCTTGTGTTCCTTTGGTTTCATAAGATAGCCTGTACATATATGTAATGAACTTATACCATACCTGCAGGTGAAAGACATCTTCATTAGAAATAACATTAACTAAGCACTTATTAGTTTCTTAGCTTTTCATCCATTTTAAATCTCTCGATTTTTCTGTATTATAATTTTCTTTAACTTGCAGGCAGCTGCTCAATAGGAAATACAGTGTGTCCACAGTGAGATTCGCTCATTTTAAAAGTCTGTAATTTTTTTACTTCAGGTTGTATAACTGTGAATCTTGAAAGAGCAGAAACAGCAACTCAAAAAGTTTATGTGGTAATGTTGTATTACGCACAATACCCGTAGTGGCGCTGCAACAAATGATTGTTTCTAAAATGGAGATTCCAAACGAGCGTACCCAGGTTGTCTGGTGGCATGCTGAAACGAAGTCCATTTGTACTGGACTTAAAACAACGCATTAGAGATGTTATAAAATCAGTGACAGAAGACATGCTGTTCAACACATGGTGTAAAATTGACTATAGCTTGGATATTCTTCGCACCACCCGAGGCGCACATGTCCAAGTGCACTGAACTAGAGTTTGTCACAAACACAAAATTAAAACTTTATGAGTTACATTATCATTTTCGTGTATAGTATTTATAGTACACAACATTTCCTTTGCGCTATGTTTGTTTGAAATGAGGGAATCTCACTGTGGACACTCTGTATAATAAATGTATAAAAAATTCCTGAAACTGCAAAACATTATTAATCAAATTGCACAAAGTACCAATATCCTAGAAACTTGTAGAGAGTTAATTCATGTTAATATCAAATGTATTAAGTTAAGAAATTTAATATTTGAAATTAAATAAAACATTCTACAAGTAAAGGTTGCACAAAAAACCAGTCACCTATAATATTTTACTGGTGGTATGAGAGGTATTTAAAATTTGAAGGACTTGCATACCCCAAAGAAATTTATATAAATTTATGCTGGTTGCTGTATAATTTTCCTAAATATGATGGTGTCAGCCGTACAAGTGATTGCAGCAGCATTTTGGTGGATATTTTTACTGAAAAATATTAACCCTCGCATTGATGGGAGGTGATACTATTAATATAAAATTATAGAATATTCACCTGAAAGGTCCGTCTCCTCAACTTAATTATCATTTAACTGTAGCGCTTTCGGGACTTGTCCCATCATCGGCAGGATTCAAAACTGGTGTTTCACTGAAGATCTGGTAGAGGGGGTTGCAACCCCCTCTACCAGATCTTCAGTGAAACACCAGTTTTGAATCCTGCCGATGATGGGACAAGTCCCGAAAGCGCTACAGTTAAATGATAATTAAGTTGAGGAGACGGACCTTTCAGGTGAATATTCTGTAATTTTATATTAATTTTGAATAAACCTCAACGGAACACATCATGAATCTTATAAAAGTTGATACTATTATACTAAGAGAGGAAGTGTTGATAATTGTAAACAAGTCCATCCGCATGTGATATGAGTACTGTAATACATGAAAAGGAAGTACTTAATATTCTGGATTTCACTGGTTTAATTTTTGTTTCCAGGATAAAGTTTATGAAGAATTAGAGAGCATTTTCCAAGGTTCAGATCGCATGCCGACAATGAAAGATTTGAATGAGATGAAATACCTAGACAGAGTGATGAAAGAGTCACAACGGATGTATCCGAGTGTTCCTATTATTGGAAGAGCCATCACAAAGGATATAGTCATGGGTAATTATAAATAATTATAAATATTGAATAAAAGTAACAGCAATTAAATTAATGTGTGGTGTTAACAAAGTGAGATCAATCTCTGCTTTACTTAAAAAGATTGAAGTTCCACATTTCCTGTGAATAACTGTTGGCAAGAATCTTGCCTAAAATAAATATTAGAATGGTGAAGAGAAAAATATCTACCTGAACTGGGAATTGAACCTCAATATGCATGTATGCTCTTTCACTGAGCTAAATTAAGGTTTCCTGTCCATTCAAGCACGAATTCATCTCTTCAGAATTTCTCATTACCTCTCATCCAATGCAATGAACTATCATTCACAACAGAAATAGGATTTCTTCTACATTAACAAGACATGGGATTCCACGCAAATAAAGTTATATTTATGATCAATTAATTTAATTAATATTAAGCAGGTAAAACTATCAATATGATCAAAAAAAGTAAATTAATGTGCACAGCTGATCTATTGTTTTCAATTGATTTACATAATTTATCATAAATATTGGAATCCTTATTTTTTTACATATTATATTCCATCAGTACATTTCAGATAAATAATTAATACAGAACAGATGCATGTATTAATATTCCATCCTTCGGTTCTTAACAGATTTATAGTGAAACATTTAAATAAAAATGCACAAACAAATAAAGTAATCTACAGTATACTGTTTTAAAAAATCATGAGTAATAATAAATGAAAGCTTAGTTTTTAAAACCGAAGAAAATACAAATTAAGTTTAATTTTTAAAAACACTATATAAAGTTCTTTGGGAATAGATAGACATAAGAAAGGACAAAAACATGTACTAGTAAGGTCAAAATAAAAAACAATTAGTACAAGCAGTTGTATGTTAGTTTAAAGTTAAATACTCTTTCTACAAATTACAAGAATTTAAATTTTATTGAGTAGTTATCTCTTTTTATCTAGGAAATATGGTATTGGTTTTAATGTAGTGAATTTTAGTAGACTGTAAAGATAATATGTTCGAGGAATTAATAACATGTGTAAGATATATTCATTCCTTTTTTTTTACCTGGTAGAACTTCACATATAATATAACAATAATATTAATGCTCCGGTTATGATCCAGTTTATTCTGACAGTTCTTTCCGTAAATTTAGAGAAGTATATTTTTCAATCCAATCCTTGTTCAAAACTTTCAGTTCCATTCTGATTCATTATTATTGCTTATATGGAGAAACATTTTTGCACAATGCACCAAATCATTTTAAAGTATATTTACATGTCAATAGGAATATTTCCTAAAGAAAATAGAATGTCTTACTCTATGTGTTTAGTATGGTTCATTTTTTATTTATTGATTAAATAGAGTACAAAACACGTGAAGAAGCACGAGATTAAATATGAGTAAAACTGGAAGGTGTATGGTGAATCATAACAGAATTAAGTACATCCTATAATAATTAAATTAATGTTTTTATTACCTCACCTCATATCCTTTTTCTTCTATACTGCAGTTTCAAATCTATATAGGATCTATATAGGAAAAACAAAAAGAAATTTAAAAACTAGATTGAAGGAACACCTTAGAAATGTAAAAAAGGGTGAAGCGGACAAGTCAGCAGTAGCAGCCCATGCTTGGTCTGAAAAACATTTAATTGATACAGAAGCTAGCCTAATCAAACAAACAGATAAACTAAAGGAACTCACAGTCTGGGAAAAAATCCATATCCAAAAAAACAAAAAAGACAAACTCATGAATTTTGAAACTCCCGCAAATTTTGACCTGATCCAGAGGTTCATCGGTCCACCGATAGAAGTAAGAAGGAAACCGCCAAGAAACGACATAACACCGGTCGACCAGAGTCTACTGACGATGGAGATAAGCTCCGAAACTGCAGTATAGAAGAAAAAGGATATGAGGTGAGGTAATAAAAACATTAATTTAATTATTAAATTAAATCTCATAGTGTTCTTTCCCTGTGAAAGTTAAATAAACATCCTATAATACTTGTTTGTTAAAAAATGTATTTTGGTTTTTCAGATGACATGAAATTACAAGCGCCATTCGATGTCATGTTACTTATTACAGTAACTCATCGTCTTCCAGAATATTATCCAGAACCAGATAAATTTAATCCGGACAACTTCCTGCCAGAGAGAGCTGCAGCTAGACATCCATATGCTTACATTCCTTTCAGCGCCGGACCTAGAAACTGTATTGGACAGAAGTTTGCTTTATTGGAAGAGAAGACGATTATAACTTACATATTACGTAATTACAAACTGGAAGCAACTGCTGACATACCTGTTGGTCTTCCGGACCTTATCCTCAGACCTGAAAATGGTATTCATCTCAAAATCACACCTAGAAAAATATAAATGTTAAACTTGTTTAATACAGTGCACATGCGTGTGTGATAGGAAAACTTCTGGTTAGGACTGTATGGTAACACATAGACAATAATAGATACTGGCAATGATGTTTCGGTGAAAATAGTATTCTAATTCACTGGCACTGTCGAACCGTATTTTCATGGCTGCACAGACATAAGCTCTCCATGCATCCCTATCCTGAGCTAATGTTTTCCAATCATTCCCGTATAATCTACTTCCCTCAAATCATAGTTAATGTTATTCTCCCACCTCATTCTTGGTCTACCAACTGGGCGTTTTCCCTTTGGTTTTCCTACAAGAAGCTTCCATGCATGTCTCTCATTCGCCATTCGTGCCACATGTCCTGCCTATCGTAATCTACGGGACTTAACTGTTCTATTATATCTGGCTTCCTATAAAAACCATGTAGTTCACTGTTATGTAGTCTTCTCCATTCACCTGTCTGTTCATCTCTCTTTGGTCCAAAAATTTTCCTTAAGATCTTTATTCTCAAATACTTGTAATCTCCTTTCCTCCCTTAATGTAAGAGTCCATGTTTCACATCCATATAATATAACTGGTAGAATAATATACTGCAGCCACTGATTCTCTGGCCTTGACGTTTTCACAACAGTGTTGCCGATATGGATATTCAGTGGGAGTGGCCGCTTTATGTATGTGGTTAGCAGACATACAGCTGACAACATCTCAGCAATTTCAAACCTTACTAGTGCGCTATAGCTGCATCAAGAGCAGTGATTGGTTGTGGCAGACGTCTACTAGCAGTAGAAGGCGAATTCTCCCTTTACCCCTCGTATAATCTAAATTTCAGAGCCAGAGATATGATTTAGTTTTATATATTTTCACTTCAATGTTTTTTGAAAGGAGATGGGATGTCAAGAGTCTCTGTAATGCATAATAGCATGTATTTCCACAATGGAGCCTATGTTTAATTTCTTTGTGCATCTCATTCCTATTTGATTATTGTTCCTAGGTATTTGAATTCAGCCACTCCCTCAAAACTTCCCTCATTCATTATTAGCTGTCCATTTCCATTATATAATGTATTTCTAGTGTGATCATGTATTTAGTTTTATTGATATTTACTTCCAGTCCCAATTTCTTAGTGTTACTCAATAGTGTATGTGTGTTGGTCTTTAATATCTCCTCAATATCACCCAATAGTACTACGTCATCAGCATAAACTAACAGCTTATTAATACCATTGAGTTGTAGGCCTTCTTCATCTTCTAAAGATTTGGTGGCATGCTCTAGTACAAAATTAAATAGTAGAGGAGATAGTGGATCGCCTTGCTTCAACCCATTGTGGATTTCAAAAGTATCTGAAAATTGTTTGCCTACATGCACCCTACTCTTTGTGCCATTTAGACACATTCGTATGAGTCTAACTAACTTTTTAGGAATTCCGAACTCCAACAAGATACTATAGTATTGTCGTGGATAGCACTGGTTTTTCTTTTTACTTATTTCGGCTTAAATAAACACACAGTTGTTATATAAAATTCTCCATTTCACTTTATTTCCTTCTCCACAGATTATCATTAAATCTTCAAACACAATTTGATTAAACATGTATTCCCCCATTAGAGAAACATTGGAAGACTAGTGGGTTCCATGTCGAAACATCTCATTCATGGACCTGGAAATTTCCATCTACCGCCTATAAATATGTTGTGAGAGCGGAACGAGCCCCCAGTCTGGTGTTGGATTGCGAGAGGTTAATTGTGAGCGTAACTGTGAGGAAAGATTGTGTCTGCAACTGTGTTATAAGTAATTATCTTATAAACTGTCAAAGAAGAATAGCTGTTAAATCAAATTGTGTTTGAAGATTTAGTGATAATCTGTGGAGAAGGAATAAAGTGAAATGGAGAATTTTATATAACAACTGTGTGTCTATTTAAGCTGAAATAAGTAAAAAGAAAACCCCGTGCTATCAGCTGCATCTATGGTCCATCCTTGGGATGTTGGTACTCTCGACCCTGTAAGAAGAAACTGACATCGCGGCCTTCTCGTCCGCTCTTTTATATAGGTAGGGGAGGGAAGCTCTAGTAATAGCTTCAAGCAACTTCGAAGCCCAGAAACCTCTGGCTTCCGATCTCTCTCCAAGGAGAAGGAGATGCTGGTGGAAGGTCTGCAACACAATCCAGACCATTCAAGCAGCTCTGCAGGTCACTAACTCGCTAGGGGCGACTCACCTGCGCAATACAAATGCTGCTTACATGACATGTAACAGTATGAAATATAGTAAGAAAATAGTATTCACTGAATGAAATAGGTTTGATAGGAGGTCAGTAACACTAGGTTTTATTTCTTGATATTGATTCACAGTACATGTGGCATTCCTTGTGTATTCAGTATTTGAAATACAGATTTATTCAATTAAATGCAACTTCTTTCACATGTAGAACTTCTAGTAACTTTGATTTCCCATATCTTACATAGAAACCTGATGATATTTTACAGAAAGAATAGTATATGACAAAGCGAGTAAATACAGTACTGCTCCATACTAGCTTCATCTGCAAGTGAAGCGAACAGAAGCTACAAGGGTAAGCAATGAGAAATATTGCTGTGTAATTGTCAGGGGAAGGCAAAATTAATGTTTTTGCATCTTTTTCTCTTATGAAGGTTGAAACATTGCTTACATACATGAAAATGTACTACATTGAATAACTGGTTAAATAAAAGCAATTTGTTAGGACATTTATTGCATCTTCAGAATTTTTTTAGGACTAAGTCATTTTTTGGCAATTTTTAGGTCATTTTGAGCATTTATAACACTTTTCTGGAAGGCTGTCAGATTATTTGTGTTTAATTTGAGATTTTTATTCTAATTCAGTATTTTTCCATTGAAGTAGAGAGGAGCTTTTCTATTTATAAATCAGTATTAGCGGACAATAGACAGTCATTTTTTAAGTAAATTTTATTATTTTCTTTTAATATTTTGAATTCAAATACCTAGGAACAATAATCACAAATTGGAATGAGATGCACAAAGAAATTAAACATAGACTCAATTCTGGAAATGCGTGCTATTATGCATTACAGAGACTTTTGATGTCCCAACTCCTTTCAAAAAAACGTTAAGCTGAAAATATATAAAACTATTATTCTACCAGTTATATTATATGGGTGTGAAACATGGACTCTTACTTTAAGGGAGGAAAGGAGATTGCGAGTATTTGAGAATAAAGTTCTTAGGAAAATTTTTTGGACCAAAGAGAGATGAACAGACAGGTGAATGGAGAAGACTACTTAACAATTAACTACATGGTCTTTATAGGAAGCCAGATATAATAAGAACAGTTAAGTCTCATAGACTGCGATGGGCAGGACATATTGCGCGTATGGGGAATGAAAGACGTGCATGGAAACTTCTTGTAGGAAAGCCAGAAGGAAAACGCCCAGTTGGTAGACCAAGAATGAGGTGGGAGAACAACGTTAACTATGATTTGAGGGAAGTAGATTATACAGGGAATGATTGGAAAGCATTAGCTCAGGATAGGGATGTATGGAGAGCTTATGTCCGCGCGGCCATGAACCTACGGGTTCGATAGTGTCAGTGAGTAAGTAAGTAAGTTATATTTTATGTAACTCGGTAATCAAATCAATGTTTAATGTAATAAATAGCATTTAATTGGTAATTGTTTACTTTTTATTGGTCAGTCTTCAAATTTTATTGGTCTTTTTTTATAATTTTTTAGATCATAAATGCATTTTTTATTTTACACTTTTTACCAAATTATAGGTAATTAAATGCCTTATTCTAGTAATTACAGTGTTGCCACATTCAAATAATGCAAGTCATAAGAAAAAGTTGCCATAATAATCTGATTTGTGTCAGTTACAACGTTAACTTATTATACGAAATATTATGAAACTGTAATATTAACAATTATAAATTAAGTAATGTGTAAGAATACATATAAATTAAGATAAAATAACATAACACAGGACACAATTATTTCGGCAACAAAGGTAATGAAAAGTGAGGAAGAGGAAATAGTTTATGTTCCATAGTTTAAGTTATGTAGGTAGGAAATAACACTATGAGGTTTATTTTAATTTTGTTGAATTGTTCCTTGACTCGCCTCATACTTCTTAACTCCCTCACAGATCTAGATTTCGTGACTGTATTTGTGACATTCTGCAATACCCAGTAATGTTGTTCCATAGACCTAACATAATTTGTTTCTCTTTGTGAATAAATATAGAGTGATAATTTTTTAACTTTTTTTTATTTTACTCGCTTTAATTACAATGGTAAAAATTTTTTACAGTTTATATTGTTGTTTATTGTTATGGCTGACTGAGTAGAATATGCAAAACATCTTTTTGAAAGCTATGATACATAAGGTAATATCTCCAACTGTTATAAGAACTAGGTGTTTCTAAGAACTGATTAGGTGTTATTGAATCTTCGAAGAGCATAGTAATTATGAGAATTAAAGTTGGAATAATGTTTATGTAGTAATTTCAGGATATTGTAAAATGTTGTTGAATTAGACAGGGAAATTTAAGCTAAAATAACATAAAAAATCAAATAAAATCAGGGTACAAAATGATGAGAAATATCTTGAGGTCATGGGGTAACAAGACAACATAAATATTTGAGTGAATTTATATTATGAAAATATTACTCATAGCTTCTAATTTTTTTTCTTCATATTATATATATATATATATATAAATATTAAACATTTCATACTGAAATTATCTTGTATCTTGTAAGCCCTTGTTTCCCTCAACAAGATTTAGGCACTCTCCCCCTACAGGGAAGAAACTGAACCATACTAATTTCATTACACTTATTTTTCATACAGATGTCATTGGAGTAACCCGTGGTCAGTGTTCCACCTCACACTGACATCTGGGAAACCAAAGTAGTACTAGGACAGGAAAATTCGGTAAATTTAGCTAAGAGGCATTTTTATTCAGGCTTAAGGATCTTTTATGAGCCTATGCTCATGGAAGATTTTTTTAGAAAATTATCGATGCTTCTTTCTAGACACCGAAAATGTCCATAACAAAAATGTGTACCAGTATATATATATATATAATCTAAAATATTTTCTGGCGATATTTGTATATCCACCATTATTATCATTTCACATTCATGGAGTAAGCATACTGTTGACCTGTTCCAGTTTCACTTTAGGTTTAGTCCAGAAGTCTTCATCTTTTCCCAATTGGTTTGTAAGATTCCAAGATTTTTGGTGGGTAATTGTTTGCCATTCTATTGATATGGTCTAACCACTCAGTCTGTATTTTTCTTACATCAGAGTAATTTTTATTTTGCTTGTTATTTCTGTATTCATTTTATAGTCCGGCCATTTGTATCCTGACATTTTTGCTAATACTTAATTTCAGCTGCTCTTATTCTTGAGCCATCAACTACTTTGACATCTGTGATTCACTGCCACATAGAAGAATAGAAATCACCAAGGTATTGTATAATTTTAATTATTGTTCTCTTTAATGTTGTTTTTTTGTTTAAATAGTGTTTGTTATTGCCATTATTTTTTTAAAGTTATTTAACTGTTGCTGATAACCTTTCTTCTTCATCAGATATTAAGTTTCCTAAATAGTTGAATGTATTCACATCATCATCATCATCATTGGCTCGACAGCCCCATGTGGGCTTTGGCTGCCTTCAGTAGCTTATGCCAGACTTCCCTTTTCTGAGCTTCATTCTTCCAGTTTTTTATTTTTAAAATCTCAATGTCTTGTATTATGCTATCCTCCCATCTTAATTTAGGTCTTCCAACTTTTCTGGCCAATAGAGGTTGCTCATTGTAAATTCTTTTTGTAATCCTTTTGTTGTCCATACAAATAATATGTCCAGTCCATGCCAATCTATTAACTTTAACAAAATTCAGAATGTCTGGCTAATTGTACAGTTTATACAATTCATTATTGTATCTCTTTCTCCATACATTATTTTCTTTCATGGCACCAAAAATGGATCTCAGTATCTTCCTTTCAAAATGCCCAAATAATTCCTCATCAGATTTCAACATGGTCCAAGTTTCTGATGCATATGTTAACACTGGTCGAAGGAGAATGTTATACATGAGTACTTTTGTCTTTCTAGATATAAACTGAGATCTAAACATTTTTGCCCAAAAAAAAAACATTTATTTGCAGCCATGATCCGCAGATGAATTTCAGCTGAATTGTCATTTCTACAATTTACTTTAGATTGTAGGTAAATAAAGCTATGAACCAGTTCAAATTTATATGCTCCAACTTCCAAACTGAATGTATTCACATGTTATATTATTTTATTTTTAATAACCAATTTCACTTATTATTGGATCTGTACCTTCAAATGTATATCCATAGGCATAAAATTTCAATATTCTGCTCAAATCCTGGTACAGGTGCATATTTTTCACTCTAGTTATGTCAACTATTCCCTACAGACAGCTTCTCTGGAAACAATAATTTTCATATAAGGTTAGTAATTAGCTGATTTGTCAGAAAAACTCATTACAATGACTTCTTGTAGTAGAAACAAGTGATGTGAACAATTATGGGGAACCAGGGGAGAGAATAACTCTTGCTTTTATGGGAAAGCTGGATGTCTTTGGTTCAAATGCCCATACAGCTGTTTATTTTTCTCTCTAGTTATGTTAAACATTGGCTACAAAAAACATTAAGGTTTTGTATTGTGAGTTCATAAGACTAAGGTGGTCGGGTCACAATGCCAAGATTCGAACGTGAGATCCCAGCCGTGCGTGCCTACAAAGGCGGCTATAAATATAATAAGTAGACATTTTTAACAGAATAAGAAAAAGATGTTGCCATAATAAGGAAATTATGAACTAGCAATGAAAAATAAATTATATAGGTATCTTTTTTTCCCTTGTCAGCATTAAGTTTTATAATGGTCAGATAACTTCTTCAAAATTTCCCTCATTTGTCATTAGTTGTCCATTTCCATTATATAGTGCATTTATATGTGTGAATACATATTTAGTTTCATTGATGTTTACTTTCAGTTCCAATTGTTTTAGCAAAGAATATTAAAAATATTGATAAGGTTGTTAATGTCATGTGGGACCTTTAAAATTAAATTTTTAAAACGATGAATAATATATACTCTCTGTATTGCATACTTATCTTTTACTCTATAAAAACCCTTACTCTTTTAATTACATACAAGTCTACTTAGCCTCTGTTAAACTTCAGATATGGCACCATTAAATTGTTCCGGTTTCACTTGATTGTGCTAAAGAGATAAGTTATCACTGGAAGAGGAATCAACAATGGAATGATCAAAAGAAAGTGGACTTATACCCAAAACAATGATTTATTGGAATTACACACAAATCTTAAGTTAAAATTCGAGAATGAAAAGAATATTCTTAGATTTTGGTTCATTTGGGTGGGTCAACTTAATAATTGATGAATTATAAGAAAATATTTAAAAAATAATTTACATCTGAAAAGTTGGCAAAATCCTTGTATTTTTTTTTTCTGAAAATAGTAAGAATAAAAGATGTAAAAACTGTTTACAAAGTAGCATTGCTTTTGTTACAATTTATTTTTTTAAGAATGTAAATGGATAGGGTACTTTTTATGCGATTAATCCACCGTAACGGGTTACAGTAGTTTCACAGATCCATGTTAGATGACTCAACGGTATAAAATAGTTGCCAACATAGAGGTTGCTAAAATTTAACATTGAGATGCTCGTTCGTTCTCTATGCTTGTGTTGGAATAATATTTTGATTATATTAGATGTCATCGACCAAGGTATTCCAACAAATATCTTTACGCCTTCCAGTTTTTCTTTTCCTTTTTATATAAATTATGTGTGCATGTCCCATGCCCTTGAATAGTGGTAAATACAAATATGTAATTTGTTCCAGTTGTGACTTTAATTTTTGTCTAAAAGATTTTCGGGGAAATATTTAAAACAATTGGAGAAAGAGAAAATATTTAATGAATACCAAAATTGAACACAGTAATTTAAATTAAGAGAAAATATTTCATGAATAGCAAAATTGAACTTAATAATTTAAATTCTTAACGATTTTTGTACTATGTTATCAGCCTATTCTGTTACTATCTTCGTTCTCTATGGTTACTATATCTTACTCATTACGTTACATGATTTTTGGAACACATAATTTGGTTAATAAACATTCAGACTTAAAATGACAATTAATTAATTTATTTTTTAGGTTAACTTCTGTTATGTTTCATTAGAAGCTATCTTATAGTTTTGATCCTCTATTCTTTTGGTTTTCAAGACAACAGTGGGAGATTCTATGTCACTAACATAAATTCAAATAAAAAGAAAACAAAATAAAAAAAAATATATTGTTATAGTACGTGAATAATTACCAGAGATAAATATATGTGTTGATTAAAAAAATGTGAAAAGTTCCTTAAAATAAGGTGAGAATTTGAGCTCAAAGTACTTAAAATCAGTATTTTGCAATGTAAAATGTATATTAGTCATTGCTCAGGCACTGTAGCCTACTTATCACAATAACCCGTAACAAACAAGTGAACACTAAACTAATCTGGTGTACCAATTCAGCAATTTTTGCACCCTAACTTGCCCAGACTAACATTAACTTGCCCACCTAACACTAACTTCGGGAAAACAGTACTATACCTTTCCCAATATATTTTTTGTCCTACAGAATAACAATGCACATGCACGTGAGTTTATAGAACTGTCACCGGGTGGAACCACATATCATTGAAGTCCTAAAGAAAGTTATGGCAGCATGTGCAGTATGAGCAACCTTCAAAATAAATTCCCAAATGTTTATTATAAATGGATGTACACTAACTTCTCCCTTCCTTACCTAACAAAATAAATTACATGCATATTATTTACTAAAGTGTACAATAATCTGATGTACACTAACACTGACACTTCTTTTATAGTGTTCTGCCCTAGGGCAGGTCCTTCACTGCAAACACAGCATTTTTATGCTGTGCTTGTGCAGCTTTACTACAGATTTATAGGTGTGGTAGCTTCTCATTGTTTTCCACATAGTGAAAGATGATGATGATTATGATGATGGCCAGATAATGCTTGGGGACTATTTGGGCTGTAAAGCTTCCTGACATTTGTCTTACAGGTGGGGAAAAACCCTGAAAAAAACTTCACCCAGGAAGCTTATCTCAATGGGGAATCAAACCTGGGCCCACTGCGTGACAAGGCAGCACGCTACCTCGAGACCACAGCAATGTACAACAGTAACACTAATCTAACAAAAATATGTGTCATTAAGTTGTTTATGGTGGCAATGTTGGAAGAGGAGGGAAAATAGCTAGCGATTTTCACAATATTGTCTAAAAATGTCGTAATGTTACCGTTTCTCATAAATAATTAAACACCTAAAAATTTTATAGTAATGTTATAAGTATTGTTAAAAAATGTTAAAAATATTACAAAATGTTAGTAAAGACAGATGAAGTACATAGAGTAACAGTATTACAAGAATATACTATGGAAAATAAAGGGAAACGTAATATACTCTTGAACCCTAACGTGTTCATTTTCTCATCCTAACTTGCCCACTAATATAGGTGGACTCTTGGGATAGAATCCCATTATATATGAGCAAACATGTTGGCAGTTGGATCTAGCAGGAACATGTGTTATCACTAGAATCCGGATGTTAGGCACTTAAAAAATTCAAAATAGGCAGGCAAAAAGGCACTAAAAATCATTAATATAGGCACTATAAAATTGAAAATAGGCTCTTAAAAAAATAGACTACAACATAAATTTTTACAGCCATACATAAAGAATATAAACATACGCTATCAATATCATATGAAGATATCAGAGATGATTTTGGAACTTGTTTTGCCCTTTACAAAGAGCATACGTATGTTTTATAGTGTGTATGTGCTGCGAAATATGGCACTTCTTCACGCAATTCACTGAAATTTTACACACTTTGCAAAACAATATTGAACCGTCACTTGAAAACATTTCCGCACCAAATTCTTTCACAAAATTGGTCAGTTTGTCTTATTGTTTACTGTTATCCGTCCTTATGGCATAGTAAAACAACTGTTCTAAAGATTAAAAAAAAAGCTACATACATTTGTTGCACCACTTTGTCTTTAAAACACCCGTCTGTGAACAAAGACTACAGACTGAATTCAGTGTTACCAACATCAAAAATAATATTGCCAGTAACTTAAAGGTTTCTATGCATTGATATGTGCCATGCAGTTTGTCCATTTCAATTAATTTCATTGAAATACTAAGTTAATTTCGAGAAAAAATGGCAAATGGGCATTTATAGGCATTGCAAGCTGAAATAGGCATTTATAGGCAAAATTAACTTCATGGAAAACAACTCTAGGGTCGTCGGTATGAACTTATATGAAGTCACTTTTACAGTATCTAGTAAATAACTGTAGGCATTTTCCGTAACATCCGGTCTCTAGTTATCACATTTGCCAACACGACACTTAAAAGTTACTTGTTCTCCGATCAAATATTCTCTAGTGGCATAGAATAACTCAACAGTGGTAGTAACAGAGCCACCAGATACAACATATCCACATTCTCTCTATTATTAATATACAGGCTACTATTCAATTTTCTTGTCTCCACTTCCAGTTCAGTTTTATATCTATACATTCCTCAGGTGGCAGTTAAAATTCTACAATGCTAGTTTGTCTGTTTTTTTATACACACAAACTTCTGAATAACGGACACCTATGAAGAAAATTAAAATGTCCGCTATTTAGTAGTGTTCACTGTACAGAAAAGTAAAAATACATTATAGTACAATATGCAGTAGTGTGGTAGAAAGAAAATTACAGTACATGTAAAATTAGTGAACAGTAGTACTGTTAAATGTGAATGATACACTATAGTATTGATGTGTAGGCCTACAATTGCATATTATTGTATGTACAGCATGTCTAAACTAATTGCTACTGTAATTTACAAATTTAGGCTAAATGTCTCAATTCTGGGAGTGTGGCTTGAAATAAACCTGTATTTTTTTTCTGGACAAGAGAGTCATTTGGAATTGTCTTCCCAATATATGTTTCAATTGCAGACCTTAAACTGAGCCCATCTTCAACATTTGTCAATAAAAAGTACTGTTTAAATTTTCCTACCTTTTCGTAGACATTACCTTTTCATTAGCGTTTTTCTGACATTTCAGTAAGACGTAGCTTTATCTTTTGAAGACAGAAACGGGATTCACATTAATATACTGCTCCCGAGACTCGAGTTCAAAAGTGCTATAATAATGTCCAAAATCTATAATAACGTTCAAAATGCATGATAATGTTCATTGTTCAAATAATTACATGTGGAGTACAAAATTTTCACTTCTCACACTGTCTGTTATTCATAAGTTTTAATTGTCATTCGGGGACATGTTTTAATGTCTGCGTCTGTTATTAAGAATATCCGCTATAAACTAAACTCAAAAATCAATTAATAATAAAAAGATTAAAGGAGAGTTAAAAATGTTTTTTTTTCTGTTATTAAGAATATCCGCTATTAACTAAACTCAAAAATCAATTAATAATAAAAAGATTAAAGAAGAGTTTTAAATTTTTTTTTCTGGGAAGAGATTTACCCATAAGAGTCGATCTTTTTTGCATGGAATTTGAAATGTCCGCTGTTGAGAAGTGTCCATTAAGGGAAGTTTGACTGTATTTTTAAATTGTGTTATCAAAACATCTGCTACAATCCTCAATTAAACAAATACCCACTTTAAAACTTTATATTTGTCCTGGGTTCATAATGAGATTACATTTCACTTAAGCATGGGCATATGGTATCCATCCTTATTCTGAAATCATCATCATCATCATCATCCATGCAAGTATTAGGCTGTGTGGTGTCTGTTACGATCTCAAAGAGGAGTTTTCAATCCAGCATTTTTTTTGGATGTCCCAGCGATCTTTTGCCTTGAGGGCAGTAACGAAGCATGGCATTTGGAATTCTATGAGACGACATTCGTTGAAGATGGGCTTTCCAGTTGTTCTGGTATTTTTGTATATGGTGAAGAATGGGTTCTACATCCAACTCTTTCATAATTTCCTCATTTCTTTTATGGTCCCACTTTGTATAGCCTGCTGTATGGCAAATTCACTTTCAAGTCTCAAACCAAGCCTTATTCTGAAGTAATATTTTATAATCATTTCTTCTATAATTAACATCTCTCAATCCATTCCTTCACCTACTTACTGGACACTTTTCCTCCAGTTTTCCTACAAGAAGTTTCCATTCTGCTTATTCATTCCCCATTTCTATCACATGTCCTGCCGCTTTCAGTATACAAGACTTAATTATTCATATCACTTCTTGTTTCCCATCCAGATCATTTCAAATATAAAAATTTTTGTACCTTATATAACACAGTCGCCCTCAACTGTAATAATTCCTGTTATAATCTTTGTTATATTATTAAAATTCAAAGTTTTTTAAAGACATGCTTCATCTTCAGGAATTTTCTTGATACTGAAATTATTTATACATTTTATACAGAGGGCTGAAAATTCCTGAAGATGAAGCATGTCTTCGAAAAGCTTTGAATTTTAATAATATAATGAAGATTATAACAGAAATTATTATAATTGAGAACGACTGTGTTATATTCATTCATTCCATAGTAATTCTGCCCGAGGGCAGGTCTTTCACTGCAATCATAGCGTTTTCATACTATGCTTTGCAGCTTTACTAGGGAATTATAGGTGTGGTGGCTTTCCACACCGGTGAAGGATGATAATGGCCGGATGATTTTGAGGGACCTTTGGGCCCTAAGCTTCCTGACATTTGTCTTACAGGTGAGGAAAAGCTTCACCCAGGAGCCTGTCCCGACTGGGAATCGAACCCGGGCCCACTGCGTGACAAGGCAGCACACTACCTTGAGACCACAGTGGTGGACATCTGTGTTATATAAGGTACAAACATTTTTATAATTGAAATAATTTTAACCTCAATGGTGTTCAAAGATGATTATTAGAAGTAAAGATCAAGATCATATAGCTTGCTGTTTTGTAGTTTTCCATTCACCTCTCTGTTCATCTCTGGTCCAAACATTGCCTAAACTTTACAACCTGTAATGCAACTTTTTTTTAATTCCTTAATAAACTTCTGTCAAATTTTATTCTTAGGGTTTCGTTTTTCAAATTATTTCCCACCATTTATTATTATTATGGGTTGTAATGGGTAGTGACGTGTGTATAACCTCTCCTACCCAATTCTCATTCTCACCTTCTCGTGGTACAACCCGTTTTCACAAACGAGGCTCTGAAGACCGAGTCATGGCGGTATAACCGTTCCATCGGGTACTGAGTAAATGCAGTATCCTAATGTCTGTCCAGAGACTAAAAGTATCAGCCCTACCACTGGACTACTTAGTGTCGGGCCAGTAACCTGTCCTAAGGAACTTCAAAAACTACTTTCAAGTCTCAACACGAATGAACCTGCAGGAAGAAGAAGACCACCAGGACGTCCACTCAAAAGACTTTTGGATGGTGTTTCTCTTGAGGCCGAAACAGGTCAACGAATGGTCTAAATTCGTGAATGTACTATGATGATGATGATGATACTATTATTATTTCAATATATTTTTCTATGAAATTTTAACTACATACATAGCATGAAGACTTGGCAGCCATATTGATTTTAACAAATATTCTGTACAACAACAAAGAATATTCCAGTGCAGTGAACATAGTGTATGTACTAACTAACTGTACACATATGCTTCTGAATTTCAGAACTTACTATTTATTTTTGGGCACTGCATTCTTTCACAGGTTGTAGTGCTTAAATTGCATTAGGTTAGCTTTTAGGTTTGTTAAATATTGTGTATATGTTGGCTGCATCCCTTGATTCCAAAGTGTAAACCGCTTTTAGTTTGTTGGCGCATGGTGTAAAAAATTTCCCAAATATTTTTGTAAGCACTTTATTTACAAATACTATTTTTTTCTGTTCTCTTAAAGTAAATGTCCGTGTCATATATTATAAATTGGAAAAATCACAATTTTGTCATCATCATCATCATCCATGCAAGTATTAGGTTGTGTGGCCTGTTACGGTCTCAAAGAGGAATTTTCCATCCAGCGCTTTATTGGATGACCCAGCGATCTTTTGCCTTGGGCGCAGTACCGAAGTATGGCTTTTGGAATTCTATGAGATGGCATTCGTTGAAGATTGGCTTTCCAGTTGTTCTGGTAGTTTTGTATATGGTGAAGAATGGGTTTTACATCCAACTCTTCCATAATTACTTCATTTCTTTTATGGTCCCACTTTGTGTAGCCTGCTGTATGGTGCATAAATCACATCTCATTTGCTGTTATTCTGCTTTCATCTCTTCTTTGTATTGTCCATGCTTCACTACCATATCTTAATACTGGTCTTGCGAGAACCTTATAAAGCCATACTCTTGTGTTCTTCTGTACTAAAGATGGTTTCATTATATTGTTAATTAAAAATTACATTTGCTTTCAAGTCTCAAACAATTTTATGTATCTGTAGTTTAACATTTGTTCAGAGTGTTCTTTGTCATAACCGAGTAGTCTAAAACATCCTACCTTGCGATATGAGCTGGTAGAGAACCATTCATATGGAACTTCCAACATATATGTGACCAGTGTCCAGCTTCATGATTAATTTCGTTAGCTGCAATAAAGCCAAACTTGGCAAGATCCCGCGTGATCGACTATTTCGATTGAGGTTTTAAGTGGTTTCCCTCAATCCAAGAGCAAATACTGGAATAGAATCCCAAAAGGTCCGCTTCCGACTTCACTTTGCTACCATGTCATAAACCTCAAATTTAAATTGAAAATTTAAACCGGGGCTAATGTATTTTACAGAAACGCGGAATTCTGCCTATAAAGGAGAACCAAAATGGATCGCTCACCACCAGCACTTGAGTGATAGCTGCAGAGTTTTCCATCTATCTATCTCTCTATCCACAATAAGTACCAGCACCATATTGGGAAAACCAAGTATAATGGCTAGGGAACTTGACATGCTGACCCTAAGTATATCCTATATTGATTGGATTATTGTCCTCTTGTTTAAATGACATATGTGGTTGTGAAGCCAGTAACAGAATATTCTATGCCATGGAGTTTTTTTTTATTTAATAATGTATTTGTATGCATTACAGTATATTTAGTTTTATTCAAAATTGAAGTAATGTTGAGCTATTTACAAAGGAAGGAAAATGAAACCTCTCTTTTTTATCATATAAGGCACAAAGAGACTGAAGAGATCATTGTAATATATTTTTAATTTAAGCACCACTTCAGCATACTATGCTACACAGATTATGTATATTTATGTTACCATGCAGACTAATCTTGTTGAAAAGCACCAAGCATAATGTACCTATCTGATGGATGTAATACCACACATCTTCTCAACATATGTACTGTGGAGAGTTATGAACATTAATCTAGATTCACAATGTACCATTTAAAAACTTTACATGACCAATCATTACAGCACCAAGTTACAAAATTCTATAATTAATGTTTTCAAGCCTGTCACGAATTGAAATTGAAGCTGGTAGTCAGGATGCTGGGATGATACTGCCTTAGCTAGTTTAATCATTTAATCTAACAAATAAATAAATTGTTTTTCTGCTTAGTATAAAAGGGGATAATATGTGACACACCAATCTACTAACTAACTCACTGGCTCTATCGGACCCATAGGTTCATGGCCGCACAGACATATGCTCTCCATACATCCCTATCCTAAGCTAATGTTTCCAATCATCTCCTGTATAATCTACTTCCCTCAAATCATGGATAATGTTATTCTCCCACCTCATCATTCTTGATCTACCAACTAGGCATTTTCCTTCTGGTTTTCCTACAAGAAGCTTCGATGCACCTCTTTCATCCCCCATATGTGCCACATGTCCTGCCCATCATAGTCTATGAGACTTATTTGTTCTTATTATATCTGGCTTCCTAGACATATCATGTGGCTCACTATTATGTAGTTTTCTCAATTCACCAGTCTGTTGATATCTTTTTGGCCCAAAAATTTTCGTAAGAACTTTATTCTCAAATACTCTTAATCTTCCTTCCTATCTTAAAGTAAGAGTCCATGTTTCACATCCATATAATATAACTGGGAAAATAACCATCTTATACCAAACTTACCATGATGTTCAGTGCATGGCGCATTTCAATAACATTTCATAATATTATTCCCATAACAATACTCATATGGAGATAGTGTGATTTTTTTTTCGAATCGCTTAAGAGTCATTGCTTATCTTACAATAGGACATACACAAACATCATCTAGAAAATAGTCTCTAATTTCTGGAAGATCAAATAAAATTTAGTATAACTCAAAATAGTTATGAGATGGTATCCGTGAATATATTCAATAGTCAAGATGGTATAGAGTATGTTCCTGTTTCAAAATTTAAAAATAAACATTTAAATCAGTATTGACTTTGAACCCTCTTTATACTTTCCATGAATAATTTAGCTTTGACGGTTGAAAGCACCGCATTAATTAATATTCTAATTGATGTCATACATTGTACTATGTCTCTGACAATAAAAAATATCCATCCTAAGTATTAAAATTCTTATTTAAGCTTTAATTTCATTTGGATATGTTTCCACCTATTTTAGTTGCATTTCTTTCTTTTCTTTTAATTTTTGCGGCATATTAATTATTTTTTTCTGAAATTATGATATAGAAATTATTATCTATAGGCCTAAATAGTGAAAATATCTTTCAACTTCCAAATTGTAGAGAACACAAGTAAACAATAAAAAAAGTTATTTTTGAGTTCTGAGAACCAATTTTATTAAAAGAATAATAGAATTGTTTCCTTAGCCATCTGTAGGTTTGGCAATTGATGTTTGAAAATCTTGTTCACAGTCACTCGCTTGCGCTATGCTATCCCTCCACTTAGCGTTCGAACCATCACTTTAACAATTTATTTCTTCATCAATCGTGGCCTCAATGTCTTCACTGCACAGTGGATTGAAACAAAAAATAGTTCTCCTAAGACCTGAATTTTTGCTTTCGCTAACAATGGTTACAGATGAACTGATAGAGGTTTTCAAAAAATGGGTTAAGTACACAAAGAAAATGCCATTAAGAAATTTATGATCACATACAAAGCGAGCCTTGATACCACATTTAATGCATTCCACAGATACCAAAGTATGACAAAAATAATAGTTTTCCAAGAAAATAAATACAAGTAGAAATACAGCTCTATTATAATCTATTATGCTTTGGTATATGAAGCAGGGCACCGGCAAAGAATATTCAGTACATTCTACTTTACTAGGTGGGGCAATGGGTTAAACCACACGGATGAAGAATCATCCAGCCAGTATAAGGGTAGAATGTTGTCAATATGTCAATTCCCCCAGTTGTTATAATTGGTTTCTCAACCTGGAGTTGCTACCTATTGCAGATTTCATATTCTTCATAGTGCTGTATGGGCACCAGCTCCATATTGACCCAAATTTCATGAGAAAATTTCTTCTCTATTATAACTGGTACCGATGCTGGTCCCATAGCTCTGCTTTAAACCACTTGGCTAAGTTGCAATCTTGTATAAAAAAAATGTATGAATTGATGGAAAATTAATAGTGTTATTGACATTTTCAGATAACTTATTATAATGAATTACCAGTTTGCTGTTGAACTTGAGAATCATCACACAAACACTGAAATTGGACTGCAGGTAAGTTACCGTGCAAGATTCTGTTTAAATATGATTGTAATATGTAAATTAGTGTACACAGATCAGCCATCCATAATTGTTAACACAACTAAAGAGAAAAAATAAATTGCCTTGACTGGGATTTGAATCCATGAGCATTAGTTTTGGGATTAATGAGAAAGTAATAAATATGTGGTTGGCCAACAGATTGTCTGAATAGGTCAATGGTAGAGCACCAGAACATAAAGTTGAAGGTCTTGGGTTCAAATCATGGTTGAGGCAGAAATTGTTCTCTTTAATTATATCATTTAATTTCTTGTCGTATGCAGGATGTCTCAGAAGTCATCCACATTAATTTCAGGGATTGTAGAGAACTCTTATGTGGACATTTTGAGATAGGGTACTTGTGGTCTGCATCATCATATTGACATGAAATATTTACCAAATATATTGTATTCCCATGGAATAATCATCAAAATCATAATAAAATTAGCACCAACATTAATATAAAATTAACACAGTAATTGTCATCCTTACTGATAAGGCTATATGCAAGCATGTTCATATGTGATTTATGTTGTCTTGTATCATTCCAGGTGTGATCATCTTCTTCTTCATATTCTATAGGATATTTGTATATTCTCAAAATTTTTCATCCATGTTTGTTTATCCATTCTACTCTCATGCCAGTATGTTTTCCTGTGTCTGGTGTATCCACCTCAATAGTGGCATTTGCAACGGTCATCTCATGCTTTGTTTTATTTTCTAAAGTTTTTATTGGAGTCACTCTAATTCCATTGTTAAGCGCATTGCATTAGAGACTACCAAGAAGAATATTATAAATAAGAATAAAAAAATAAGTGACTATTGATAAATTCAGTATTAATAATAACCTGCGTGAGAGATGAACAATATTCAAGAACTTTACAAATGGCAATATATGTGGAGATGGAGACTAGTGATATCTTCTGGTTTACCATCAATTCTCAGTCCCTCATGAAATTCTGCTACTGTTTCACCTCTTATGACGACATGTTTATCAGAAATCACTGAATGTATATAGTATTACTCCGCTTTTACATTTTCCCGCCTTTTGCAACATTCTTTATTGGTTCCTTCAGTTTCCCTATATTCACAATGTATTAAAATCCTCGCATTTATGTTTCTGCAATTTATTTTTCCGCAATTTACGTCAGATCACAAGCGTTAAAAATAGGAGATATTAAATTTATTTGTTCGATTATCTTGCTTATGTGCAATTGATACATAGCAGAGCAAGTTCATTAAGTCAAAGAAGCTGACTTTTCTGCAATCAACAAAGAGCAGAGCATGTTCATCGAGCCAATGAAACTGGCTCAGAGCTGACAAACATTTCTGAAATTCAACCCACTTACTACTATGGGAAAACTTTTTTTTTTTAAATCTCACAATAAAGATTCATAGTGCTGCTTGCTGAATCTCTCTTTGTTATTTATTTTTGAAATGGTGAAAGTAAAAGGAACACAGTAACTTTATGTTTACAGCAGTTCAAAACACACATTACATTGAACTATTATTGGAATATCACTATGAGGTTTAATTTAAAATAAGATTTTTACACCTCACCTCACATCCTCTCTTCTAAATAAATAAAAGTCAGGATATGAGGTGAGGTGTAAGGAATTTTATTTTAAATTAAAAGAAAAATTACATTTAGTCAATATTGTATATTATCTCAGCCTGTGCTTTGTTTGCATGTTCTAGAATGGTTGCAGAATACGAAGGTCAACATTTTTTAGCTCCTCCTTGTTTCCCATTATTTACACTTTCCCCTAATTTACACCATTTTCTCTCTGGTCCCTTGAAAAGTTAAAAATAGGGGTAATACTGTATTTATATTGACAGAGACACCTACATACTCTAGATGGAAAGTGTCAGTGGAATCAGTAAAGGTGAATCCATTTTTGTATTGTTATTACTTTTTAAACTCATAGACTATATTGTGTCAGTTTGAAGTACAAATTAATAGACTATGGACATATTTTTAAGGTTTCAAGTTGTGGACACATGGCTGGGTCGCTGGTTATATATTGCCACGTCGGGAATGAGTTTTCTGATTAACACCACTACATCAATCCCACAAAATCTTGAAGTACCAACTTACACTAAAAGATTGCACATTAATAAGCTATTTCACAAGGGTTTGAATAAAAAGTAGTGGCAATACTGCCACGACCAGCAGTCTTGTCATAGTTAGTCGTAGGACTATGTGAAGATAAGTTGTGGTAGGTGTTTCTGTATTCAGTTGCATTCTGCAGTGACTTGAACTATATGTGGATAATGCAAGCCCTCTAATATGTTTTGTCCAAACTGAAGCTACATTTATGGATCAAAATGGAAGTTTCACGAGGACATGGTGCCCAAGAGACTATGTGTAGAATGAGGTGATGCAACATTAGCTTATTGGACACTGACAAGATGTGAGAGAGTGATAGAATATTTCATGCTACATCAATGCCTTGTTAGCATGTTTCACGGAAAACTTTCACCCATCTTGCCATTATACAGTAAGTCATTGCTGCATCTCGACATGCTTCAGTAGTTCCTAATAACAGTCTTGTGCAAATGCAACCTCCTGAAAGTTGAATTTTGGTCAATGGATGTTGCTCCTGTTTGGAAAACAGGTTGTTAGATATTATATACAGGTGAAGGGACTTCTGAACACCACTGAATAATGACCAAATGTTACCACTCACTGTATGATGTAATCTAACATTCTACTCTTAGCTCCACTCAGTCATGTGACAGATGAGATTGTTGTGTTTTGTGAGTGTTAACACTACTTTTTATCTACCCCTTATAGAACACAGGGCCGCATGCAACTACATTAGTCTCTACTCATATTACTTCCAATCACTGATGAGCTGACTTTCCGTGAGCAAGTGCAAAGATCGAATTAACTACCCACTAATTGGTCATGCATGAAAGTCGTCGTTTTCGTAATATTGGCAAGAAATTACCCAGATTTCTCAGCGATAAAACCACTTCCGTTATTTTCGTCTGCTAGAGGAACGCATTTACGCTTGCGTCCCGCAAATAATACCGTATACGACGACTTCTGCGTCGCGCAATATTACGCCGATTCTCCTGTTCTTCCAGTTGAATTCTTTGGTAGACTCTATCAAATTCCTCTTCTCCGCGTATACCGAAAACATGATCGAAGTCTTGAAGGACCGACATCTTGGATAAAGCAGCAAGGTACGCGGCAAGGTTTCAAACTACATCGGTTACCATCGGGTTGCTCACAATTCGTTTCTCTGCTAAGTCACCTCGCCAAGTAGCTTAGGAATTTCAACAATTATTATCGCATGAACATATTTTTTGGGTACGCAAAAACGTATTTGGATGTAACTTTCTCAGCAGAGAACGTCTTTTACGGTCTAATGCGTTCATAGATTCGAGCCTAAATCTAGACCTTTGGATCCCTTCCTCAAAATGTTAGAAGTTTTTTTCTAAAATGCTACAAAATATAGCATAAGAATTCTATAAAACTCTGTATAGAAGCATAGTTTTGTTATCATGATGATATTCTGTGATTTTTATTTAACAGGATGTGAAAGTAAAAATAAAATCAGAAGAAAAAGAAGATATTGAATATGTTGATATTAAACAGGAGACATTTCCAGCTTTTGGGGAAGCAGAACTCGAGGTAATGTTGTTGATGGTATATTTACAAATGTACAGAGATCTTTGTGCTAGTGACAGCTACATCTGGAGTCTAGAAGAGGGACATTATTCATATCCATAGATGGAGTGACGCCAGTGAGGACCAACTCCCCAGAATTTATCATTCAGATGTGATAGCACTTCACTGTTTAATAGTAATAAATGCCTGTCATGCAGGGAACTACAAATTGAATTTGTGGTCTGATTTTGTTGGTTCACAGAATGTATCTTCCTTTTGTTAATTAAATCATATGAATCCAGTTTCATATTAAGGAAACAAATGTATTGGCCACGAGAGCAATTTTAAAATTTCGACTTTCTGATAAATCCCTACTTCTAATTGATTGATTTTGATGATTTTTTGGAGAATACCTTTATCGTTTTTTTCAATGGCATATAATAGTGTCTTATTGCAAAACATTAAAAATTGCAGTTGCTAGAGCAATTAAATTTTTTTTTACATTTATGTAAACTCTAATTTCTAATGATCTGAATTAGTTAATTCCTATATGCTGAGATTGGTTGTTAAAAAATAAAAATTGTTGGTCTGTACGACGTTAACAGATACATGTATAAATATATATGTACTGTATATATATCTTGTTTTTTGGTCTTTTTGGTGTCTACTAAATAAGATCAAAGAATATTTGTATATTTTTTTCCAGTATGCTTTCCATGAGAACTACCTGAATAAGTACATTCCTTCAGAATTTGCTATCAGGCACTTGGTGTTATTTTGTTCAATGTGTTCAGTTTTCCTTGTTTTGTTTTGCTTACTTTGGTCCTGATGTGAACAGTAACAATATGAACATGTTTTATGCAATATTAACAGAGAATTGTACATTAGGATTCCTTGTACATAATTGTTCACAGCTAGATGTAGACTTCAAAAAGGCATACAATTAATTTATGATGGAGGAAATGCTAGAATTCAGAATTCCTAAAAAGTTACTTATTCAAATGCATTTGAATGGAACAAAGTGAAGAATGTGTGTAGGAGAAGAATTTACAATATGTATTAATAGCATTTTGAGAAAATGATATGATGTTGAGTAATGTAGAGTGTAAGAGAAAATCCGTCAAATGGTATCAAAAATTATTTTTTCATACATTGGAATCATGTTTACACATTTCACATTCTTTATATCTCATTGTAACAGGCAGAAAAGTCTCAATTTCCAGATTTCAGTTAAAAGTAATTTGACAACTTCCTGCAAGATTTCACACCCCTGACTCAAAAAAGTTAAAAAAGGGAAGCCATCAAATGCATTGGCACCACTATGCCTTCCAGAATGACATTTTTCATCTTTTGTTCCATCTAGGAGAAAGGAAAAATGTAATAAGAAATTGTGTTGTATGCACAAATATCAAACTGTCAAAGAGTGTGATGTGTAAAACTATGATGTAGGACTTTGTACCGTTCCTTATTTCATATAAAAACTGTGTTCTAGACCAGTTTGGGATGAACTTGTAAATTGCGTAAATTAGGAGGATATAAATATTCTAAATAACCTTTTCTCAATATCTATTGTACACTGACATTGAGTCATCCATGTATTGTGTCAACTTGAATTATTTGTAGGTATATAAACATCATGCTCTTTGAACTTGTATTCTCCCTTTCTTTGCTCACTTTCTTGCATAGCCAGCCTCTTATAAATTGAATTAGACAGTTTTAGATTAACACATTGGTGACCGACTGCTGTGCGTTCCACCCACCGCTGCTAGACCGGACATTTCTGTCAGTAGCGTGGACTTTTAAATTTTAAACCGCGCTAGCACAGTGTGATTTTTACATCAATAATTTTACAGTTAATAATAATAATGCATAAGTAAATCTTTATTAGTGTTCTCACCAGACCCTCTTGTAGAAATTGAGGGTTTGATAGCGTTGGAAACATTTCCCTTTATGTAAAGGCACAGGGCGAAAGAGCATATGTAGCGAGTTTCTTTTCTTGTGTTCACTGCAAAGGAGCAAGGTTTGGAGGTTTTTTTTTTCAGACACAGTTGGTGTTAATTTATGTTTCTTCATGTTCAGCCTTCTTGGTGGGTCTTGACCTGGTGTCCTTTTCACTCTGTCTTCCCTCCTCTTCCCTGTCATCTGTTCCTAATTTCACGACTGCCAAAAAAAAAGGCTGTTTCAAGCAAAAAACTTCTGTTTGACATATTGTTGTTAGGATTTTGAAATTTGTAGACCCAAAAAGCATTAAATAGTGCACAATTCAGAAGCCACAATACAACTTTCTTGCTTCATTTCACTGTTTTTCTAAGGATGGAGTAATATGATGGGTACTGGTCAGCCCTGTCTACACCCTTCACATACTTGTTATATTGAAGTATTCAATAGGGCATTTTTACAACTTTACCCTTCCCACTCTCGTGTTGCCTGATGCAATGTGCTAACCATTCTTACGTCTCTTTTATGTTTCGATGTTTGTAGCAAAAGGTCCCCCTTACTACAAAATACACATTCTCCTGGTTTGAGTTTATTTCCTGCTTCCACAAATGATTTTGGAAGCCCTCTGTTAATCCTTATTGTTCCACAAACTATCGTCTTTCTTTCGAGGAAATGTTCAGCTATAGCCACACTGTTATAATAATTATCCTGGTAGACATGATGCCACAGATATGAATTCGGCTCCAGAACGCAAAATAGTGTCTCTTCTAATTTTTCCCCTGTGCAAGATATATTTACAGGTTACATACATATCCCATAATCACCTAACTATCGGCACTAAAATTCCACATTTCACCAGCCGTCTGTCTTAAAATTGTAAACAACTCTTTCTGTAAAGTTGGCAGTTTCATAAAAGAGAAGAGGAGTACAAAAACAACTAAAGTTTATTTCACAATGAGAAAAAACAAAATTGCATGCTCCTTCAAAAGCGAAGAGGCTGGAAAACCATAGAAAACGTAAACACGGAAATCTCCATGCCCGTCGTCTAGCACTGGCTATTTAAATACGGAGATCTCCGTGGCCCGTCACCAATGTGTTAAGGAACTAAAATTCTACAAAAAAAAAAAATAATTTCTGTTCTCCTAGAAGATGTTTTCCACATACCATGAACTAGGTCAATGAACAAATGATGAAGGTACAGTACTGTGTAGAAGAAAATATTTTATGTACAGTTCTTTCAAAAGTTTTCAATATGTGTTAAAATTACTTTTAAAAAATTCTATAGAAGAAAAACAATAGCCTTAAGAGAAGATGACCCAAATGTGGATAGTATTAGGTTTGAAGAGCTAATGTTAACAATGCAAAATTTTAAAAACAAGAAATTGCCTGGAGCAGATAATCTAAACATAGAATTATTCAAATGTGCATCAATTACATATATTGTTAAGTTTCTTGAATTTATAAACCTTTGCTGGAAAACGGGTTCTGTTCCAGATAAACGGAAGGACGCAATAACTGTTCCGATATTTAAAAAAGGAAACAGAAGAGAATGTACAAATTATAGAGGAATAAGTTTATTAAATTCAGCTTATAAGATATATGCAAAAATTGTATCGTATAGAATAAATAAAATAGCTAAAACAATATTATGTGAGGAACAAAATAGATTTAGAAAGGGTAGGTCAACTATGGATTGTGTTTTTTACAATGGTCCAATTGATAGAAAAAAGAAAAGAATTTAATCCCACATAAATAGCTTTTGTTGATTATACTAAAGCATTTGATAGTGTAAGTAGAAATAAATTATGGAACATACTAGAAATGAAAGGAATTCCTCAACACCTTATAAGAGCCATTCAGAGTTTATATATAGAAACAAATTTTAAAATAGACTGTGGAGATAAAATTAGTAGACAAAACATAGAAATAAACCAGGGAGTAAGACAAGGGTGTCCATTGTCACCAGTATTATTTAATTTATACTTGGACCATGTCATAAATGAATGGCAAGAACAAATTAATATAAATAGTGTATTGACAACTCTGCTTTTTGCAGACGACCAAGTAATAATGACAGCATCAGAAAATGCTCTGCAACAATTCCTTTATACATTAAATAATATCTCTCTAAAATACAATTTAAGAATATCTACATCTAATACAAAAATATTAGCCCTGAAAGGAAAATGTGCAATAAGAACAAAAATAGTGATAAACAATGTAATTATAGACCAAGTTCAGAATTTTAATTATTTGGGTTGTCATTTAGGCAATGACAGAAATTTAGATAAACACACTGAAATACAATGATTCAATTATCTATGTGGCACAGTTAAACATACTTTATTGAATAAGACTAGAAAAGAAACTATTTTGAAGGTTTTACAAAGTATTGGCAGTTCCATCTCTTATATATGGATGTGAAACCTGGACATTAACAAAGGCAGATAGTAAACAAATAGAGGCTGCTGAAATGAAGATGTTGAGAGCAATAGCAGGATACCAAAGGACCGATAAAAAGAAAAACGAAGATATAAGAACAGAACTTAATATATTTAATCTCTGTGAAAGAATAACATATTATCAAAATGCTTATCTTCAGCATGTATTACGAATGAATGAACAGCGCATACCAAAAGGGAGAAGAACATTGGGAAGACCATTGAAGAGATGGAAGGACCAATTTGACCTATAATGAGATCGTAACAGGCCATTGGCCCTAATCATTGTGGTTGATGATGATGATTATGAAAAAATTCTAAGTTTTTCATATAAAAAAATTATAAATTTGAATTACTTTATCTTATATCATAACCATACTTTTACAGTTAAAATCATTTCTGTAAAATAATTTCTGTTTCATAATTTTTTAATGATGGTGCAAGCGGTTAGATGCTCACTCTCACCTCTGGGGTCCCGAGATTGAGTCTCGGTCACTGCATCTGGGTTTCAAGGTGGACGAAACAGAGCTTGGGTAGGTTTCTTTTAGGGTTTTCCTCCCTTTTTCCCCTGCCACAATTTAATTACACCATTTCTCCATATTCATCTCATCCATTTCATTTCATTTTATTTTGTTCATCTGCCCCAGTGATGGTGCATCAGGCGTGGTCGGCCGGTACCCTTGTCATTCACAGACCTCTATATATAGGGGTTCATCTCATCCCTGGACCCTTTCCTAAGCTGGAAACGAGTTGAGGATATTCATTTTATTTAATTGTTTAATGAAAATAAAAATACAGCCTAGCCTTTTTTCCAAAATGTTAAATTTAGATTTTAAACATCCATGCTGTAAATGTTGTCAAGTAATTCTAGCTAGCAGACGTGAGTGATCAATTTAAATGTCTGATCTTAACCAGTCAGGTGGCAATGACAAAGTAACTCATCATAGTGTTTCATCTCCTCGCAGTCAGTCTAGTAGTGATTTAATTTTAAAACTTGGGCATTTATTTTCCTGGGTTCGACTGTTACTTCACTGTGTTTGATTTACAATATTTCCATCAGTTTTTATCTAAATTGGAAGAAATAAAAACTATTCAACAGAGTAAGAATTATATTATAACGTAGCAAATTTTAGAGTATAAGAGATAATTGGTTTGTTAGTAATAATGTAATGTAATCCATTCCTTCTAATAAAATTATCTCTCTTTATAGGCTTTTTATAAATTTCATAAGTAATGCGTGTGCTATATTCCACTCTTCCAGACAATATTTGCTTACTAGTGGGTCGGGATAGAATTGTAATTTGACCTTGATCATGTGGTATCTTTCAATCTTATTTTGAAGCTGCCAAACCACTTTACTTTGCCAGAATTTATACAGGGGTATGTTTTTATGGAGTGAAAGATACTTCTTGTAATAGTTATTTTTAGCTATACTGTGTATAAACCAAAGAATGTTTTCTAAATTTTGTTTTTGGAAATTTATATTTGCTAAGTAAAAAAAAATGAAGTATTTTAGCAATTGTAAAATAGGACTAAGTCTTATTTTTACTGGAGTTGTGTATACTTATACTGACTCAAAAAACATATATGAAATGAAGAGTTTAAATTATTGTAGGCTACAAGAGAAAGAAAAAAGAACATGGTATTATATTCTCTACTTAGAGTTTTAGCAATGAGATATCCAATTTACAAAAATGATGTTTATGTAACTATTTACAAAACAGTAGTGAATCACTGTATATCTCTCAACAATAGCAACAAGCCAACAATAACATTATTTCCCACTACAGTACGTGCTCTTCATACTCAGATTGTAGAAGCTATTGGTACCATCACTCCAGATATATTAGAGCAATTCCAGAGAGAAATTTGAGTAGTGACTGAGCATTATTCATATTGCCACAAAGCTCATGTCAAGGTTTATTGATTTGTTGGTATTTATTTATTTATAGATATGTTTATTTGCTTATTTAATAATATATATATATATATATATATATATTTATTTATTCATTGATTTACTTATTTACTCACTCATTCACTCACTGTTTGTTTGTTTAGAGACCTTAATAACTCATGCAACTTATTTTTATGAATAAACACTCTTTAATTTCATTTGTTTGGTGTAGGATGATACATTGAAAATAAGGCATTTCAATGTAGACAACCTGCAAAGATAAAAAAAGAAAAGAAAAAAATATCATCACATGATGGAATGAAATTATGCCCTTTTATTTGAACATCTACATAAAACAATTTTTTTTTACTTGTAAACAAACACAGAATAATTGAACTTATGTTCCTGATTTTGATGGTTTAAGGAATATATCTTTGTTTTTTTAACACTTAAATTGGCAAAACTGAATTATAAGCTGACATATTTGACTGCAGTGAAAACGAACATGCATAACCATATTTTATTATTGCTGATTGTTATATAATTTGACACAAATATAATTAATTTTTCTGATTCATTTTTCCATTGTTTTATTCAAAATGTTAAATAATTAAACCAATGTATCTTATAATATAATTTGTAATTTCAGGGGTAATTAAATTTTATGATATGCCTGGAAAGCACAAAGATTGGAAGCAGCTGAGATGAGATTTTTAAGAAATATAGCAGGATATACTCTGCTCGATAAGAAAAGAAATGAAGATACAAAAAAGGAACTAAATATTTTCAAACTTATAGACCGAATAATTAAATATAGGAACGCCTGGAAAGAACATATTGCTAGAATATCAGAAGGAAGATTTCCAAAATGATTGCTAAATTGTAAAGCGGACAGAAGGAGAAATGTTGGACGCCCACATAGAAGATGGTCTGAACAATTTTAACAATTCTAGTTTTCATGAAACTTGAACGAGTCAACAGGCTTAATCCTTGGAGGATGATGATGATTTTCTGTTATGTAGAACCCATTCTCAATCATATACAGAACTACCAGAACAACTGGAAAGCCCATCTTCAATGAATCTTGCAAAATTCCAAAAGACATGCTTCGTTACTTCCCCCAAGGCAAAAGATCTCTGGGATGTCCAAAAAAGATCTGGATGGAAAATTCCTCTTTGAGACTGTAACAGGCCACATGGCCTCATCCTTGCATAGATGATGATGATAATGATGTCATGTTGAAACAAAGAAAATGTGTTAGATTCTAGAGCTATTTTTAAATTTTGGTTTTTTCAGATTGACCCTGATTTCTGATGGTCGGTTTTGCTGATTTTTGTAGAATACTTTTCTCATTTTATTTTAATAGCTTACACGAGTACATATTTGTTGCGAATAATTGAAAGTTCAGATCATTGGAGCAATTTTATTTTTGAGGTGAATTACTACTTTCAAAGGTGTGCTTTTGCTAATTAATGAACTCAACCATTCTATTAAATGAATGCTATATGCCGACTTCGCTTCCGAGAAACAAAAATTGCAATCTATCTAGTTTACCCTTTAGAATTATTTATGATATCCTATCACTAACAAACTTAATATCTCGGATAGGGGATAGGATCCTCCTTCTTATTATAAAACCCGTTCCAAATTCAGGTCTTTCTGCACCCCCATAGTATAATGCAAAGCTTCCTGATTCCTGACTACCTTCTCCTGACCACCTAACTCTGTAAAGCGACTATATTCAAGGGCGATTTATGTAATTCCCACGTTAATATCTCTAGTGCCCCGCTATTGTATAAAGTCCTAATTTTCCAATTTACCTTTGGCATGGGTTCCCTGAAGTAGTCCCTGCCCGGAGAACCAAATGGGGGACTATTTGACCTCTGGAAAATTTTACCCCAGTTGAACCCATGTCTGCATTTCTTGACGGTTGTATTTTTATGGTGAAAGATCATCACTATTTATCTACGAGTAGTAACACCATAAATGACCATGACAAGAATATATATATATATATGTTTGTGTGTGCACGTGTAAAAAATAGATTTATGTCTGCCTGCAGGTTACATCAGATGCTGTGAAGAATGAAATTGAAAACATTGATATCAAAGAAGAGGTAATTGAAAATTTGGAAAGTTTATCTTCTATGGAAAGTACATCAAAGGTAAAAAGTTAGTTTGGATTTTCCTTTCCAATCTTTAGATTTGTTACCTGTGTGTTACTTATTTAAGACTTGGAATATTAATCAGTATGTAACAAGTAGTACTGTGAGGTAAAATTATTATGTTATTTGTCACGTCAGCAGCTCCTGGAATGTCATCTTCATCATCATACTTTTCACATGTGTTTGTGTTGTGTAAGTCAATAATTAAATGGTGGCTTCTTATTTAAGAAGACATTTATTGGGAATTTTAACACTACTTTAATCTTTGAATCAGCAATAATTATTTTATCTTCAATGGAAAATTTTATAAAAAAATTTCAGGTTTGGCTTTCACCATTTTTGGCCAATTTATTTATGGATTATCTTGAGTGTCATATCACCAATGCTTATCCTTGGATTTTTAAGTATTGGTTTATATATGTAGATGATATTTGCCTTCCTTTGGCCAGCAACCAATCGAAGGGACTATTATTATGCTTTCAAGTCTTATATGAGAATTTCCCGGAAGGATCAAATTTTGGAATATATTAATCAGTACCAACTATATTGGAAACACCATCTTGAAAGAATGAGTTCAAATTGGATCCCCAAAGCTGTTTATAATTATATACCAAGAGGACGAAGATCACTGGGCCGTCCTATGAAACGCTGGAGGGAAAATTTTCTATAGGATCGTAACAGGCATATTTTCTCTGTTATAAATTCTAAATATATTGAAGAACGCACTAAAATTATTTAATCTTCAAGATGATTCTGTAAAATATACAATTGAATTAGAAAAGAATAACCAAATCCCATTTTTGGACCTGTATATAATTAGAAATGAACAGCAACAAAGAATCAAATTCAGTATTTACAGGAAAGATACTCATGCAGATAATTACATAAAATTTTCAGGTTTCAATCATGTTTACACACAAACATGCAATTTTCTACAGTTTAATTTACAGATTAATAAACATCCCACTAAATGAAGAGGATTTCAAGAGAGAATACAATCACAATTTAAACGTAGTTGGTTTAAAGCCTTTGGAAAAGAAAAAAAAAATATATAGTAAAATTCGACAACAGAATTCTCATTAGTTATTAGTAGATTACCCAGGCTAAATTTATTTATCGATTAAGTTACATAGGTAGGAAATAACACTATGAGTTTATTTTAATTTTGTTGAGTTGTTTCTTGACTCACTTCATACTTCTTAACTCCCTCGCAGATCCAGATTTCGTCCTGTATTTGTGACATTCTCAATGCTGTTCACATTCACAACTGACATCCAATGATCTCCTCTCCTGCAGACTGACCTCCGTGCCATCTGATGGCTGACCGACGAACTTCCAAATCAATCCCCTCTCCTTGTCACCGGGTATTTCAATATTCATAGTTGTGTTTTTATTCTTGCATATGTAAATTTTTTCCCAAATTGTGAGTTCCTTTGGTTTTTTGAATTGTTTAAGTAATTTTGTTTTGGTTTCTGTTCTATATTTTTCTGACAGGTATGTGCAGCTATTGCAGATTTTTCTGTTTCTCCATTTTTAACATTTCTGAGGTGTTCCTTTAATCTTGTATTTAAGTTCCTTTTTGTTTTTCTTTACAATTAATTTGATAAATTCCCGATTTTTTGCTGTCTTCAATCGTTTCATTTTTGTTGGTTTTTATTAAAGTACCTAAACTGTAATCATTTTTCGGTGTTAATTTAATGTCGAATTTGTTGAAGATTTCTTGAAACTTGTCAAATACTAAAGGGTGGTATGTGAACTTTTTGAATTTTTTACCAATATCTTTATCTGTAGTCCACCGCTGTGGTCTCGAGGTAGCATGCTGCCTTGTCACGCAGCGGGCCCGGGTTCGATCCCCAGTTGGGACAGTTTTTCTGGGTGAGGTTTTTATCGGGGTTTTTCCTCACCTGTAAGACAAATGTCAGGAAAACTTTAAGGCCCAAACGGTCCCCGAAATCATATGGCCATCATCATCATGATCCTTATCATTATCATCATCATCATCCTTCACCGGTGTGGAAAGCAACGGGAAGCTACCACACCTACGTACAATTCCCTAGTAAAGCTGCAAGCATAGCATGAAAATGCTATGATTGCAGTGAAGGACCTGCCTTCGGGCAGAATTACTATGGATGGATCTTTATCTGTGTGAAGAGTACTTTCATTAATCATTTGTTCCTTATATTATTTATTTTCTTGTGTATCATCTTTTCTTGAAATCCATTATCCTTTGCAATTTTTAAGTGTTTTTTCTCTTTATTGTAATTTTCTTTGCTCATGGGAACATTCACAAGTCTGTGTGTTAAACTATTAAATACTGCCTGTTTGTGTGAAAAATGGTTAAATCCTGTAGCTGTTTTATAATTATCAATGTGAGTGTCTTTTCTGTAGATTCCAAATTCTATTTTCTTTTATCTTCATTCCTGATCAATTTAAGGTCTAAAAATGGTATTTCATGATTATTTTCTACTTCCATTGTAAATTTGATTGTTTTATTTTCAGTATTTAACAGTTTAATGGCATCTTCTAATTGTTTCTGTTTAACTATTCGCTGTGATATCGTCCACATATCTTCTCCAAAATTGAAACATCAGGGACCAAAACAAAAGTACTTAAACAATTGGAAAAACTAAAGGAACTCACAATTTGGGGAAAAATTTACATATGCAAGAATAAAAACACAACCATGAATTTTGAAATACCCGGTGATAAGGGGAGGGGATTGATTTGGAAGTTCATCGGTCAGCCATCAGATGGCACGGAGGTCAGTCTGCAGGAGAGGAGACCATTGGACGTCAGTTATTGAATGTGAACAGCATTGAGAATGTCACAAATACAGTGACGAAATCTGGATCTGCGAGGGAGTTAAGTGGTATGAGGTGAGTCAAGAAACAACTGAACAAAATTATTTATCGATGCTCATGTAATATTGAATATCTTGATTTTTTTTTAATTTGTTGTGTATTTCAGGATGGTAATTTAAAAAAAAAATTTATTTCTTGGAATCAGATTGTAAGGTGGTGCATTCATTTAATGTTTTTTGTTGTCTGAATTTAATTTATTTTCTTTACTTTAAATGTTGGAGAGCAAAGTACATTTTCTAATATGCTCAAAAGTCATATGTATGCTTTGTTTACATTACAACTGGATCTTAACTCAGAATTAGTACAGTTTAATTGCTCAACTCTAAATAAGTTGGCAGCATGAGATATAATCCAAGATAATAGAAAACAATCTCAAAGATAACTATTAGATTTGAAGTAGTTTGTAACCTGACTCTCATAATATGCATATGTTCAACTGGTAAAAATGAAACTGGCCATACTCTTGATTAATATATTCCAAGTTCCACTTTGGATCACAGAACTTTTAAACGATGCATAATTGAAGTAATTCTGCAGTATGGTTTTAATAATGAGCCATTCAACAACTACCTCTCATGGAACAGTTTTAAAGTGATTTATAGGTAGAGTTGTTCATTTTTATCGTTATTTAGTTATAGAAATAGTACAAATGTTAATTTTTTTAACAATACAGTTCCATAATACTAGTGATAGTTTTACTTCTTATATTATTACTTGGGCAAGGATTTTAATGCAGCAAAAGTTAAGATTGTAATATAATATAATTAGAAGTAAGACTTCTGACTGTCTTTTGTCTTGGTTTCACACAGAAACAATTTAATAATATATACTATCTGTGCTGAAATCTTAACTTTTAGTGCATTAAAATCCTTACCCTAATTATTACACTATACACTATCTTGTAATGAAAAAAATTAAAAGATTCAACGTTAAGTTGAAATACAAACATTGGCATTTAAATAGTGATGCCTTCTATCTGACCTATGTGGCAGTTACTTTGTATTTTGGACTTCAAAGGATTTGTATGAACACTGCAACTTCATCATCATCATCATCATCATAGTACATTCACGAATTTAGGCCATTTGTTGACCTGTTTTGGCCTCAAGAGAAACACCATCCAAAAGTCTTTTGAGTAGACGTCCTGGTCTTCTTCTTCCTGCAGGTTGATATCTTAACATTTGTTTGGGTATTCTGTGATCTACCATTCGATGAACATGTTGCATCCATCTTGACTTATAATCAGAAATTTTGTTTTCTAAAGGTTCCATGTGTAATTCTTCTAAGATGTCTTCATTTTTTTGTGATCTAGTAGTGTGTATCCTGTAGTCCTCCGAAGGTATCTCATTTCAGCAGATCTAATTCTCTATATATCCTTCTGTTTCAACGTCCATACTTCGCTACCATACAAAAGAGTTGGAAGAGCCAGTGTTTTATACACTTTTAATCTTGAATGTTACACTGCAACTTAACTAGTTAAACTTTTTACAATTTTCTAAATTTTAAACTAATTAAAATTTTATTTCATTCATAGTAATTCTGCCCAAGGCAGGTCTTTCACTGCAATCATAGCATTTTCATGCTATGCTTTGCAGCTTTACTAGGGAATTGTAGGTGTGGTAGCCTCCCGTTGCTTTCCACACCGGTGGAGGTTGATGATGATGGCCATATGATTTTGGGGACCGTTTGGGCCTTAAAGTTTTCCTGACATTTGTCTTACTGGTGAGGAAAAACCCTGATGAAAACCTCACCCAGAAAAACTGCCTCGACCGGGGAACAAACCCAGGCCTGCTGTGTGACAAGGCAGCACGCTACCTCGAGACCACAGCAGTGGACAAAATTTAATTATTGGGTTTATATTTTTTTAAACATTCTTACCTCATATGATATTTTTGTCGGACATATGTTTCAAGGCTGTTGCCCCGTCTTCAGCTTTTCACAAACTGATTTTTTTCTTTTCGTCTTGTTGGCAGCCCTGGATCTATGTTCCAAAGAACTTGGTAATGAGGCTCCTTTCTCCGGGAATTTCAAAGTTCATAATTTTCTCGTTCTTCTGTATATACATTTTTTCCCATATCATGAGTTCATTGGTATTTTCTAACTGTTTTAATAATTCTGTATTCTATATTTAGATCAATTTTGTATTTTTTCTGTCCAAACATGAGCTGCTACTGCAGATTTTTCCACTTCTCCCCTTTTTTTACATTTCTTATGTGTTCTTTTGTTCTAATGTTTAAATTTCTCCTTGTTTCCCCTATGTATACTTTATCACAATCTGCACATTTAATTTGATATAGTCCTGATATTTTATTATCTTCAATTTTTTCATTTTTGTTAGTTTTCATAATTTTTTTAGGCTATAATCCTTCTTTGGTGCTAAACTGATTATAAATTTTCCAAAAAAAATTGAAGTTTATTCTGTGCCCAAGGGTGTTATGTGAATTTCTTGTGTTTCTTTTCTTTTGGTTTTTCTATCTGAAGGATGATTTCATTTCTCAATTTCTGTTTTTTGTACTTATCAATTTTTTGTGTATAATTTTTTCCTCGAAACCATTTTCTTTTGCTATGTGGCAACAGCCTTGAAACATATGTCCGACAAAAATATCATATGAGGTAAGAATGTTTAAAAAATACAAACTAAATTATTAAATTAAACCTCATAATGTTACTTCCTAATGATTTTAAAATAATTAAAATTTTACAACTTACATTATGATAATTTAACCCTTCAGTCCTGTTTGCCACACTGAGTAAGCAGTAATTTCAGTATCTCAGTCATATGTTGACCTATTTTCAAGCTGTTTATTCAGAAAAGAAGCTATTTCCCTTAGGGTGTAAGTATTTTGGGGAGTTGTAGTAACGGTAAATAGTAGTAGTAATCTAATGCCCATTAGCTTGATGTGTTCCATTTGCTTTCTTGCTTCCCAATAGAGTCCTGCCAGAGTTCTTGTAGGTGACATCTTCAGAGTCTCACAGCTGGCAAGATGATCTTTGTTCATGGTGGTGTTATTGTCTTGGCACAGGATACAATTTGGAGAGTTGAAGATTCCAATTTTATGGAGGTGTGCTGCCAGGTAATCATGACCTGTTAACAGTCTGAATGTTGCTACTGCTTCATGTCTTGGTTGTTCAGGTATTAAGTTTTTATTCTGCGAGATAGCTGCCCATGGTTTCTCATTACGTTGTGATTTGACATGCTCCATCAGTTCTTTCTGGAAGTTTCTTTTAATTATAATTTTTGCAGAATGGTAGGGCAGGGATTGATTTGTTTTCTGTAAAATTTTGGTGCCCTTTTTTGCTAGAAGATCCGCCGTTTCATTTCCATGTACCCCGCAATGAGAGGGGATCCATTGGAGCTGGACAATTTTATTTTGTTTGGTCAATAATCTTATGATCTTTTATATTTCCAACACTTTTCTGGAGATTGGAGAGTTATATGTTGTTATAGCTTGTATAGCTGATGTTGAATCACTTACTACAACTGCTCTCTGAAATGTATTTATTCTGTAGAGGAGTTGTGTTAGTGCTCACTCTATTGCCTGAATGTCTCCATCAAAGTGTGTTTACTTTTTCCCTACTGCAACATAGAAGCTAAACAGTTTTGAGTAAATTCCAGCTCCGTCCTCTATTTCCATTCTAGATAACGGTAAATATTAGGATGACAATAGGGAAGGAAGTTCATGGTTGTACAAAAGATATATTCATTTCTAGTTTGAAAGTGACAAAGCCTTTACAGTGATTTTTTTAATGATAATGGGGAAAGTGAACCAGATTTCACAGGAAGTTATAGTGGTGCTGATGACAGTAAAATTCAAGTTGATGTGCAGGACAATGGCAGAGAAATAATAATAATTATAAACCCAATTAATTTACATTTTCCACAGTTTCTGAATATAATAAATATGCTTCTTCTCCATTAGAGCCTTTTTTATTATTATTGACAATGGCATAGGCTGCAGTAGACTAGTACTTATGCTCCTTACCTCTGCTTCCGAGGGTCATGGGTTCAAACCTGACCAATAGATTTTTTAGGGTGGAAAAGTTCAAGGCGGAAGTCCTCCTAGAGGAACTTTAAACTGTGGGTTCCGAGTCTAACGATTTTTCAGTCTTGTAAAAAATCCATAAGCATGAATAAAAAATACATAGAAGCAAAATTTACTGACCTCAACATCCTAGTAGTACCTTAGTTGTCTGGCTAGATGTCTCATTGAGTCGGTATGCTGACTGCATGCCATTCATGACATCTATGAGCAAATAAAATAACTAAATTAACTTGGTCTAATAACTCCTAACAAGGGAGAGGCTATGCCATTATATATGGATAATGGGTATAATTATTATAACAGAGACAAATTGTTTTACTAGTGACAAGATACAAACACAAACACAGAGACACCGGCAGTCGTATGAATTCATGGTTCCCAACTGAGAGACATGTGATGTATGTATATTTATCCCTTGTTATGTTGAAAGGTGTAGTTTAAAAACCCTCCATAAAGATTCTAATTTTAAAATCTTTATTTAAAATAAAATTCTTTACACCATGCCTCGTATCCAATCTTCTAATTAAACCAGTTTTAATCATCAGTGATTTCACAACCGATGTTCTGTCATCCAGGAGAACTGTTTCTTACTCATCTGTGGGTGGACCGATGAATCTTCGAATCAGATCAAATTCCCGGGAATTTGAAAATTCATTAGTTTTTTTTTTGTTTTTTGAATGTGGACTTTTCACAAACCATGAGCTCTTTTGGTTTTTCAATTTGTTTAATTAAATTAGCCTTCCTTTCAATTAGATGTTTTTCAGACCAAGCATGAGCAGCTACTACTGACTTTTCCACTTCACCATTTTTTATGTTCATACAATGTTCTTTTACTCTGGTTTTAAATTTCTTTTTGTTTTCCCTGTATAAATTTTCAAACGGTCTCCGCATTTATTCTGGTAAGTTTCCAATTTATTTTCTTCTTCATTTTTGTAATTTTTGTTTGTTTTAATTGCCATATTGAGGCTACATTATTTTATTTTTTTATTTTTAAAGTTATGGTGCTTCAATGGATGATAAGTAAATTTCTTGAATTTTATGCTTTCTTCTGTTTCTTTTATAAGTGTACTTTAATTAATTAATTTTTATCTTTTTAACTTATTTATTTCCTTGCACACCATGCTTTCTTGAAACCTGTTTTCTGTTGCTACATTAATTATGTATTGATTTTCTTTTCATAATATTCTCTGGTCATAGGTATATATACTAATTTATATGTCAAACTATTGAACACTGCTTCTCTGTGAGCAAAATGATTGAATCTCGATGCCTTAATATAGTTATCAAAGTTTATATTCTTTTTGTATATTCCAAATTCTATCTTCTCTTCTTCATTTCTTGTCAAATTTAGATGCAAAAAAGGATTTATTTGTCTTTTAATTTACACTTTCTATGATAAATTTTATAGTTCTACTCTGAATACTCAACAGTTTAAAAGCATCATCTGTTTGATTCCTGTTTGGTTTGTTTTCTGGATTAAATGGCCATGATCTGGTTTTCTTGTAACTCAATGTTTCGCCTAGTGCTGCGGTAGACCTCATCAAGAGATTCTATTTGCTCTCTGTGAACTTCTCAAAAGTCAGCTGCAGACTAAAAACCTACTATCATACGTATTATCTGTTTGTTTATGATACATGATAGCAATTATATCTTCTAACATATCTCCACCACAACATGAAAATTAATTTTGGATGTTGATGAATATAGAAGCAGAAAGATCAAACTTTTTTAATCAGCAGAATATATTGAAATCGAATCTGACCCACTTACCAAAACCATCAAAGAAATTGACTACTTTTAAAAAATGTCAAGAAAATATTAACAAAAATATGAAATTTGCAGTTGAAGGTTTCAAACCCAAAGATTCCAAACATTCATGGTTTATCAAAAATCCACAAAGAATGAAATATAATGAGGCCCATTGTCAACAGCATAGGATCATCCAAACATCACATATCCAAATAGTTATGTAGTGAATTAAAAAAAAAAAGTTGGGTTTTATAACCTTTCAATTGAAAATAATTCATACCAATTGGTAGAAAAATTAGAGAATATGCATTTAGACCCAACAGATAGATTAGTTTCACTTAATGTAGTTTCATGTTTCCAAGTGTCCTTAGAGAAAGACTTTGAAAAACATAATAGACAAGGAAAGCACAAAAGAATATATAATTTTAACCAGATTATGCATAGAACGAATGAATTTTTAAATCTCTATAAACAAAATTCTAGTCTTTCTATGGGAAACCCCCTTTTCCCTTTTTAACCAAGTTATTTATTGGGGAGTTTTGAGCATAAGATAATAAGTAGACATCTTTTAACCTTTTCACTGCTGAGATATTTCCAGCCTTTAAAACCCTCCTTGCTCAATGCAGGGAGAAATATGGAAAAAGTTTATTTAGGTTCCTAAGAGATGGCAGTATATGCCTGCTTAGTTTGAAAGCAATGCAATATGTATTATATAAGTAGCAGGCGTTTGAAGTTGAGAATGGATATACATGCCCATAGCACGGCAAGCATTTTCTTTGCCAACACATATACCTGTTTGTAGCAGTGTAAAGGTTAATTTTCAAATTCTGGTGCAGATATGTTGATATATTTGCTATCATGAATCATAAACAAATAGATGATACTTTAAAACTGTTGAATGTTCAGAATAGAACTATAAAATTTACCATGAAAACTAAAATTAAAAGACAAATTCCTTTTTAGGATCTGAATTCGACAAGTAATGAAGAAAACAAGATTGAATTTGGAATATACAAAAAGAAGATACACGTAGATAAATGTATTAAGACCTCAGGATTCAATAGTTTGACATATAGATTAATATCATAGGTAAGAGCAGAGAAAATTATGAAAAGGAAAAAGAGTATATAATTAATGTATCAACAGAAAACAGGTTTGAATTATAATTTACCAAATCTTCCACATTCCTGGAAAAACAAGGAACAGAAGTTGCTGAAACATTGTGACTAAATAGAATGTGCTGCCCTCTATAAAAACTTCAAAATTGTTACATCTTGCTCTCTGTGAACTTAAAAATGCATCATTCTCTTCTTGTTCTCCTCTATGTAAATCTTTTTCAATATTATAAGTTCTCTTGGTCTCTTTAAATGTTTAAATAATTAACGGCAATTTTCTTGTATTGGCCTACTTACTTCATTGCCTGCAATTAATTTGTTAAATACTTTTTTTTTGCTAACTGGAGATTTTATTTTCTAACTTGTTTTCTGAAGAATGCTTAAGCTGAATTTATTTATTGTTGCTAGTGTAATATAGGATTTGTTAATATTTTGTGAAATTTGTTACAGGTTATCTGCCATCCTGAACCCATAACGGATTTCAGATAATTATTTAGCAAATTCAAAATCCTGTTTGTACCAGTAAACAAGTTTGGCTCAAGTATTCTTGAAACAAAAGAAAATAAAAAAAAAGTGGCAAAAAGTCAGGAATTTTTCAAATGATTTGCAAGGAGTGCAATAAAATATGCATAGGAAAAAATAATTGGCACTTGTTCTGAAGAATATTTCAGGCTTATTAAGATTGGAAAAATTGAAAAGGAAGCAGTTCATTATTTTATGCGACACAAAATTGAAGAATGCACTAAATTATTAAAACATTTTGAAAGACCAATAAGCAACAACAACAGAACAATGAAATTACTAGGAAGCATTATTTGATGTTGAAGTTCATTTAATCTTCACCAGGTGGCACAAGAAAAAGCTTGAATTGACAGCTCATTTCATTTGTCCAAATTTAATTTTAAATTGGGATGGGATAATGATCTCTGAAATGTGAATAAAACATGATACTTTATGAGGTAAGTTGTAAAGTGTCTGATTTATTTGCAGTCAATGTAATTTTTACTTGTAGGATCACATTTAATATATGTAGGTAAAAGTTGGAGACATTTTGTCAGTAATTTATTTATTATTATTTATTATCCATCCATCAGAGCATTATAGATGCTTTTGGACTTGTCTAAATTACAATTTATACATAAATAATAATATAACATATAACTTATATATATATACCACCGGGCTTCCAATATAAACCCGGACCGGCCTCACGGGGTTTCACCCGTCAGGCAGCGCTCTCTCCTCGTCCGCATTTCACTCTGCCAGCCGCTCGTCCTTGAACTAGTCAGTTTACTATCGTTCGACAAGATGAGACGTCAGCTGACATTAGAGCAGCGCATTTATGTGTGTAAATGTTATTATAAATACGAATCAGCTCGTCGCGTTCGCGAGGAATTTATTCGGAACTTCCCTGGACATTTACCTCCTTCCAGATCGACAATCCCTGATCTTGTGACTAAATTTGAGACCACTGGTTCAGTACAATATAAGAAACACACGTGAAGGCGTACGGTTCTCACCGAAGAAAAATTAGATGAAATTGGCGAAAATTTGGAACGTTCACCATAAAAATCATTACCGAAATAAGCACAAGTTGGGATTTCCCTCGCTCCCCAGATCTAACAGTGTGCGATTTTTATTTGTCGGGTAGCCTGAGAGACAAAGCGTACAAAACAAATCCGCACACATTGGAAGAACTGAAGAACAGTATAAGAAATGAAATCAGAAACTTGACAGTGCCCGAACTACAGCGTGTCAATCTAAATGTGTTTATTCGATATAATGCCTGTTTAACTGCGGGAGGACAACATTTCCAGCATTTTCTATAAGGTAAGAAACAGTTCAAGGACGGGTGGCAGGCAGGGTGAATTGCGGGAGGAAGAGACAGCACTGCGTGCCGGGTGAAACTCCGTAAGGCCGGTCCGGTTTTATATTGGAAGCCCGTTATATATATATATATATATATATAGCAAAATTAATTTGCATTGTCATTTGAACTTAAGAGATACAAATGTTAACTGGAATATAATGCAACTATAATTAATAACATAAAATGTAAAATTATCTTGGAACTAAAACACACAATTAAAAAAAGTCATTTTATAAAATCTCTAAATAGTCATCCTGAGAACGCTGTCCACTTGTGGAATTGCTGAGAGGTGCATAGTCGTCTTTCCTCGGCCTCCTCCGAACCACAAGTAGAATGATACATGTCTCGTTCCTCCTTACAAGTTGACCAGCTCCAGTTACATGAACAAATTATATTTATAATTTTAAATTTAGGTATTCACTTATGCTAAATGGTATGTGAGATAATAAGATGTTCTGTACAGCATGATTAAATTGTTTGTTTTTAAGAAGTCTAATATTGGAAGGCAGATGATTATATAAATTACCTCTATGTGATATGCTGTTAAGACTTCTGGTAAGCCTGTGACAATTTAGGAGTATATTGTTAGTTTATTTTAATGTTATGTTCATGCATATCTGAATTTATTTTGAAGAGATTTAAATTTTGATGAATTAAGCAAACTGATTCTGGAATGTAAATGCAAGGAATAGATAATATTTTTAGCTATTTGAAGAGTTTCTTACTTTATGTTCGGAATGGTGCCTTCTTCTTGATTTTAATAATTCTTTTTTGTAATTTGAGTAATTTTGGTGATGATCCCCTAAGTATTATACCAAATGTAAACTGTGATTGTACATATCCAAAATATATAGGCTTTAAGACTTCCTCTGGTAATATTCTAGTGAGGATCCAATTCACATAGCATAATCGGCTAAGTTTTTCAGATAAGTGTTGTATATGGCATTCCCATGACAGTTTGGAATCAATCCATACACCTACAAATTTGATACAATTTGCCTCTTTTATTATGGCGTCATTAAGCGTAATGTTGATGGGGTTATTCAGATTATGTTGATTGAAAAACATGTACATTGTTTTGTTTACATTTAGTTTGAGTTTATTGTTTACTAGCCATTGTTCCAATTTTTTTGATATTTTATCCATCTTCAGTTGTAGATCATTATTATCAATGTCACTGAGTATGATGTTCGTGTCGTCTGCAAATAGTATAGTCTTGGCTTTGGGCATAATCATTGGACGGTCATTAATACATATAAGAAAAAGGGTTTGGCCCAGAATTGATCCTTTGGGTACCCCATGCTCCACAGATGTTGAGTTTGATCGGATATTGTTAATTTCAACTATTTGCATTCTGTTACTTAAATATGAAATAAACCATTTTTCTGCCAGTCTCCTAATACCTTATATATTTAGTTTTCTCATTAAAATTTCATGGTTAACCATGTCAGGTGCTTTACTAATATCTAGAAAAAACCCTATTGTTTGTTCTCCATTATCTTTAGTTTTGAATATTGATTCTGTAAATGTTTGTATAGCATTGTTGATTCCTGTACCTTTACGAAATCCATATTGAGAACCAGAAAGCACATGATTTGACTCCAGGAAGGGAACCAGTCTATTATACATAATTTTTTCAAGAATTTTAGAGAAAACTGATAGTATTAATATAGGTCTATAATTTTCAATATTTATCACCCATCTTGAATATTGGACGAACTTTCGCTGTTTTAAAAATTTTGGGAAATTTCTCTGTGATTAGTAATGAATCTGAGTTGTCTAGTAGCGGTATTATCAGTAAACTGGCACATCTTTTAACAATATGGTCTGGTATGTCATCAATTCCACAAGATGAGCTATATTTAAGTTTGTTAATTACTTTAAACACTTTTACTGGTATGATGATCTTGAAGAAGATTTTCGGGCTGTAGGCCGTGGTCGTGAGGCTTGTAGTTCCCCGACGTTTCGCCAGAGACTGCGTCTGGCATCCTCAAGGGTTGTCTTGAGACTGGCAATTCTGTCCGCTGTCTGTCTTATTTATACGTTCACCGCGATGTGTTCGTAAGTTGTATCTGCCTTCTGATTGGTCAGCGTTCGGGACTTCCATAGCTCCAATGAGATTGCTGTTTGATGGTCTGTCTTCTGATTGGTCAGCTGTAGGGACTTCCATTGTTCCACTGAGATTGCTACTGGTGTTTAGAATATAGTGTTTTTGATACTTGTGTGGTTTAAAGTCAGTTGCTGATTATGAGTTACAGGTGCTTGATTCAGAGCAACATTTGCAAAGTAGTTATTAAATATCTCAGCTATTTCATTCAAATTATTAATTATTGTGTCATTGACAGATATTTCAATTCTGTTTTTATCTTTTTTTCATTATTTACTCAATACTGTACATACAATGGTGTTCTGTGTTGTGTTTGGTAGCCATCTAATAAGACAGTGAAGAACTAAAATGAGTGATCATATCAGTGAAAAAAAAATGATGGCACAATAAGATTTCACATTGTTGTTGGGATTATTTTTATCTTTTAGAGTGAAATATACTTAGATTTGTGCAACAGTGTTACATATTTCTTAGTTTTTGAATTGTTATATTTTCAGAAAAACCAGACTGAAGAAAGACATCCTAGAATGAACAGTCCTAATCATTGTTCACAAACAGAAGACATAGACTTGACATATACATCTTTAAAGTGTTCTGTTTGTAGTAAGTCATTTTTTACGAACTCTAATCTTATTTCACATTTACGTATACATAGAAAGGAGAAACAATTCAAATGTTTAACTTGTAACAAGTCATTCTCTCAGAAGGCCAGTCTTGAAACACATTTCCTTGTGCATAGTAAAGACAAAGTATTCAAATGTTATGTTTGTAATAAGTCATTATCTACAAAGTCAAATCTTAAAATACATTTACTTCTACATAGTAATGAAAAAATATTCAAATGTTCAGTTTGTAATAAGTCATTTTCTAGGCAGTCCTATCTTAATACACATTTACTTGTGCATAGTAATGAGAACCTGTTCAAATGTTCTGTTTGTAACAAGTCATTTTCTACTAAGTCTAATCTTAAAATACATTTACATGTCCACAGTAACGAGAAACTATTCAAATGTTCTGTTTGTAATAAGTCATTTTCTAGGAAGTACAATCTCCAAACACATTTACTTGTGCATAGTAATGAGAAACTATTCAAATGTTCTATTTGTAATAAGTCATTCTCTACGAAGCCCTATCTTAATACACACGTACTTGTGCATAATAATGAGACATTATTCAAATGTTCAGTTTGTAATAAGTCATTTTCTTCGAAGGCCTATCTTAATACACACTTACTTGTGCATAGTAATGAGACACTATTCAAATGTTCTGTTTGTAATAAGTCATTTTCTACGAAGTCCTACCTTAATAAACATTTACTTGCTCATAGTAAGGGAAAACAATTCAAATGTTCTGTTTGTAATAAGTCATTTTCTAAGAAACCCAATCTTAATACACATTTACTTGTGCATAGTAAAGAGAAATAATTGAAATATTCTGTCTGTAATAAATCATATTCTCAGGGGCCATATCTTAATAGACATTTACGTAGATATTTTTATCTACGTAAATTGATGTTTAGGTGCAGCATCTTGTAAAAACACTGTTTTTGTTGGCTTAAAACCAGTTTCATTATCAATCTTATAGTAATATAAAAGTTTATATATATATATATATATATTTTTTGGAAGCAAACCATCATTTACTGTTTTAATAAATTTGGTATTCTGGATTATGTACAAAATTTCAATGTTTTTGATATTATATTCTTAGCACTTTGAGCTCTCAAAAAATGATGCCATCAGTTTTGGTAAATTGCATCTTGATTTTTTATGAAAATGCATATAACTTGTCATTTATCTTTGCTATTTTTTTGTGAAATATACTCTGGTTTAGACTGGTTATTGCTAACATGAAGAACAGAAGAATACATGATATGAACTGTTAAATTAATGTCAGTAAAAAGTTAATTTAGTTTAAATTGTTGCAGAAACCTGTTTAAATTTGAAAGTTGTTTTCTCAGCTCTAGAGTAGTTGTTATTCCTGTGATATGCTGTTGGTTTGTACTTAAATAATATTTTATATAATTATTAACTTCTGTGTAAAAGAGATTTTGCAAAAGTTGTTCAGGATGAGTGAAAATATCTGTGACTCTGTCCAAGTTAGGAACAAAATGCTGGAAAAGTGAAGAAAGAGGAGCTAAGGAACAAGAAGGGGAAAATGGGAGATATGTTTTTTCCTTCCCAAAATGAATGAAAAATATTAAGTTAATTTAATTAATTTCTGGCTTCAGAATATGTATTTTGAAGTAGAGACTCTTTGTGTGTATTTTCAGAACTACTACTTGCCATAATTTGATAAAATCTACTCGCCACCAATGATATATATTTGTCTATTTTCTATGTAGAAGCAATCTCTCGTTATAAGTTGTAAAGTAGCATATTATAGTATCCTCATATGTAACATTTGAAAATATATTGTTATAATTACTTATTAAAACCCAATCATCACATCAATTTAATACTAAATATTGTTGTTATTACCATATATATAAGGTTTTTGTATCTTTACAAGATATTCTTACATATATTCTCCTTACCTAGTTATAATACTGTATATGTATACTTTAGAATTGCAGCCTTACTATACTTTATATAAAACAGTGTTCTTAAACTTGGAAATAAATACTACTACTAATAATGAGACATATTTAAAATTCTCTCTTTATAAGAGTTACAACTTAATAGACATTTACTTAGGTATAGCAAGCAGAATTAATTCAAGTTATTGGTTTGTAATAAGTAATTCTGCTTGGGATATCCATTGTAAAGATTGTTTGCTCTCTTTGATTCTGTTTAATGAATAAGTTTTGGGAATGTGTTGGCCAGCAGCATTCTATCCTGGTGGAATAGCTAGCAATTCTGTATGTTCTGGTTATATCATCAATACTCTGTCCTGTAGAGTTAAACCAGGACAACCCATGTTCACCAGGAATAGCTTAGGTGTATGCATAGGGTGCCCATGTGATGATCAGGATATACAGTATAATAGTCCTTCCACAGCTGGTCCTTCACGTTGAGCACGAGGCTGATAAACTCATACTGCGATAGTTTCAACTACTTGGTGTTGACAGTCTCAATATGAATAGACTGAACCAAAAAGGGAACATCAAATTCTTAAGGAAAAGGAAACACAAGTTTTGGATTTGGACATGTTATGGAGATGCTGATTTAAGGCTTTGGATATGGAGAAATGGAATATCATTATGAGAGATGCCAAGGCCCTTCATAGGCTGTATAACCTCTTAGAGTAGTAGTATGTACTGTAGTTATGGTCAGAGCCCCATATCATAAATATCATACTCAGAGAATGAATTCATAATGCTCTGCAAATTATATATGTAACCTCTGTAAAACAGGTGAGATAACTCTAGCATTTGACTGATTGGTAGACTGGTGAAAAATACATTGCCTTTATGTCTTATATCAGACTTTATCCACCTCTTCACCCCTTTATCTTTATATTCTTTTGCATTTTATATCTTTCTACCATAACATAACTCATAGTCGAGAGACAACTTAATTCTAGCTGTAGCTCTTCATCAAACATCTCACTGTTCCTCATCCTTTCTTCTTTCAGCTACCTGCCTCTGGATTTCTGTTCTCTATATCAAGGACTGCTTAACTCATAAACAAGCTCACTGAATATTTCCTTGGACAACATTTATAACATGTTTGAGATATATTTTTATTATTCTTTTCTTTTTTTTTTCACTTTCATCATCAAGTAAATAATTTAATGAAATTATGGATCATCATCATCATCATAGTACATTCACGAATTTAGGCCAGTTGTTGACCTGTTTCGGCCTCAAGAGAAACACCATCCAAAAGTCTTTTCAGTGGACATCCTGGTCTTCTTCTTCCTGCAGGTTGATATCTTAACATTTGTTTGGGTATCCTGTGATCTTCCATTCGACGAACATGTTGCATCCATCTTGACTTATCATCAGAAATTTTGTTTTCTAAAGGTTCCATGTGTAATTCTTCTAAGACGTCTTCATTTTTTTTTTGTGATCTAGTTGTGTGTATCCTGCAGTCCTTGTTATATTAATATATTGCACTTTCATTATTAGCTATATATGTGTTAACCCTGTTATGTGCTATTAATGTAATTCTACATAATTCATAATTTTTTAAATATCTTTATAATTAAGCCTGGATAAGTGTAAGAGAGGACCTTATAGTCTTAACTGCACCAGGTAAAATAAACCAATATTATTCTACCTTATATGGAGTATAGCAATTGAATTTCAAACTCATGTACCATAATTTAATTTTCTTAAAACATATGAAGATTCTCTATAAAGTCTGGAAATATTGCACATGAAAACTTGAATACTCTCTGTGGAAACTTGGATTCGTTTGTATCTTTCTAGCTCATACGTTCTACTACCATTTGGTAGTTACCAATTGGTAAACATCAGTGCTATTTACTTTCCTTTGCCCGGGACCATCAGAGGCAAAGATTGATTCATCTTTCCTATGTTGTATGTTTAACATTTATTAACTATTACCATGAAATTATTAAATACACTGTAGTAATTTATACCGTTCGTATCAAACTCTGAATAGTATTTACAATTATGAAAGCTATAAGGAAAAGGGAACCTAATTTGACTTGAGAAAGCTTTTGAATAGGAATTAATATGAAGCAGCAATTTTATAACTAATTAAACAGTAATTAAACATTCTTTTTAAAAAAAAATATAGTTTAATGTTTCAATTATTTGTCTGGCTAATTAAACATAAATTGACCTTTTTGACCATAACATGGATTTATGGAAAAATATGAATACATAAATAATATAAATCAATTATCTTGGTTATCAAATAAATTTACAAAACAAAATAATGAGAATAATAATAATTACACATTCATACCCAATCATACTTTTAGTCCAGCTGAGGGTTAGGGTCCACACCCCAGATGCCCTCCCTGGCTTAAAGGACTAAAACCAAAACAACACAGCTTCACTCAAACTAACCAAAGTGTTCCAGACAAAATCCAAGATGGAGATGACACTGTGACTTGTATCACATATTTGAGTGTTCTGAGGAAGAGGGGAAGTTGTGCAACTATGCACAGACAGAGGGAAGGGGTAAGGAGGTAAGTAGGAGAAAGCACAAAGAAGAAGGAAATTGGCACTGTTCAAGAATCTCACTGTAGAGGAAAGATACACTAACATAGATGTTATGTACCGAAAATGTACTTTCAGTACAAGTTACACTGATGATATGACACTAATATAATGCATCATAAGGTTCTGTAAAGCTATTGGTTACAAAACTCCATACCACAACAGACCTGCAAGCCGCATGGTCTATTAGCTAGCTTGCTGGTCTGACATCCATGCATATTATCCATGCAGCCTGTATATAGGTAATATGTGTTCAGCATTTCAGATCACTTAAATAGAAGGTCTATACCTTTAGCAATGTGTCACTGATTACTGCATATTTGGATTTTTACATAAAATGGAATCGTACCATGCAAAAGGTAATATGTGTTTGGCAGCCAAGTAAAAAGGATGGCACGAATGTACGGAAAATCGGGAAAGAAGATAAAAATAGTGCAGAATTCTGTAATGTGAGCTGTAAAACCAACCAAATAACTATTCAGGAGGGGTCACAAAATTATGTAGAAGAAGTAAAGAAATTTCTAGAAAAACAATTTGAAAGCATTGGACCCATATATTATAGAGTATGCACAATTGTCAATCAGCACAACAAATTCAAACGTTTGTGTGTTGATAAAAAAAAACTGAATGGTGCGACGGGCCTAGAAAGACCTTGGCCTACCAGACGGCTGCTAATCTCACATTCAGATATATAAATCACAGAGGTGGCCAATCATCTAGCCAATATATAGGGGTGACACGAGGTCAGTATGTCAGATACACCAGCCGTTATGACTGGTTTTCTCGACTGCAGCCGCTAAATATTGTAGCTGCCCAAATTCTTAACGATCCTGGGTGTACAACAGTCCCATGGCCGAAATTCCATAAGAAAATTTCTTTTCCCATGGGGATTCGATCCAGTGCTCTCCATTAAGGCATCTTGACTCAAACCTTTCGGCTACTGCGTGGAACTTCGTTTGTGACAGAAAACAATATTTATTCATGAGAGTGAAATAATAACTGCATAAGCCAATCTGATACATGAATGTAATGAAGTGAGTCACCAGAAGATTGTAGTGTAAGGCTAATAATAATGAGTTTTTTATAGTTGAGTTTAAAAATTGAATTCACTACATCAGCAATTGGACAGCTTACTCATGTGATTATAATAATTTGTTCTGAAAGTACACGCACACTGGTAAATAACCAACTTAATAAAAATGTGCATACGTTCTGGAAGGCATATTGTGAATTCCATGTTAGTGTTTTTTATTTCAATGGTACAATCTAGAAATCAGAAATATTAAATCTTGCATCAGGTAAATTGTATTCAATTAGTACACACATACACACACATACACGTATACATTTACATACAATTATTATAGGAAGTTTTGATAAGGATTATAGTAGGTATATTTAACAATAAAGAAGGCCTTTTGTTATTAAGTATTTAATATTGTTATTCTATATAATTTAAAATGGTGCATGGTAAGCAAGTTAATTTAACACATTAAATTCATATTTATTTTACAGTAAAATTAAATTTAACACTTTTTTGTTGAATTTATGAAGTATTTCTAGTTCTTTATTAACCCATTCGCTTCAGGCTTAAATGCTCATTACATTTTTCGAGAAACCGGATTTAAGTTGCCGTAAATTATATTGTATATTTTCAAACATTCAAAACAAACAAAAGATAACGGTACTTGAGATCACAATAAGGGTGAAGGCAAAAACACATTCCTCTACTATTCATATATGTTAACAAAAGATTACCCTGCCAAGAGGTGTACGAAATGTTGCAAAATATATAACAGCAGAGTTAAGCGAGTGTACCTCGTCTGTTGTGTTGAAGGCCATTTAACTGCCGGCGACTCTACCTCGTCTTTTGAGGCGAATGGGTTAATCTCTGTTACCGAAGCTGTTTATGTAGTTTCATAGTATTTTGTTTACATTTGTGTAATATTTGCATTTTTAAATTTTAAATAAAATTCAGATATGTCAGTCAGTCACAGAATAATGCCAGTCAGTCACACATCACATATTAGGTTATAACTCCGGTCTTAATTGTGATTTAGATTTCATTTTTACACGCTTTATATTAGCTTGACCTCTATCTATCTATCTATCTATATATAACGGAATCTTTCAACGCGATATTCACCCACTTAAAATCATTGGATCGACTTGAAACTTTGTATACTTGTAGAGGACCCGTGACAATACAATAATTTCATATTTATTTATTTAGAACGTAACTTGAAATGTGATCTCCAAATGTAATTTTGGAAAATTGAAACTTGAAAATTGAAAATTGAAAGCTGTTTATGTAGTTTCATAGTATTTTGTTTAGATTTGTGTAATATTTGCATTTTTAAATTTTAAATAAAATTCAGATATGTCAGTCAGTCACAGAATAATGCCAGTCAGTCACACATCACATATTAGGTTATAACTCCGGTCTTAATTGTGATTTCGATTTCATTTTTACACGCTTTATATTAGCTTGACCTCTATCTATCTATCTATATATAACGGAATCTTTCAACGCGATATTCACCCACTTAAAATCATTGGATCGACTTTAAACTTTGTATACTTGTAGAGGACCCGTGACAATACAATAATTTCATATTTATTTATTTAGAACGTAACTTGAAATGTGATCTCCAAATGTAATTTTGGAAAATTGAATTAGGAATGACATTTCAGAGAATGATGTAGATTAACATGTTAAGCTGCATAATGAGTTGACATTTATGTCAGTCACACATACTTTTATAGATAATAAATAACATTGTTTTTCTTCGGAAGTTGTATGTTTATGTAGTCTTAATCACACAATTTTCCTCTATCATATCACGTAGAAAACACCCATAATTTCAACCAACTGTAATATTTATGCAATCATTTTGCTGGAAAAGTGTATTGTAAATGTCAGTCAGTCACATATGGAATTGCTCTATAGTAAATAAGTTCACCGTTATGGTTCCGATGGAAGGTCGATGCCTCATACACTGCGGGTCCGGGTTCGGTCCCTGATATGACAGATATCCTGGGTGGGGGTATTTCCTCACCTGTGAAACAAATACGGTGAATAATTAAAGCCCAAATTGTTCCCGAGCACCATTTTGTCAACATAATCATCCATTTATAACCTGATTGTTTAGTATGAATTGTGATTGAATGGTGCGTCTTGTGTTAAATATTCGTGCTGTTTTGGAGGTGGCATCCCTTATTCAGGAAAACCATCCATGTCCTTGAGTGGTTAAATAAGTAAGTGTGTAATTCAAAGTCTAAATGTCTTCTCTGCACAAGCCGTGTCGTTGTACGCCCCGGTTGCGTGGGACACGTAAAAATATCTAAAAGCGAGACCTTAAACTAAGAATAAGAAAGAAAGACCGCATATTATGTCACGTCATCAGTTGTGATGAATTTCAATGAAATATGAATAAAATTTGTTACTCAATGTCCACTGCAGAAAATATTTGTAACAGTATGAGAATATATACATGTCAATATGATGTGTAATAAAGAAATGAAGTATTTAAATAAACAGTTACGTTGGTAGGGCACAATTGTAATCGTCATGACAACAGCTAAATCGTACAGCAGTCATTTACCTGCACGCATACGGAAATATTTACTTTTTAAACAATAAATTACGCCAATTGTAATTTCCATTGGCCTATCTATCTATCATAAATCAATAACAGGTATCCGGGCCCGCATGTTAGGAAACGGGCATGCTACAGCCTCTATATGCCGGACGTCCAAATAATGTAGAAACTGCACATTTTTTAAAAATATAGTCAGTATGGGTAGGAATGGAGGAATAGACCGTAGGGAGCAGGGAAATACAGCGAGATTCTGCATAATTATCAAAACATGTTCTGAAGTTATTTTTATTTTTTGTTCAAATTTTTTCTTGTGGCAAAATATTTTATAATATTGAAATGTTCCCGAACGATAAGATATCTTATCAATGTTTACTATGAGTAATATTACATTAAAAAGGCACTTTCTTCTTTCTGATTTGTGACTAATAATAATTAAAAATCCACGGCTGTGATCTCGTGGTAGCGTCCTGCCTTGTCACACACTGGGCCCGGGTTCGATTCCCGGTCGAGACAGGCTCCTGGGTGAGGCTGTTTTTCGGGGTTTTTCCTCACCTGTAAGACAAATTTCAGGAATCTTAGGGCCCAACGGTCCCCGAAAATCATCCGGCCATCATCGTTATCATCATCCTTCATCGGAGTGGAAAGCAACGGGAAGCTGCCACACCTATAATTCCCTAGTAAAGCTGCAAAGCATAGAATGAAAATGCTATGATTGCAGTGAAAGACCTGTCCTCGGGCAGAATTACTATGGAATGGAATAATAAAAAAATTCCAAGGTAAAATAAGTATAAATTATTTATAACGACACCCAAATAGATGATGCATATATATATATATATATATATATATATATACACGTTAAGCGGAATTTAAAGATCAAATAAAAACTATTCTGTAGTTTGTTTGTACAGATATTTCTCCTTTCTCTCTCTCTCTCTCTCTCTGTCTATATATATATATATATATATATATATAAGTACAGAATTGTCAAACAACTTGGAGCATAGACAAAGGAAGTATTTTTCTTTATTCATTGCCTCCAGGTTGTCATTTTGACATTTCTAGTGTTCTCTGCTGACTTTGACCCACTTCTGAAGTTGGGGCGCCTAGAAGGCGGAGTTACGATCATCTGATGGATGATAAATTATAATGAAGTGCCAGGAGAGTTCTTAACCTAAATTCCAAACCATAGGCAAACACAGGAATTATTCCCTTTATGTAAAATTTTTTATGGTTTGAATGGGAATCGAACCAGGGACCTGATGAACAGTAGTTAGAAACGCTGACTACTAGTCCATGAGGCTGGTCATAAATACAGATAACCGTCAGAAATGATGACTTGAACATAGATAACGAGGTATTGAAAAGCATAGAGAACGAAGTTGAAAAGGCTAATGATTAGGTGTGCATTGAAAAAGTTTTATGATTTCACACACCATGTTCACACAGGAATTTCTATGATATTAAGTTCTGAATCGTGAATCCCTGAGACTGTTTGATGTCGAAGGATGAGTGGTTTGATACTATGTTGAAGAAGGCTGTATAACAGGTAATGGTGTATGGATTGACGGTTTTAATACTTTTGTCTATATTGTAGAATTATTGAGATGAAGTTTAAAATTTCGTTAATTATTAATCTGTCGTCAACCAAGGATTTCGTTCAATTGAACTATGTCATTGTAATCATGATCAATGTTAATTTTATAGGGACATTTTGAAATTGTGTTTTCTGAGTCGGTATTAGTATTTCAAGTAAGCTCAATGTTAATTATTGCATTTGGGCATTCTTCTCATTTACATATATCATTCTTTAATCTGTCACAACCTTATTATTATTTTTTTCTTGCTTTTGCCTTAGGTTATGTTGGGTTATATACCGTGTAAAAGCGATAATATTCCACAAGTAAACTCATCGGTATTTTATTAAAAACGATAACTAAATTGACTCAGACCTACAATTTCTAGCATTTATTATTTAACATCCATTAGAGCATCATAGATGCTTTAGGACGTGTCCAGATTATAAACAGCAATATAAAATATGACACATAAATACATAATAAAACCAATTTACATTGCAACTAAAATACACCATAATATCAAGGGGCAGCACTTTCACGAGAAAGGATAGCAATACAATTTCAATCAAATATTACTAACTCTAATAATATTAAAATTACGGAACGTTTATTAAAAATGGGTGTACGCTTACTTATCACTCCCTAACGCTGACCCAACTAACGATAACCCCAAGCAGCGATAGAAAATTCATAGACTAAGTAATATACTCAGTGGAGAAAATATCAGTTAGCATCAAAATATTGTCTAACAGTGTCACAATATTGTGATTTGCATATTTAAATAAATACTTCAAAATTGTCTGATAATGTTATAAAAATTGTTTGAAAAAGTTTAAAATATTAAATACTGTTAGTAAATACAGAGGAAGAGCTATAGTTTACAACAATATAACTGAAAAATCATGCGCTAGTAGGAGTGCAGCTGAGCCGTTTTGTCAGTTGGGCTTTTTGTGAACAGTGGTGCGACATCAAATGAGACCAATCTTTCTGAAAATTCAATTTCTATATTTTCTAATTTTTCTTTTAACTGGTAAGAATTTTCCATAGCCAATTTTTCAAATTTGTTCATTCCTTTGAATTTATAACTTAACCATTTTGATATATTGTATGTTGGTGAATTAATATTATTGATAATTGGTCTTATTTTCTGTTCATTTTTATGGATTTTAGGAAGACCATGAATGTTGGGGTTTCTGGGATTTAATATTTTTAATTTGAATTTTTTTCTTTCAGACAAGACTATTTTAATTGATTTTAAATTAGATTCTAATTCCTGAATTGTTTTTGAAAGGGGATATGTTTATACTTCTTTATATTCTTCTCCTTTTAATAGATTTTCCATTCTATCATTATAATATACCTTTCCCAACACACTTTCTGAGTCCTACAGAATAACAGTGTGCATGAGTTTATAGACCTGTCGCTAGGTATAATTACAGATATTTGAAATCCTACATAAAGTTTTTAGAGATGTCGACAGATGGGTGCACATATTGTGGACCAACCTTTAAAATAAATTCCCAAATGTTTATTAGAAATGGATATACACTAACTTCTCCATTCCTAACCTAACAAAATAAATTACATGCATATTATTTAATGAAGTGTATATTAATTTGATGTACACTAATACAAATCTAACAAAAATAGTACTGACCTATAAAAAATAGTGGTAATTGAGTTGTTGATGGTGATAACATTGGAAGAGGAGGGAAAATAGCTAGCATATCAGAATTTTGTCTAAAAATGTCGTAATGTTACCATGTTTCTCGTAATTAAGTGAATACCTAAAATTGTAAAAGAATGTTAGGCTCAACTGCACTTCTACTAGCACTTGATTTTTTCAGTTATACTGTTGTAAACTATAGCTCTTCTTTTGTATTTACTAACATTATTTAATATTTTAAACTTTTTCAAACAATTTTTATAACATTATTAGACAATTTTGAAGTATTTATTTAAATATGCAAATCACAATATTATGACACTGTTAGACAATATTGTGATGCTGCTATTTTCACTACAGAGTATATTATGTAGTCCATGATTTTTCTATCGCTGTTTTGGGTTATCACTAGTTGCATCAGCATTAGGGAATGATAAGTAAGTGTACACCCATTTTTAATAAATGTTCGGTAATTTTAATCTTATTAATATTTTTTTAAACATAGATTTGGGGATTTATTGCAAATATTGGTCATTTAAATTTCATAGCTACGGATAGTAATCGAGGATGATAATTGATGGTTCGATTGTGGGTTATCGCTGGCTCTATAAACTCTGGTGCATGCGCACTGTTGTTCTATAGGAGTTTGAAAATATTTCACGCTAGTTTAAGTGCAGTTTTTCCAACATTTTGTAATATTTTTAACATTTCTCAACGATAGTTATAACATTCTTTCACATTTTTAGGTATTTATTTGCGAGAAACATGGTAACATTATGACATTTTTTGACAAAATCGCCATATTCACTATTTTCCCTTCTCTTCCAATGTTGCCACCATCAACAACTCAATTACAACTATTTTTGTTAGTTTAGTGTTATTTAGTGTACATCAGATTAGTGTACACTTCAGTAAATAATATGCATGTAATTTATTTTGTTAGGTTAAAAGGTAGAAGTTATTGTACATACATTTCTAATAAACATTTGGGAATTTATTTCAAAGGTTGGTCATACGGTACCTGCTGCCATCTAGCGACAGCTCTTTAATCTTTATGTAGGACTTCAAACATATGTGATTCCACCTACCGATATGTCTATAAATTCGTGCACACTGTTATTCTGTAAGGAAAAAAATATATTGGGAAAAGGTAAAGTACTGTTTTCCCCAATATTATTTAATTTAATTGTATGCATGTAATTTATTTTGTTGGGATAGGAAGAGGGAAGTTGGTGTATGTCCATTTCTTATAAAAATACTGAAAATTTATTGCGAAGGATCATCATTCGGTTTTTTACATAAATATCCTGCCACCTGATAGAGATATATCAAGTGTATGTGCATATGCACTGCAATATTCTATAGAACTGAGAAGAATTCATGTAGTAGATGGAAGTCAATTAATAAAGTTTTTCCTTAGCTTGAATTTAGGTTGGCTGTCTTTTAAAATATTATTATTTAATAGTAAACAAACTATTTTTAACATTATTAAATTTTGATGTGTCCCGTGCCGTAGCCGAGCGGTTAAGGTAGGAAGCCTTGGCGCAGAGCTACGGGACTTGGCGCTGGTTCGAGTCTCCATGGGGGAAGAAATTTTCTCATGGTATTTCGGCCAGTATGGGACCGGTGCCCACCCAGCATCGTGAGGCAATTGGGTAGCTACAATAAGTAGCGGCTCCAGGTTGAGGAACCAGCTATAACGGCTGGGGGACTCGACATGCTAACCACATGTCACCCCTACACTGGCTGTTGATCATCTACCTCTGTGATTGACACATGTGGATGTGAAGGGCCAGCAGCCGGCTGGTAAAAGGGCAACCGCTGAAAAGTGGAAAGACCCTCAATCGGAAATTTTGATGTAGCTCGTAACACTCACTTGAATAATGAATGAATTCTGGATATGCTAAGAAAATTGCGCTCCCATTAACAACATTTATTTAACACACTGACATCTCTATAATTACCACTGGTATTAGTTTGATGCATTTTGAGTTTTTTGGCATTGATTTTCAATTATATAAGGAACGTCCTTTAGATGTTGTGGTCAGGGCTTGGTATCTGAATCATTTGTTGATTTGAACAAAACAGATTGAATTAAATCTTTGGATAAAATGAATAATACACACACATACACAGAGTATTTGCAAATTCTTATTACATCTGTGGTTTGTAGAGGTAATGTTTTGAGTAGGAATCTTTGTCCAGAAGCATACTGTGTCTGTGCTGCAGGTACAAGTAGTTCATATTAATTGTTTAAATCTCCCCCTTCTTTCAGGACTAAACTAATAGTAATTTAATGATTTATGACTTGCATTAATTACATTTATACAAACAAACATTTACTGATTTCATGATAATGTAACTAAATTATTGGAGAAAAATAAGAAACTTCAGTTTTCACCCTAAGAATGAATGTTTATACACAAACTTCTCTACTGTTTTTAGCATTGTAGTTAATACTTATCTACTACTACAACTGTTTTATAAGGCTACCAACAAGCTCCTCGCACACATTGTCCCTGTGAATAGAGATCTGGTTCATTTGCTCCATTTTATTCTTAAGGTAATAAAGTGAAGTTACTTTATTCTTCCCTTGACATTAGACAATCTCACAAAAAAATGTATATGTTGTAACTGTACCACTTTTGGAATTAAAATGAAAGTTTTGTGGTTTTATTATTGCATCTGAATGGATACAGATGTTACAGAAGCATGATTTAACATCTGTTTAACTAAAATACTCTACAGTTTTGATTAATTTTTGTCTTGTAAGCCCATGTTTCCCTTAACAGAGATTTAGACGCTTTCCCCCTACAGGGAAAAATTTGAACCATACTAATTTAGTTACACATTGTTTTCGTATAGATGTCCTTTGGTCCGTGGTCAGCGTTCCGCCTCATACTGATATCTAGGAAACCAAGGTAGTACTTGGACGGGGAAATTCGGTAAATTTTGCTTAGAGGCCTTTTCATTCAGACTTAAGGACCTTTTACGAGCCTGAAAATCTTCATACTCGGGACCCACGGCTTAAAGTACCTCCCGGACTACTTGCTCCTTGGATTTTTCCATCCTAAAAATCCATCGACCTCGGCCGGGTTTGAACCCGCGACCCTCGGGACCAGAGGCAAGGAGCATAACCAATAGCCCACCGCGGCCGATAATTTGATTAATTACTACTAATAAATATTTACATTATTCTTCTGATGTGTCTCAATATTAGGAGTGATTTCAAGTGTCAATAATTCAAAAAATTACCGTTTACAGAACAAGAAATTTTAAGAGCTGCCTGACCAAAATTCAACTTAAGAAATGACTTGTGCATGAAAAATGGACAGATATAATATTCGGAGAAATCTTTAAGTTAGTATATTATATTGATAATGTCTGTGTTTAAATGCGAAATAATATTGAAATATTGTTAGATGTGAAATGTTTTGTGTCACACATCCCACATAGAACACCTAAGTAAGTACCTATGCTCTAAGAAAGAAAAACTTCATATGAGTTACTTTTGTTACCTTCTTAATTTTAATACTGATATATGCAATCATAATGTAAAAATCAAATATTATTTTCTTATATGTGGTTCTCCCATCTTCTCTAAATAAACATTAAATTGAAACTGTATATAAAATATTATTATTATTATACCAGTTATTATATGGGTGTGAAATATAGACTATATAGGAGAAAACATGAGTATTTGAGAACAAAGTTCTTAAGACTACGTGACAGTGAGCTATCTGATCTGTATGGGAAACCAGATATAATAAGAGGAGTTAAGTCTCATAGACTGTGATTATGAAGATATGTAGCACAAATTTGGAATGAATAGGGGAATGTAGGGAAACCAGAGGAAAAGCGTCCGGTAGGCAGGTCAAGAATGAGATGTGAGAATGACATTAACTTTGATTTGATGGAAGTAGATTGTACAGGGGAGAATTCGGAAAACACAAGCTCAGGATAGGAATCTGTGGAGACCTAATGTCTGTGCAGTCATGAACATACAGGTTTGATAGTGCCACTGAGTTAGTTAGTTAGTTAGATAGTGGTACAATTAAGGGATTATATGGACTACAAACTTAAGTGCAAACACATACTTTTGAGTAAACTAAAGTTGAAAATTACGGTATTACTTTTTGTGTGTTCCACCAAACTTTGAAAGTATATATTATCAATACTGCATTTCTTACAACCAAAAAATGTAACAAATTATTGACTATTATTGAAATACGGTATTTTAGAAAATGTTAATAGTGACTTTCTGTAAGTAGTTAGTTCACAGAACACCAATAAATGTTTTTTTGGAGAATATTATGTAAAGTAAGAATATGCTCATTTCTGTCAACTTTTTACTTACTTGCACAATAACACAAATTCAAAAATAAACTCAATTATTTCGTACCATCATCAACATCATTGGCGTGATGGTCCTTTTAGTTTGACATTAGCCTTCCTCATAATAACCATACATTAAAATTAATATATATATATATATATATATATATATATATATATATATAAATCGTCATCATCATCATAGTACATTCACGAATTTAGGCCACTTGTTGACCTGTTTCGGCCTCAAGAGAAATGCCATCCAAAAGTCTTTTGAATGGACATCACGGTCTTTTTGTTCCTGCAGGTTGATATCTCAACATTTGTTTGGGTATCCTGTGATCTTCCATTTGATGAACATGTTACATCCATCTTGACTTATAATCAGAAATTTTGTTTTCTGAAGGTTCCATGTGTAATTCTTCTAAGATGTCTGATTTTGTTTGTGATCTAGTAGTGTGTATCCTGCAGTCCTCCAAAGGTATCTCATTTCAGTAGATCTAAGTCTCTGTATAGCCTTCTGTTTCAATGTGCATATTTTGCTACCATACAAAAGAGTTGGAAGAGACAGTGTTTTATACACCTTCAGTCTTGAATGTTTTTAGACTAACTGTGGCTTGAAGATAGAATTTATTTACTCTAAAATTCTTAAAAAAATTAATGTTTTTACATTTATATCCTTTTCTTCTTCTGCATCCTAGATATATAAAATTATTATTATTAGATGATAATTCAACAATATATACACTCCAGTTTGCAGATGACCAATTGATATTGGCTCAAGAATTTGAAGTTATAGAATACCTCAGTAGAAAATTAATACAAGAATATGGTTCTTCTTCTTCTTCACTTCCTGGTTTAGGCAAGAGTTGCCTGATGGGGTTTAAAGATCAATATGGATAAATCTAGATATATGACAATAGGGGATCTTCCTCAAGATTTAGTACTAGAAGAAGATTTAGGGACAATTAAACACACTGAATAATATATTTGGGAATTAAAATTACTAAAGATGGGAAAACAAGAAACAGAGATAAGAAACAGGATCAGTATAGGAAAGTATGCTATATCTGCCCTAAATGGAATAGTATGGGACAAACATATCTTCAAAGAAACAAACAAACAAAAAAAAACTATTTTTAATACAATAATCAGAAGTACACTGCTCAAAAAAATTAGGTGATATTGTAGAATAACCTATTAATACTATGTTTATAGGAACAGTATTAGATGCAATTACTTTCTATTACTCCAAAAGAATGTGAACAAGAGTTTGGAGTCATTACGTAACCTCTGTACCACACCAGATGTCAAAGAGATCCTGATTAGGAATATGGCAAACAAACAAAGCAAGATTAACATGGGTGAAAATGTTTCTTTAGTATGGTGTATGGTCTCCTCGAACGGCCAGCACTGCCTCACACCTGTATGGCATTGATGCAGTGAGATTAGCAATGAGTTCTTGGGGGATACGTGGCCACTCTTCCATAAGAGCAATGTGCAGCCCTGGAACAGTTGTGGGAGGTACTGGTCTGCCTGCAATGCACCTGCCTAATGCATCCCACACATGCTCAATCGGATTTAAGTCCGGGGCGGCTGGCCATTGCATACGCTCGATACCCTCCACTTCCAGCATGTCGTCCACCAAGCCAGTTCTGTGGGGTCGTGCATTATCGTCCATAAAAAGAAAAGAAACACCTATGGCATCAGCATAAGGCACGACAAAAGGTCGGAGAATCTCATCTCTATACTTTACCTCAGTCAAAGTACCACCTTGGATAACGTAGAGGTCCGTACGTCCACCACTACTGACTCCTGCCTACACCATGAATCCACCGCCACCATATGGGGATCTTTCGCGTACAAAAGCTGGATTGTTTCATGTCCTTTTTTCTCTCCAGATGAATACACGCCTACTATCACATTCCATGTTGAATCGCGACTTATCAGAAAAAAGAACTGATCTCCATTCAGCATGCCTCCACCCACGATGTCCGCCCAGTTTCTGCGATCTCAACGGTGTTGTGGAGTTAACCTGGTACACACCATGGGCCTACGGGCGTAGAGACCACTTCCATTAGGGACAGTTTGAGTTGACACCCTGCGTCCTGTTGCTGTTTGAATTGTATTTCGCAGTTGAGTTGCATTCTGCTGTCTATTCCGACGGGCTGTTAACAAGGGCTGTTGTTGCCCTTGGTCGACCTTGTGCGGCTCTTCTGTGAACAGTATGTTCTTTGAAAATGATTCCAAAGACTGGAAATCACGCTTTGAGACACCCCAATGGCTTGTGCCACCTCTTGTTGTGTCTGTCCAGCTTCCATCCTTCCTATGGCCCTCCAAGCCATTGGTTCAGGTAAATCACGTTGTCGAGGCATCACTGTCCCTAAGGCAGTCATTCACTAACTGAAAACTGGACTGGATTTAAAAACAGCAACAAAACATTCACCCCCACACCACCCTTTCACAACAACAATACAGACACTGCCCTCTGGTGTGGTACCGAGGTTACGTAACAACTTCAAACTCTTATTTACATTATCTTGGAGTAATAGAAAGTGATTGCATCTAATACTATTCGAAAAAAAACATAGTCTTAATAGGTTATTCTACAATATCCCCTAATTTTTTTGAGCAGTGTATTATTACCTATGGAGCTGATGTGTGGGCTTTAAATGCACAAATGAAAAAAAAATGCTCGCCACTGAAATGGACTACAGGAGACGTGCTGCAAGAATATCCAGGAAGGATAAAATCAGAAATTCATATATAAAAGAAAAAATGCAGGTACAATATTCAATATTAGATTTTATAAAAAAAGAAACAATTAAATTGGTACGGACACATTAGAAGAATGGAAGAAGGAAGACTACCTAAGATAATCATGCATTGGGAACCACAGGGAAGGAAAAAGAAGGGTAGACCAACTATTACGTGGATTCAGGGAATCAATGAAGCTAAGAGGGAATGGGAAATAGAAGAAGATATATGGATGAACAGACAGGAATGGAAAAATGTGTTGAAACAAATGTGTAGTTAACTGTGAACATGGGTACCGGAAAAAAATTAATATTCATTGTAAAACCCGGAATAATATATATATATATATATAGTAGAAAAACTAATTAATGTATAGCCCTGTTCTGTCTCAAGTTATAGGCCTATGATTTTCAGATCCCCGGGACTGCGATTTAAACTTGTTATAGTTCAATCGTAATAACAATTGTTTCATGTTAGCATATGTTTCTTTCATATAAGGCGTATACCCTATAGGAATCGATGGTAAAACGTTGCCATTATGCAGTGGGATACAGTTGATACTTGTTTTGGGGGATTCGGTGAACAACCTGCGCTCATCACTTTTGTATTTAATGCCCATAGCTGCCATTACTCCCTCTACATCACTACAGATTATTAAGTTCTTTTCACTTTCAAGGAATGGCATGCGGTGGGTACGGAGCAATCACATTTACTGTCTTCTCAAAACAATTGAGTCTAGACACCAACAGTTCAGCTTTACTTTCAGCAATTCCAGTTCTCCCAGTAGGTTATTAAGTTCATACTGTGTTATTTTGTGATTCTCATCACACATCATCGTTACACAAAACATTAGAATCTTTCGAAAAATTGAGTTTCTGAAACAAGGGTTAAAAAAAATCCAATATCCTTCAAATCTTCGCACCTCCGGTACATGATAGGGACATTTAAATGGTACCGTTTAAGGGCTGTTCTTTTCTGAAGAGAACGAGGTACAACGCATGGTCCTACGACAAATAGCGATGCTGCTGTAGCTGCGTACCTGAAAGTCTGAAATTAACTTGAAACCATAATTTTAATGGGGTATATGCACCCCCCTCTAACTTATAAATGAGAGCTAATTCGACCCCTTCATTGTCTTTTTCGTTATCAGCATGGTTGTTATATTTATAAAACATTTCATTCCAGTTACATTTTCACTGTTGGCTAGTGTTATCATTCTCAGATTACCGAAATTTGGGAATGTGATGTAGCATTCAGATATATATCATTTAAATGCTTGGTCTTTTCTATAAACTAATTTGTTCTCTGCTTGTTGAAAAATGTTATATATTGAAAAATGTATAAATTTATTGATTTTAATGTTTTAATTAATGTTTGCAGGCCTCTGATTATAATGGATTGCCAGTTTGATATTAAAAATGAGGGTCATGTATCAGAATCTGAAATGGGACTAGGAGTAAGTTGTTAAATCATTTAATGGGGTAACTGTCATCTGTTAGTGCATAGGATGACATTTTGATAGTATTGTGCAAATTTTTTATTTTACAGGATATGAAGATGGTAATAAAAAATGAAGATGATCAAGTTGGCAGAACAAGTATTAAAAGTGAGATATATCCAGATGTTGGTGCAGTTCCTTCTGAGGATCCAGGACTTGAGGTACTGGTTTTATTGGTACATTCTGATTTACAAGTATGTTTGCACAATTTCAAGCGTACAATAGGTCTAGGTGGTTTGTTAGCTGTTGGCGTAACTTACTCAGGTGTCAGTCTTATAGTGATAAGAATAAATAAGAGAATCTAATATTGGATATGGATAAAAAATATTCTTGATTTCCCAATTAGAGTAGACAACTGTGTATAAATTACTTCTTTTCATTTTGTGCACAGAGTGACACCAGATTCTACTAACAACATGGGGTGTACTTTTTTGTGAAACCGGTCAATTGTTCAGTGGAAGATGTAGTGTAGGCAATTCGGCAGAAAAAAAATTAAATGTTCTCAGATGTGCTTTTACGTCAGGTTTGGTGTAATTATTTTAACGCTGCATTATTAGGCTGGAAATTATAATACTTCATTATGTGAAAATGCACAAAATATCATGAGTATCTGAAGGTATTTTCCTAGTGGCAACCACGTTTAGTTTTGCAGGTTATGGAACCTCATTATCAACTATCCAAAGCACCCTTAAATTATATCTGTTCTTTAGTGAATTAGATATTGGTGGGGACATACTCCTTTAGTATTGAGATAACATATTTGTGTCCTGAACCATGGAATAATGCAATATTTTAAGTCAATTAAAGCACCAGAAATATTTTCTGACATAACTATGCAGATGTTAGTTTTTGTCAATATGTAACTTCATTATGAATTGCATTGTATCTAACTTGAACATTGACACAAGATACCTTTTTCATTTGAAATAGTTATCTCCGTGAATGAAACATCTGCTAATTTATGTACGAGTACAGACAAATGTTGTAATTGATGTCACACCTCCATTGCAACTTGTTGTTTAGTGAGTATTAATAGAAAACTGATATGTAAGTGAGATTTTAGGCCATTATTTCGATTACCTTTAAACAAATTATAGATACAGTGCTACCATATCTATAACAATTACAGTTTGTTTTTTTGGGTCACTTAGGTGCTGTAAGAAAAATCTACTTCCTCTGTTCGTTCATTGAAACTCAGAATATTCTGCTCTTTTCTCAGAAAGTGGAGCCAGTACCTCCCCTTGTATGTAGGTCTATTCCTATTAAATCAATAATGAACTTTATAAGTGAGCACAGATGCATCTTCATTCCTTGTATATTGTAGCTTGAATTATGTTAAATACATGCAACCTTTAGAATTCTGGTCCCATTCCATAGCAGAATGCTTAAGGCAAGGTGCCTGGGTGCTATGGAACTTGTGCTTGTTCGAGTCTCCAAGGGGTAAGAAATTTTGTCATGGAATTTTAGTGACTTTGTTTTAAGTACTTAGTCCACAGAACACGAATAAATGCTTTCTTTTGGAGATTATTATGTAAAGTAATTTTAACCAGTATGGGACCGGTGCCTACCTAGCATCATGAGACATTTGGGCAAATACAAAAAGTAGTGGCTCCATATTGAAAAAAATGGCTGGGGACACGATATGCTGATCACATGTCATCCCTACACTGGCATGATGATTGTCTACCTCTGTTATTAACACTTGTACATGTGATGGCAGCAGCCGCTGGTAGGCTGAGGGATTTGTAGGCCTGTTATGCAGTGGAGTTTAGTTTAGTAGAAATCTTAATATATTTGCTTCTTTTTCCAGGGAAAAACCAAAAACATTCATGAATACAAAATAAAAAACATACCTTAGTAGTAATTCTGCTCTTGGGTTTTAATTATCCTATTTAGACTGTATTCATTTTATTTGGTGCCATTCTAGTATTAAACTTTTTGAAAAAAAATTTTAAACATGTGGTGTTTCAATGGATGGTAAGTGAATTTCTTGAATTTTATTTTTTCTTGGATTTGTTTTATAAGTGTGTTTTCATTAATTAATATTTGTCTTTTAAATTCATTTATTTATTTTCTTGTATACCATATTTTCTTCAAAGCCATTTTCTGTAGCAACATTAATTATGAATTATTTTTCTTAATTTTCTTTGCTCATAGGTATATTTACTAATCTGGGTTTGAAACTATTAAACACTGTCTCTCTGTGAGCAAAATTGTTGAATCCCGAAGCTTTAATATAGTTATCTGTATGTGTATTCTTTCTGTATATTACAAATTCTATCCTGCTTTCTTCATTTCTTGTAAAATTTAGATGTGAAAATTGGATTTGTATGAAGCGTTCTAATTTAATCTTAAATTAAACCACAGTCATATTTTCCAATAAATGTTCTAAATATGATCTTATTTGGTTTTTCCAATAATTTCAGGTATTACAAGTATATATAAAAGCTCACACATATGTATAATCTATGTATTATTGGTTCCTGTGGCCATGACATGTTACATCCGCTAGAAATAAGTTATTGTGATCAATATACATCTTGATGATATTGTGTGATTTTTATATTACAGGATGTTAAGATGAAAATAGAAATAGAAGATGAACACATTAGCAGTATTGATAATAAAAGTGAGACATTGCCAGTTTGTGACCCGCTTGCATTTGAGGATACAAAACGTAAGGTAATGATTTTATTGATATGTTTTCACTTGCAAGTATGTTGCTAATATTTCATGCATGCAAAGGCTCTAGAAGGTTTATTATGTGTACCCTGTCAGTGCTATGACCATACAATAAAAGATTGAGAGAGAGTGCTCCTTATTCTAAATTATTTTCGAGCCTAGGTTGAGAAGAGCATTTTTTGTGAGAGATATTAATTAAAAGTATCTTAGGTTCATTAGTGAGATTAGGGAACTGTTAGAAGTTATTTATTTTCATTCTGTGCTCACTGCATCTCTGAGTAGTTAGATCACACTCTCATCACTACAGTACTTAATGTATTTGTTGAGTGTTGATTCAAATGATATTAAGTGAGATCTGGGGAAATTGGAAGAAGAATTCCGGTTACTTCTGCATACTTTTGTATTTTACGAGGAGCCTTTTTCAGCAGATTCACTTTATTCGTTAAAAAAAATAATATTTTTATTATTAATTTTTTACAACTTACCTCATTTTCAAGTACATGAAACTTCTGTATATGCCGTTTCAGCAAACGTTTTGAGGAATAATTTATTTTACAAAAGTCACACATAAACTTTTATCAGCATGCACATTCTTTCCATGGCGTTTTAAACTTCTTTCGTTTACAAATTTTTTGTAATGTAAGTTGTATTGATATCTTATTTGACTGATACTATGTTTTGCTCGTTGGTATCTAATTAATTTTTTTATGCTTGTAACTTGCATTACATATATTGTAAGAAGTCATCCATTATACAGTTTTTAATTAAAACAACCTTTACATGGCTATTGCAAATAATAATGTCCTACCAGTCATTACAGCTCTCCATTTATAACACTCCATATATATTGCAAGATAAGTCATCCATAATACAATTTTTAACTAAAACAACCTTTACATGGCTATTGCAAATAATAATGTCCTACCAGTCTTTACCGCTCTCCATTTATAACACTCCACCCCACCCCTTTTTTTATCTAGAACCACTGAAGGTTGTTTTAATTAAAGATTATATTATATCACATTCACAAATAGTAATGCTCTTCTGATCAAATCTCCTTTTAAGACCCTTACCCTCTCTCCTTATCAGTATCGTCACAAACCACTACCCCTCGTCAATGACGACACACCCCCTCCTCCAACCATCCTTATCAATGACGTCACTTTGGAATTCACTGCACCACGCTCGCCGATGTATGACGTAGGCCCAGTGACGTCACTTCCCTTATCAATGACGTCACACACCCTACCTCAACCAATAACGTCACATACCTCACTGAACCCGCCAACAATTATGTCGGCAATGACGTCACTTCAGAATCCATGACTGCAAGCTGCACAACTTCTGATATAAATAGTGATGTCACATCCCTTATCAATGACGGCGCACACCCCACACCATGAACCAATTGCACAATGACGTCACACACCCCAATTACGTCATCAATGACGTGACTTCCGGCTCCACGTATGCCTTTCTATCCCCTGCAATCGTCATTATTATTATCATTACATATAAAATTTATATTACTATTGTTGCTGTCAATGATTTAGACCTGCTACATCTGCTGATACTTCTGTTATTGTTATTATTATTATTATTATTATTATTATTATTATTATTATTATTGCGTTGTCTTTTATTATTGTTTACATTTTGTTGACATGTGGTAATGAGAATAGAAACATGTATATCTAAAAGTGTAATACTTTTCTTGTAAAATTTCTAATTAATTTCTACACATGGTTACAAAGATTTTAAAAGACTCCACAATTTTCACAGTTAGTGAAATTTGTCTGACGGCCATCAAAACTAGACTTCTCATCTAGATAAACAATTTCCTCCAGTTCTGCCAGCCTCACCTCCTATCCACTTGAAGGGCAGATTCCTGCAACTTACTGGTCCAGTCACATGTAGCCTACTATCTGTAGTCCCAGTTCTTCGTTACGTTGATTCAAACAGCATGGCTTACAATATATTATGTGAATAAAAGTTGCTTTCATTCATTCAGTGGGAGAAGTCAACAAAGTTCTGTTTATTGGCCATCATAGAAAAACTGTAATAATTTATTAAGGCATAATATAAAATTTTAAAAACTCCGAAGAAATAATACCAATGCTATGTGTAACATTGCAGATTTGCTACTAACATATAAGAGTGAAGGATATTTATATTCACACTACTTCATAGTTATAATGTTATATTTTCAGGTGGAGCAGAGTAAAGAACATGTAGCTGGAATATACAACACAACTCAGTGTTCACCAACACTTGACGATGACTACACATGTAAATCTTCAAATTGTGTTGTTAGTAAGTCACTTATTCAGACATCCAGCCCTAATGCACACTTCAGCTTACATAGTAATGACAAGTCATTCAAATGTTCTGTTTGTAATAAATCATTTAATCGTAAGCGGTATCTTAAAAGACATTTACATATACATAATGAGAAGGTATTTAAATGTTCTGTTTGTAATAAATCATTTTCACAGAAAGTCTACCTGAAGGTACATTTGCGTTCGCACAATAATGAGAAGCCTTTCATATGTCCTACTTGTGGTAAATCATTTAAAAATAAGCTATATATTAAGAGACACATACTTTTGCATAATACTGAAAACCCATTTAAATGTTCGCTTTGTAGTAAATCATTTCTTAAGGAGTCAACTCTGAATGAACATTTACTTTCGCATAATAACGAGAATCCATTCAAATGTTCTTTTTGTAGTAAATCATTTACTAGTAAGCCAAATCTAAATGAGCATTTACTTTTGCATAATAATGAGATGCCATTCAAATGTTCTTTTTGTAGTAAGTCATTTACTAGAAAGCAAACTATAAATGAACATTTACTTTCGCATATTAATGAGAAACCATTCAAATGTTCTCTTTGTAATAAATCATTTATTAGGAGGTCATATCTTAATATACATTTACGTGTTCATAATAATGAAAAGCCATTCAAATGTTCTTTTTGCAGTAAGTCATTTAATAAGAAGTGGCGTCTTAACGAACATTTACATTTACATAATGATGAGAATCCATTCAAATGTTCTGTTTGTAGTAAATCATTTACTCTGAAGTACTCACTAAATGTACATATGCGTTTGCATTGTAATGAGAATCCATTCAAATGTTCTGTTTGTAATAAATCATATAAACAGAAGGATTATCTTAAGAAACATTTACATGTGCATCATAATGAGAAGCCATTTAAATGTACTGTTTGTAATAAATCATTTTCTTGGAAATCCATACTAAATCATCATTTGAGTTTGCATAGTAGTGAGAAGTCTTTCTTATGTTCAGATTGTAATAAATCGTTTAGTAACAAGCTATATCTTAAGAGACACTTACGTTTGCATAGCAAAGAAAAGCCATTTAAATGAACTCTTTGTAGTAGGTCATTTATTCATAAACCTCTAACTGAACATTTACTTTCATATAATAATGAGCAACCATTCAAAAATTATCTTTGTAATAAATAATTTATTAATTCATATCTTCATATTCATTTACATGTGCATATTAATGAATAGCCATTCAAGTTATATTTTGGTATTAAGTCATTTGCTAGGAAGTCATGTCTGAATTAACATTTACTTTCACATAATAATGAGGATCCATTCAAATGTTGTTTGTAATAAATCATTTACTTTGAAGTACTCACCTAAGGTACATGTGTGTTTTCATTGTAATGAAAAACCACTAAAATGTTCTGTTTGTTGCAAGTCATTTATTAAAAAGTCGTGTCTTATTCAGCATATACAATAGCATAGTGATGTGAAGACATTCAAATGTATTCCCTGTATTAAATTATTTACTCAGAAGAGCTCACTTAATGTACAACCATAGACAAAAGAAATGAGTCAGCTATACATTTGATCAATAAATCGGGGAACATCATGAACGCTCGCAGAAGTTGTATTCACATCAACATGTTTTAGTAGTTGAACTGGTTTGTTTGCTAGTTAATGCAGTACACACACAAGCAACATGAAAGAGAGAGCTTGGTTTAGTGTGTTTGCATGGTTGAGAGGTTTAAGAGACATCATCTGCATTCGTAACCTCACGGGTTCAATTTCCATTCCACTTTTTTTTTTAACTGAAAGTTGAAATAGCAGTTCGCCTGTAACATAGTTTCACATTTAATTTTATATTTGAATTTTATGGCTTTAATGTACACAGAAAACACATAAAAACATAAATTAAAACCTTCTTCTTCTTCTTCCTTCCAAGTATTAGGCCAAAGCCTGTTACGATCCTATAGAAAATTTTCCCTCCAGCATTTCATAGGACGGCCCAGTGATCTTCATCCTCTTGGTATATAATTATAAACAGCTTTGGGGATCCGAATTGAACTCATTCTTTCAAGATGGTGTTTCCAATTTAGTTGGTGCTGTTTAATATATTCCAAAATTGGCGTAGTCTTCAATTCTTTTAAAACCTTCTAATAAATAAATGAGGAAAGAAAATAATATCTTCTAAAATGAAATCTTTAACTAAAACAAAATCAATATCGGGTGTATGAACCCTCAGCATCTATTACTGCCCTCAATCTCCGGGGCATTGATGCAATCAAATTTCTTCAGGCATGAGGACGATCAGCTAGAGCATCCCAGATATCTTGAATTTGTGCCCATAATCCATCTTTCGTCTTTCGTGCATTTGCAGGCCAATTAGAGTTCACCTCTATTTTCATCTTGGCCCATACATTTTCGATTGGATTCAAATCTGGTGAACAGGGAGACCAGTCTATTGCTCTGATATTCTGCATCTCCGAAAACCAGTTTGAAACCGCTCGTCAAGATTATCCTGTCGAATTCAATAATTCCATCAGGATATGTCATCCTCACAAATGGAATCAAGAATTTCTCTACTATAGCATTGTACTGTACATTGTTCAGTGTGTCGTCCAGCTTCCACAATACATTCAGACTGTCCTGTGATATCCAGCCCCAACACAACACAGATAAGCAGCCATGACAAAATTGCCTAGCGACGAAATGTGCGGCCTTTGGATGATCACATTGCCGTCATGAGTAGAATAAAATGTCAGTTTGCCTTGAGAATATTATATTATTCCAATCAAGGTTGGCATTTTCCTCTGCAAAGGCGAGCCAAAACAATCTGTGATTGTATGTCGGGTGTTCCTTCTTTGCTGCTGTTGGTGCAAAAATTCCTGCATATTTTAAATGCTTGCAGAGCTGTTCGAACTGATCCAGGGAGATGCAGTTTGGAAGGGGTTCCTATGGGCTCCTGAAATTGAAGCTTCGTTCTGTTGGGGAGTGGGAACACGTCTTCTTTCTTAACCAACACAATGGTTTTCAATCCCTTCCCTGGATAATATCACCCACCTCTGAGCTGTAGGTGCAGGGACTCTCAAATGCCTTCCAGTCTCACAAGCAGAAAAACCTGCAACGTTTACCAGTGCAATGAGAGTTTGACTTGTGCCTATGTCCTCGTGTGTGCGCTGAGCCTTGGTAAAACTCGATATGATTTATTATAAACAAACTTGTTAGAGGCTGTTGCGCAGACGTCTGTGCATCACAGTCTATTGACTGCAATACATTGAAATCACCTAGAACAAACCCTGACTGTGGCAAATATAATTGTTTCAATAACGACATTAACATTGATTTTATTCAAATGTCAAAATAAAATGTATTTAATTCATAAAACATTTTAATACAAATATCACAAAAAAACTGCATAATGGATGATGCGAACCTGTGACCTTCATTAACAGAAACAGTGACTGCATGCTTTACTGCTTACTTAACAGGACACGTAGGAGTGTCATAAGTTAATGCCACAGAACACAGTAGCTCAGGTACTGCAGAATTATGGGAAGTTAGCTACTTTGAACCCAGCACTTTGCCGAGTAGAACTTAGAAGAAATGTGCATTCAAGAGATGATTTTTTTGTCTAAAGCTGTAAATATACATTAGCATTCTAATGCGAAACCTTTAAAATGTTCAATTTGAAATGCAAAAGCAGAACTCAGCCTCTCATCACAATTACTAAAGACTGGTGAAATTTCAAAACGTACACATTGTGTTTAATAAAATCTATATATAATTTGTTGTAAGCCATTTATTAAGAATCAGGTCTTATTTAACATATACAATCGCATAATAATGAGAAGTCATTTTAATGTTCTTCATCATACAGGGATTAAACCTGTTCACTCGTTCCAGTTTCATGAAAGCTAGAATTACAAAAGTTGTTCAGTCCATCATCTCTGTGGTTGTCCAACATTTATCCTAGAATGTTATCTATAATTTAGCAATAATTTTGGAAATCTTTCTTCTGGCATTCTATCAACATGTTCTTTCCAGGCGTTCCTATATTTATTCATAGTTAAATATGGGAAATAACATTATGAGGTTCTTAATTCGTAAATTAATGAGTCGTTGCAAATGTTGAGTGAAAATGAGAGAGGTAGTTCTCTTGAAAACTAGCTCCCATGTTTGAAGAAACATGAAATATGACGTAAGATGTAAAAAATGTCTCATTAATTTATGTTTCTATATTCAATTATTCCACCTCTTAAGTTTGAAAATATTTAGTTCCTGTCTTATATCTTCATTTATTTTCTTGTCCACCTGAGTATATCCTGCTATAGTTCTTAAAATTCTCATAGCAATTGGTTCCAATCTTTGTTATTGTCTTTTAGTGATTGTCCGACATTCTGGTCTATATATATTTTATCATTAATATCTTCAATTTTAACATATGATAAATTGAAACCTAGATATTTAAAACTATTCACTTGCTCTAAATTTTTATCATCAATTGATATTTTTGCTCTTAAGGTATCATGTCCTGTAAATGCTAAAATTTTAGTTTTATTCTCTGAAATTTTAAAATTATGTATGGCACTTATTTTTTCCAAATTAAAAATAGCTCTTTGTAGATCATTTTCTAAAATGGGAATATTCTCTTTGTGATAAATTATTTATGCTGAAGTGCTCATATAATTCATATTTTTTTGTAGTAATAAACCCAAATGGGTACAAATGGACATGACAGAGTCCCAGTGACCAGTCCTAAGGTAGAGATTTTAAAAATCCCATACGCTGCTGGCAATCGAACTCGGGTCGCCAGAGTGGAAGGTAGGGAATCTACTGACTACACCACAGTGACATACTAATTCATATTTGCACATGCATTGTAATGTGATACCATTCAAATGTATTCTTTAAAATAAATCAGATACACAGTAGGATGGACTTAATGTTTTCAGAAGCCATTGAAGTGTTTTCTTTATAATAAATCATGTACTCAGAAGTCATATCTTTTCTACATTTATGTTTGGGGAGTAGTCAGAAGACGTTTGTGTGATCTATCTGTAGAGGGTCATTTATTAAAAAGTCACAACTTGAAGAAAATTTATATTTGCTTAATAATGTGAAGGAATTCAAATGTTCAGTCATTTATTCGGATGTTACTTTTAATTAAAATTTACTTTCACGTAATAATGGGAAGCCATACAATTGTTCTCTCTGTAATAAATCATTTAATATATGTATATATATTTAATACATTTATATATATATATTTTTTTTTCTTCCAAGTATTTGGCCAAGGCCTGTTACAATACTATAGAAAATTTTCCCTCCAGTATCTTCCTGGAAATTCTCGTATCAGTCTTGAAAGCATAATAATAGTCCCTTTGATTCGTTGCTGGTCAAAGGAAGGGAAGAGCAGTGATGGGGCTGCCATTTTATAGCCTCTGGTCAGGCCTCTCTGGAGAAGAAAAGAAAATAGAGAGGATAAAGGAAAGAAGAAATGGACGTAAGGAAAGACAACCTAGCCCTCGGATGCCTTAATAGCGTCAGGGTTCGAAATAACAAAAGTTAACCAAGAGAGGTTAGATAGTAAAGTTAAGAGTCTGGTATAAGTAAATGGAAGAAAGGAAGAAATACCAGATCGGTTAAAGATAAAAATAAGGAGCAAAACACAAGTAACTGGAAGCAATGTTTGACTTATCTTGGGCACCTTGTGGTCGCCATTCACATTATCCCCTAGATTGGGACCCCGGAGGGAATATTTAATAAATATATGTATTCAGTATTTAATACATTTACCTTTGCATAGTAATGACAAGCCAATTACATATTTTGTTTGTAATAAATCATGTATTCAGATGGGCAATTTTAAATTTCATTTGTGTTTGCATGATAACTGAATGGTCTGTTTTTAATAAGTCATTTACTCAGAAGGGCAGTTTTAGTTTATATATATATTTACATAGTAATGATAAGCCATTTAAATGTTCTGTCTGAAAAAAATAATTTCCTAGAAAGGATAATATTTATGCATAATTACATTTGCATCTACTGAAAAGTAATTCAAATGTGGTGTTTGTAATGTATCTTTTTATGAGAATGTTGTTGTTCCTTTAAATTTGCATGGTAATGAGAAGCTATTAAATCTCCTGTTTGTAATAAATTATTTACTGTGCACTCATATCTTAATAGACATTTACATAAACATAGTAATTGTGAACTACTGAAATAATCACTTAGGTATAAATCTTGTGCTCAGGGAATATATGTGCCTTCTCCTCTTATTATTGGAGAATTAAAATCCTCCTACCTAAATATGGAGACACAGGTGTGCAAACTTAAGAACATTAATTTCATGGAATGTTCTAGAAAGAATCCTTTAGTTTATATACAACTTTGTTATTCAATTTATTTTCTTCAATGCTATTATGTTGTTTAATTTATTGTTAATTTTAAATGCTATTTTTATGTTTTTGTCACTTCTTTTTATTGTGTTAGCCAATTTCGATGTTTCTTTCTCAGTGTAAGTGTTCATCAGGTTCCTTTTGAGTTCAGTTATGCTATATGTGTTATTTTTTCTTTTTTGTTTGTTTACTAACTTGATAATATCTTCATTGTATCCATTAGATTTTGCTATAGTTTAATATATTAATTATATTTAATTCAGTTCTTTATTGTGCTAAGACTGTAACAAATTATATATTGGAAGAACCTGGAGAAGTGTTAATATCAGATACAAAGAACATTTCAAGGATTTTATTTATGCAAGAGATATATCAAGCTGTGAAAAACATGTAATTCAGGTAGGACACTGTATGCTGGACATTAATAATACACTGATTATTATGCACAAAGATAATAATCAAAATAGAATCATGATACTGGGGGAATTGGAAATATGTAAATAGACCAACAATGACCCGCAATTAAATGTGAAGACACGCAAAATCCACTTTTTGAAGTTACAACGGGCAAGCAAGTCTTACATTCGAAGCCAGTGATTGCAGATGTACTTCCTGCTGATAATGGGACTAGTCACGAAAGGCCTACAGTTACTTTATATTTCAACATTTGAGGAGATGGACTAAAAGGTATATAATTCTGTATTGTGAATAATACCTCAACGGATTTTATAATGAATCTTAATAGTGATAATAACTTAATTTGAATTATTTATAACATTTTTTTATTCAATGCCACCACTTTATCATTTTGACATTGTGGTATTCTTTCCTGACATGACGTTATTGTAACTTACTTCTGAGGATCGGGCACCTTGAAGGCGGAGTTATGCTGCCCTGATGATATAATAGGTGATGGTGGTGCGCCAGCAGAGGCCTTAATGCTAAACTGAATGATTATGTTAATGATGATAATGATAGCCATGATGTTTGGGGACCTTTTGGGCCTTAAGTTTCTTCTTATTTGTCTTACAGGTGATTGGAAATATAATATCTAATCCTATAAAACCACAAAGGGATTGAAACAAGGGTGCAGTCTATCACCAATTTTATTTAATGTTTATGTAGAATTTATATTAATGAAATGGAAACAAACCTGAAAAGGTATCGGTATCCCAATAGGCAACAGATTTTTGTTGACATTACAATTTGTTGATGATCAACTGGTTTTAGCGCAAGACAAATTTGATATGGAATTCATGATAAAAAGGTTGAAAAACACATACGAAACATGGGGTCTCACAGTAAATTTACTAAAACAGGATATCTGGCAATAAATAGCAATGAAAGAGAAAATTTTATATTGGAAGAAGGAAACCAAATAAAGCAAGTGAAACAAACAAAATATTTGGGAATAATTATGGATAACATTTAAGGTATAGGCAAAGAGAACATAAAACATAGAATTGAGTAGGAAAATAACATCATCGTTAAATTCCATGTGGTGGGATAAGCATATTTGGAAAGACACAAAAAAAAAATTGGTAAATCATTGGTGGAATCTATTGCATTGTATGGAAGTGAGGTATTGACAATCAATAAGTACTACAAGAAGACACTAATAGCTCTAGAAATGGATTATTAAGCAGAAGTGCCTGAAAGTCAATTTTTCGTCCATTTGTCCATTGAAAAATAAAACAAAATGAGCTAACTCAAATGGTACCGTTGCTACTGTTGTGCAGATTCAGATACGTATAGACATGTACAGACATGCACAAAAATGATCTAGGGTAGCATGCATTCATTAGAACAATGTTAGTTATGAGATAGTAAACCAGTAAACATGTAATTGTGAGTGTGTTGTATCCGGATAATTGTATATTACATATTTACTAATTGATTTCTTTTAATTTGTCGTTAGTTACAGAATGCCTGGAGTTGCTTTAAATTATCCTAACACCTTTTGTTATATATATATGGTGAAGTGACGCTCAAGTCCCAAAGGCAAAACCTTATCCCATTAGTAAAAAAAGTTATGAACTTTGTTTGGGTGTAAAGTGGGGGACCAAACAAGGATATGAGCCTCACATATCTGTTGTTTATCGTGTAGTAGGCTTCTCACTGCAATGAAGAATGGTACATGCCACTTGCTATTCCTATGATATGAAGCAAACCCAAAGACCACTCCTATGACTGATATTTCTGCTTAACAAACATTAAATGGATTACGTCAAAATCAGAACATACAGTGGTGTACCGTGACTTGCAGTCTGCAATGAGACAGTTTCCACAACAGTTTTCCACACTGCGAAGAATTGTCCATACCAAAGCCACCAGAACATGTGACATTAGATGAAGAGAGCTCAGATTCTGATGCAAGTAAGGAAGAAGAAGAAGAAAGAGATTTTGGTAATACTACTTTTGGACAAAGCTGTTCATCTGAGCCTCATTTATTGACTCAAGAAGATCTTAATGATCTCAAACGAGATTTAAAGTTATGGAGAAACCAGTCTGAAATGCTTGGTTCCCGGCTAAAAGGATGGAATATTCTTCAAAAGAATAAAAAGATATATACTTATCGTAGTTGTCATTCTCAATTTAAAGACTATTTTTCTGAATAAAATGGTTTAGTGTTTTGTAATGACATTTCTTCTCTTATGGAGACATTTGGTATTGAACATAACCCAACAAAATGGCGCTTGTTCATTGATTCCTCCAAAGCTAGTTTAAAGCAGTGCTTCTGCATAATGGAAATAATTTCCCATCAATACCTGTGGCCATTCTGCTAGTATGAAAGAAACATATGAAAGCTTTCAATTTATATTGCCAAAGCTTCAATATGCAGTGTATGAATGGAATATTTGTGGTGATTTGAAGGTTATTGCACTTATTCTTGGTCTGCAGCTTGGTTACACAAAGTACTGTTGTTTTTTTGTCTTTGGGAAAGTAGGGGCACAAAAAACCATTACATCAGAAAAGAATAGCTTAAACGCGAATCATTCATTTCTGGACAGAAAAATGTGAAACATGACACATTGTGTAGGGCCTAATCCTAAAAATGTGTATCTACCTCCGTTACATATCAAACTAGGATTAATGAAGAATTTCGTGAAAGCCATGGGCAATACTCCTAGTTTCATGTACTTAAAACAGAAGTATCGTAAAATTAGTTTAGCAAAAATTAAAGAAATGATATTTGTGGGTCCACAAATTCGATCACTAATGCATGATGAGAAGTTCAAGGAACTACTGAATCCAGAGGAGAAAGCAGCTTGGCAAGCATTCAAAAATGTTACTCATAGATTTTTGGGAAATCGAAAGGTGGAAAATTACCGTGATATTGTCAGTGATCTTATAACATCTTATAAAAATGTGGGCTGTAATATGTCCTTAAAAATACACTTCCTGCATTCGCGCCTAGATTTCTTCATCAAGATTTCAGCGATGGAAAAGAGATATCAAGGCAAATGGTATCCTAATATGCTGGCCGATTATTGTTGGACCATCAAGAGGGATGCTCCACAGGCGAAACATAGCAGAAAATCGTAATTTCTTACTTTCTAGGTGAGTCCGAATGTTCGAATATTGTGTAGTTACGATTGTAGAAAATATTAAAGTGTTTGAATTTATAAATGTCTGTCTCTCGGAAACCTTGCGTGATGGAGAAAAACCGATATTTGAATTCAGGAATAGAAATATTATCAGAATCACATATTTTTCTTTGTGAGACAAAAAAAAAAGTTTATTTTTTGTTACTCAGTGTTATCGTAAATATTATCAACTGAAACGATTACTTACAAATATTTCTGAAACAGCAAAAATTTGTTTTAAACGTATATATAGGTGATATCATGTAGTTTAAGGGTGTTATTTGTATAATTAGGATATTTTTATTTTCGGTGTCAATTTTCTATTTAATGGCGGTTTACTGCAATACACATAAAAAAAACAGGATATTATTCACGTAATAAGGATTATTTTCCAGCAATCACCTTTTTGGTGGGATGAATAGTTCAGGCAATATATATATTTTTTTATTTTCGTTAAAAACTGGCGGATCCACAGCACAGCTGGTTTATTTCACGACCAAGGTCGCGTGCGTAGTTAATTGAACCCCGCTTCATCAGTGACTTTTTCAAATGCCATTAAATCGAATATATTATTATATGTTCTGCTTAATGGAACAGTACCGTTAATTTATAAAAGTGGCCGGTATTTTGATTTATGCAGTAGATGTGTATTTATGGAATTTAATTGCTGAAGCGAGAACTAAAGAGCTCTGTTACTTACGTTTACTGTGAATTATTAAACAAATTATTTATAACTAACTCACTGATTCTGTTAAAACTGTAGGTTCATGGCCGCGCGGACATAAGCTCTCCATACATCCCTATCCCGAGCTAACGTTTTCCAATCATCCCTTGAATAATCTACTTCCCTCAAATCATGTATAATGTTATTCTCTCACCTCATTCTTGGTCTTCCAAAAGGGTGTTTTCCCTCCGGTTTTCCTACCAGAAATTTCCAAGCAACTCTTTCATACACCATAGGTACACATGTTCTGCCCATCGCAGCCTACGAGACTTAACTGTTCTTATTATATCTGGCTTCCTATACATATCAATTAGTTCACTATTATGAAGTTTTCTCCATTCACCTGTTCTGTTAATCTCTGTTTGATCCAAAAATATTCCTAAGATCTTTATTCTCAAATACTCGTAATCTTTTCTCCTTTAAGGGGACCGATTGGTGAAAATGTTGAAAATTATGGCAAAAAATTAATTTTTTTATTTAACTTTTATAAGATTCATGATGTGTTTCGTTGGGGTATTATTCAAAATTAATATAAAATCAGGTGAATATTCCATAATTTTATATCAATTTTTTTATTTGCTTTATAATAAATCAGATTTATTAGAATCATTTTTATGTAAACATTTTTATTGTAGGAACAAAATTTAATCCATGACGTAAGAGTTTAAATACCCTTGCATGTATGGTCACCATTACTACGTAAAATTTAATATGCGTTTTTTTTTTCATTTTTTTTCACATTTTACAAAACTTAAAATGCTCATTATGATGCAATTGTTTTGCTATCAAAGTGAAATTTTGTTGTTAGACTCTCAAATAAATGCTAATTCAAATTTGCTATGCAGTTACTAGTCTGGGTCGTATGCAAATACATTAGTCTCTACTCAAATTACTTCCAATCACTGGTGAGCTGAGATCGAATTAACGGCCGCCTTAACCGGTCATGCATGAATGTTGACGTTTTCGTAATATTGGCAACGAATTACCCAGAATTTTCAGCGATAAAACCACTTCCGTTATTTTCGTCTGCTATAGACGAATGCATTTATGCTTGCATCCCGCAAATAATACCGAATACAAACACGTCTGCGACGCGCAATATTACGCCGATTCTCCTGTTCTTCCAGTTGAATTCTTTGGTTGACTCTATCAAATTCCTCTTCTCCGCGTATACCGAAAACATGATCGAAGTCTTCAACGTCCGACATCTTGGATAAGTTTCAAACTACATCGGTTCCCTTCGGGATTTTCACATAAGTTTATATCTTGAGCTACGATCTTAAGGTACCTTGTCAGGTAGCTTACAATTATTACCGCGTGAATAGATTTCTGAGTAAGAAAAATGTGTTTGAATAAAACTTTATCAGCAGAGAACGCCTTTTACTGTCTAATGCGTTCAAACATTCGACCCAGACATATGTGCTCCTTTAAATTGATATGAATAAATAATAAGAGTGATAAATTGTTTTTTTCAAGAAATGAAAAATAAGCATTCTCCTCCCATTATGAATATTTTTTGCATAGAAAATGTGTTTAGTGGTATCATAAAGACTCTGAATCTGAAATTTCAATAGAGAATATTTAAAAATGTATCGTAAGGAGCATTTTTTAGAATATATTAAAAAAAAAATATAGCTTAAAAATCATAATTCTGAAACTATCCTACTTATAAACACCATACTTCACGAAAACGCTTCTATAAGCACATAATGAATGTGATAAAAATTTTAAAACATCCAGATGAAAACTAAAAGAAATCTGAAATTCACCATTAGGTTCCCTTAAAACAAATTATTTATTTTCTTACAAATTTTTTATTACAATTTAAATGTAATATTATATAAAAAAAATTCTTACATCATTAATTGAATAAACTGGTATAGATTTTTATTATGTTATAATTACTAATTTCAATTTTAAAACATTTTATTCAGTGTACTGTATCGTACCCTGAAAACTATGACAAAATAGTGTTGTTATAAGATATCACTTCCAAATAAAACCGAATGTTATATTACTCATACCACTTCCTAACAAACAATAATAATGCTGAATTAGAACGTCATCCTGAAACATCTGCTTCTCCATCAACAATTCTCAAATTCAGATTACTTACTATATAGTTGATTTAAATTAGTGCATGTGTTTAATGCACCTCGTCATTTTAAGTGTCTCAGTCAAATTTAAAATAATTTTTTATTGCTTTTAACTAACAAGTTTGCAGATCTTCAAAGACTAAATAGTGGGTTAGAAGTTAAGTATAATTTTAATTATGTTTATAATAGTATATAACAGTTATCAACAGTATTATGTGTTAATAAACAATTTTACAATTTCTTAAATGTTTCTGGAATGAGAGAATAATTGTGGAGCCATGCATTTTCTATTATAAAAGATGAATAATGGGAAGTTTAGCCATTAAATTAAATACTATAACAATAGCTTAGCTTACATTGTGCATTTAGTATCATCTTTGATATGTCATTGAGTAGGGGATGCAAGATCAGTAAGTGATGCCAAGCCAATAAATTATATTTATACCTCTTAAATATTACTTTTATATCTTCATCAAGAACTGATAAAATCAGGGGGAGAAAAATTGATGGACAAGATACGCTGGTTGCTTAGTATGATTTGGAAAATGAAGCTCTTCTAGATGAATGGAAACAATCAATTATCGTACCAATTTATAAGAGATAAAACTCATTACTTTCAACTTCGTACAAAATTCTAACAAATATATTAGTCAGCAGATTTACTCCTTATTTTGATGACATTTTGGATCATCAATGTGGATTTAGAAGAAACAGTTCTACAGCAGTTCAGATTTTTAGTATATGACAGATTTTAGAAAAGAAATGGGAATATAATGGTACTGTACATCAACTATATGTAGACTTCAAAAAAGCACGTGATTCAATTAAGAGGGAGAAGTTATATAGTATCCTGTTGGAGTTCGGAATTCCTAAAAAGTTGGTTAGACTTATACGAATGTGTCCAAATGGCACAAAGAGTAGGGTGCGTGTAGGTAAACCGTTTTTGGACACTTGAAATCCAGAATGGGTTGAAGCAAGGAGATGCACTCTCTCCTCAACTATTTTATTTTGTACTAGAGCATGCCATTAAATCTTTAGAGAATGAGGAAGGCTTACAACTCAATGGTATTAATAAGCTATTAGTTTATGCCAATGATGTAGTACTATTGGCTGATAGCGAGGAGATACTAAAGGACAACACGCACACACTATTGAGTAACACTAAGAAATTAGGACTGGAAGTAAATATCAATAAAACTAAATATATGGTCACATACAGAAATATTATATAATGGAAATGGACAGGTAATGACAAATAAGGGAAATTTTGAGGAAGTGGCCGAATTCAAATACTGAGGAACAATAATCACAAAGAAATTAAATATAGGCTCAATTCTGCAAATGCGTGCTATTATGCATTGCAGAGACTATTGATGTCCCAACCCCTTTCAAGAAACATTAAACTAAAAATATATAGAACTATTATTCTACCAGTTATATTATATGGGTGCGAAACATGGACTCTTACTTTAAGGGAGGAAAGGAGATTACAAGTATTTGAGAATAAAGTACTTAGGAAAATTTTTGGACCAATGAGAGATGAACAAACAGGTGAATGGAGATTACAAGTATTTGAGAATAAAGTACTTAGGAAAATTTTTGGACCAATGAGAGATGAACAAACAGGTGAATGGAGAAGACTACATAACAATGAACTATATGGTCTTTATAGGAAGCCAGATATAATAAAGATCAGTTAAGTCTCGTAGACTGCGATGGGCAGGACTTGTTGCACGTAAGGGGAATGAAAGACTTGCATGGAAGCTTCTTGTAGGAAAGCCAGAGGAAAGCGTCCAGTTGGTAGACTAAGAATGAGGTGGGAGAGTAACATTAACTATGATTTGAGGGAAGTAGATTATACAGGGAATGATTGGAAAGCGTTAGCTCACAATTGGGATGTATGGAGAGCTTATGTCAGCGCGGCGATTAACCTACGGGTTCGATAGTGGCAGTGAGTAAGTAAGTATTAGGTACTCTTGAAGTGGGTAAATAAAAAGCTTGTCATCTCCAACCCGGCTCAATATTTTTGTCAATTTCGTATGGAATGTCCCATATATATTATACACGTTTCGCTAATTTATTATCAACATGTATGAAAAAACAAATATTGAATTGTCAATCATGTTGGAGCATAAGCAAAGGAAGTCGTTCTCTATGTTCCCTATGTTGAACATGGGATACATGAAACAAGTCCTCTAAGTGCGGCATGCGGATGGAGCACCAACAACCAGGACGGCGTATGCTTGAACCAACGATCATCGGTGCGTCCACAGGACAACGGCAAACATCAGAGCACAAATACCTCCGGTGGAAAGACTATGGAGCTTGATGCAGCCATCGCAAGGAAAACTCATGAATAATTAACCTGCCTATATTTCTATCCAAGGACAAAGAGGGCAAACAAATAAGACCCTATAATGTCAGGGACATTTCTCCCCATAATTTCGTCGTCGTCGAGATAATGAAAAGGCTAATGATCATAGAGAACCGAAGCTAATGATTAGGTGTGCACTGGAAAAGTTTAGTGATTTCAGTGAGAAAAACGGGATTGTTCACGTGTTGGTAATTTGATAAGGCCGTGTAATAGGTATTTATGTATGGAGTGAAGGTGTTAATAAAATTATTGTTTGTGTATTGTAGAATTATAGATATAATATTGACTTAGGCTTTCACGGCCGGAGTTACTAGATGATCTTGCAGTAGATTTCCGGGCCGTTGGCCGTGGCTTGTAGTTCCCGAACGTTTCGCCAGAGACTGCGTCCCATAGAGAACCGACCGGCAACTGCGTCCGGCATCGACAAGGGTTGTCAAGAGACGCAGTCTCTGGCGAAACGTTGGGGAACTACAAGCCTCAAAACCACGGCCAACAGCCCGGAAATCTACTGCAAGATCATCATATAGGTATAATGTTTAAAATTTCGGTAATTTGCCATCAACCAAGGATTTCGTTCAAGTAAACTATGTCACTGTAACCATGATCAACATTAATTTTAAAGGGCCATTTTCAAATTATGTTTCCTGAGTTTGTATTAGCATTTTAAAACATAATGTCAATTATTATATTAGGGCGTTATTCTCATTTACACATATCACTCTTGAAACTTTTAGACTTAACGGATAATTTTTCCATTAAGCGCAGCGAGCATTTTTTCCTAGTTCCAGGCAGAGACCACGCGCATGCGTTAAACAAATGCGATGCGGTTTACTCTATGGAATATCGTGATGCAGCCAACATTATATATGCTATTTAACTAACCTAACGCAATTTAAGTACTCTAACCTGTGAAAGACCAACCTAAAAGCTAACCTAAGGCAATTTAAGCACTCTAACCTGTAAAGACCAACCTAAAAGCTAACCTAACGCAATATAAGCACTCTAACCTGTGAAAGAATGCAACGCCCAAGAATAAATAGTAAGTTCTCAAATTCTGAAGTACATACCGTATGTTGGCTGCACTGTTGTTGTATGGAATATTCTTAAAAATCAATATGGCTACCACGTCTTCATGTTACGTATATAGTTAAATATCATAGAAAAATATGTTCAAATAATCGTTACAAAAAATTTAAAATTTGTTGTAAATGGTGGGAAATAATTTGAAACCCTGTTGGTGCATGCACGTGGTGTCTGCCTTGGACTTAGAAAAAATTCACACTGCGCTTAATGAAAACATGAGCCGATCTTAACAAATCAATATAACTTGCACACCCTTAATTCTTTTGCTTTTGTATTAGTTAGGTCATATACCGCATAAAAGCAATATTTCGCAAGTAAACTCATCGGCATCTTATTTAAAATAACTAAAAAAATTCGGAAAAACTGCGTGAACTATCTTCAAAGACCTATAGAACAACAGTGCGCATGCACCAGAATTTATAGAGCCAGCGATAATCCGCAATCGAACCACATGTCGATTTTCATCCTCGATTACTATCCGTCACTATGAAATTTAAATGACCAATATTTGCACTAAATCCCCAAATCTATGTATAAAAAATATATTAATAATATTGAAATTACCAAACGTTTATTAAAAATGTGTGTACACTTATCTCTCCCAAATGCTGATCCAACCAGCGATAACCCAAAACAGCGATAGAAAAATCATTGACTAAGTAATATACTCTGTGGAGAAAATAGTAGCTTCACAATATTGTCTTACGCTGTCTTAATATTGTGATTTGCATATTTAAATAAATACTTCAAAATTGTTTAATTATGTTATAAAAATTGTTTGAAAATTTTAAAATATTAAATAATGTTAGTAAATACAGAAAAAGAGCTATATATTACACCAATATAACTGAAGAACATCTAGTGCTAGTAGAAGTGCAGTTGAGCCAAAGATTCATATCACAATGTCTAGCATTTACTATTAGATTAGGCTGAACTTCAGAGAGTGACTCTCTTAAGAATTTCCGTACAGCATTCTTATGTTACTGTTGTACTACATTCTTTTACAACATATAATAACATTTGGTGTACTATTTTTAATGTTTTGCAACGATTGCTAAACATATTTTATGCCTCAACAATACATTACCTTTCCCTTAATTTTCCATAATATACTCGTATTCTTGTGATACTGTTACTCTAGGTACTTCTTCTATCCTTACTAACATTTTGTAATATTTTAAACATTTTTCAACAATAGTTATAACATGCTTTCACATTTTTAGGTATTTATTTATTTGCGAGAAACATGGTAACATTATGACATTTTTAGACAAAATCGTCATATTCACTATTTTCCCTTCTCTCCCAATGTTGCCACCATCAACAACTCAATTACAACTATTTTTGTTAGGTTAGTGTTATTTAGTGTACATCAGATTAGTGTACACTTCAGTAAATAATATGCATGTAATTTATTTTGTTAGGTTAAGAAGGGAGAAGTTATTGTACATACATTTCTAATAAACATTTGGGAATTTATTTCAAAGGTTGGTCATACGGTACCTGCTGCCATCTAGCGACAGCTCTTTAATCTTTATGTAGGACTTCAAACATATGTGATTCCACCTACCGATATGTCTATAAATTCGTGCACACTGTTATTCTGTAAGGAAAAAAAATATATTGGGAAAAGGTAAAGTACTGTTTTTCCCAATATTATTTTATTTAATTGTATGCATGTAATTTATTTTGTTGGGATAGGAAGAGGGAAGTTGGTGTATGTCCATTTCTTATAAAAATACTGAAAATTTATTGCGAAGGATCATCATTCAGTTTTTTATATAAATATCCTGCCACCTGATAGAGATATATCAAGTGTATGTGCATATGCACTGCAATATTCTATAGAACTGAGAAGAATTCATGTAGTAGATGGAAGTCAATTAATAAAGTTTTTCCTTAGCTTGAATTTAGGTTGGCTGTCTTTTAAAATATTATCATTTAATGGTAAACAAACTATTTTTAACATTATTAAATCTTGATGTAGCTCGTAGCACTCACTTGAATAATGAATGAATTCTGGATATGCTAACAAAATTGCGCTCCCATTAACAACATTTATTTAACACACTGACATCACTATATTTACCACTGGCATCTGTTTGATGCATTTTGAGTTTTGGTGGCATTGATTTTCAAATATGTAATGAACTTCCTTTAGAGGTTGTGGTCAGGGCTTGGTATCTGAATCATTTGTTGATTTGAACAATTCAGATTGAACGAAATCTTTGGATGGCTTGTATTATATATATATACACAGAGTGGATCAAAAAGGATGGCGCAAACTTACAAGGTTGAAAGTACACGATAATAGAAGCAACAATGTCCTAGTGAACATGGGTCCGCAAACGAGCCGTTTACGAGATACTTACGAATGTATAGTTACAAGCCGCCACTGACTTCATTGTAAACATCGTCCTAGTTAGTAGAAATTAATTTGAATTTAGACATTAATTTTTCATCTCATTTAGTTCACATTTCACAGTTCACTTCACTTATGGGTTACCTGTTAAAGGAGATCTTAAAGTGTCTTCCTTGCATCTGGATGCAATGCTGAGCTCGTCTCTGTAATGAATGTCGAATTCTTTCGAAAACCCCTGGATCATTTCTGAATTTTTGATAAGCATGTACAACTCTCTGCTCCAGTTCTTCAATCGTGTTAACGGGTGTGCTGTACACTTCGCTTTTGAGGTGACCCCAGACATAAAAATCCAAAGGATTTAGATCAGGTGATCTTGGAGGCCAAGGTACAGATCCGCCTCGACATATCCATCTTTGGCCGTATCTGCGCGTTAGATGCCGTCTCACAGCAGCAGCAAAATGTGCCGGAGCTCCATCATGCATGTACCACAAACTCCGACGTTGCTGAAGGGAAACATCCTCATGCAATCCTGGAAGTTGACGCCGCAGAAACCTAAGGTACCTCCGTCCATTAAGTTTTCGTGGAAGAATGTGTGGCCCAATGAGATAATCACCTAGTACGATGTTACAAAATGACGCCAGTGGCGGCTTGTATCCATACATTCGTAATTATCTCGCAAACGGCTCATTTGCGGACCCATGTTTACTGGGACATTGTTGCTTCTATTATCGTGTAATTTCAGCCATATAAGTTTGCGCCATCCTTTATGATACACCCTGTTTATATATATATATATATATATATATATATATGTATATATACACGCACACACACACACACACACACACAGAGTGTTTACAAATTCTCATTACAAACTTCTATGGTTTGTAGATATAATGTTTTGAGTAGGAACCATTTTCCAGTAACATACTGTGTTTGTGCTGCAGGTACAAGAATTTCATATTAATTGTTAAAATCACCACCTTTTTCCAGGACTAAACTAATAGTAATTTAATGATTTATGACTTGCTTTAATTACATTTATACAAACAAACATTTCACGATAATGTAAATTATTGGGGAAAAATAAAAAACTTGACTTTTCACTCTGAGAATAAATGTTTATACACAAACTTCTCTATTGTACTTAGCATTGTAGTTAGTACTTATCTACTACTTCTTCTTCTTCCTTCCAAGTTTAAGGCCAAGGCCTGTTACGATCTTATAGAAAATTTTCCCTCCAGCATTTCATAGGACGCCTCAGAGATCTTTGTCCTCTTGGTATATAACTATAAACGGCTTTGGGGATCCGATTTGAACTCATTCTTTCAATGTGGTGTTTCCAATTTAGTTGGTACTGTTTAATATATTCTAAAATCGGCGTATTCTTCAATTCTTTTAAGATATCGATGTTCCTTTTCCGATCCCTTCTGGTGTAACCTGCTGTTCTGCGCATGAATCTCATTCCACAAGCCATTATTCTGCTTTCATGTTGTCTTTTTAGTGTCCATGCTTCACTACCATCTTATCTACTACTACAACTGTTTTATAAGGCTACCAACAAGCTCATTGCACACATTGTCCATGTGAATAGAGATCTGGTGCATGTGCTCCATTTTATTTTTAAGGTAATAAAGTGAAGTTACTTTATTCTTACCTTGACATTGGAATATGTCACAATGAAATGTATATGTTTTAACTGTACCACTTTTGGAATTTATAAGCGAGTTTTTTTGGTTTTATTATTGCATCTAAATAAATACAATTTTTACAAAAGTTTGAATTAACATCTGTTTAACTAAAATATTCTACAAATTTAATTAATTACTACTAATAAATATTTACATTATTCTTCTGATCTGTCTCAATATTACAAGCGATCTCGAGTTTCAATAATTCAAAAATTACCATTTACAGAATAAGAAATCTTAAGATCTGCCTGACCAAAATTCAACTTAAGTAATAAATTGTACATGAAAAAGGACATTTTAGGTGCTTATACACCTACAAATGATAAATCCAGTTCTGAGAAACATAAATTTTGGGATATGGTAAGAGATACTATAGAAGTAATCCCCAAAATAAAGGAAATAATATTGATGAGGGACATGAGTAGGATCAGAAAAGAAGACTAATGTAATTGGACCATATGGAGAGGAAATGAGAAATGAAAATGGAAATCAATTAATCATTATTGGTGAACAATTTAAATTAAAAATACTAAATGTAATGTACCAACACTAAGATATACATAAATACATCAGAATGAACAGTACAAGACAACAGAGATCTACAATTGTCTATATCATAACAAAACAAAATTGCTGAATAAATTTCATGATGTAAGAGTACATCAAGGAGCCGAATCTGGCTCAATACATTTTTTAGTAAAAGGCACTACATACTGGCCTTGGAAAGTAGGAAATGCTGAGAAAAATATTAATAATTCTGAGGAAATAAGGAAGAAAGTTCAAAATGACAAGTTTAAAATATATCTGTTAAAAGATGAAAGCATTAGAATGTTTTATGAAAGAAGAATGAATCAAGAATTAAATGAAGATTTGGATGGAAATACTGATGAAATATATGAGCACACTGTAAAGAGTATTAAAAAGGTGGCCTTCAAGACACTAGGACAGAAGGGAAAAAAATAAATATGATATGGATGGATAACCCCAGACATTTTGCAGAATAATAGATGACAAAAAGAAAGCCTATGAAAAATGGCTCAGTTCAAAAATGGAAGAAAACAAAAATATATAAAAAGAAAAGAAGCATGTAGTAATGAAAGAAATAAGGAAAGCTAAAAATGATATTGGGATAGAATATGTGCAGAAATAAACTGTCGATTAGGATTTAAACAGTCTACAGTAGCCTGACAACTTTAAAGAAATTGTGAACAAATGTGTCACGACAAACAAACATGGAACTAATTTCACTAATAGAATGGGAACAATATTACAAAAAATTATTAAATGAGGAACAGGCGGAATACATGGAAGAAGTTAAATTTATTCATGAGAATATAGATTGGGAAAAATGTCTGAGGATGAAGTGGAAGCATGTATCCATGAAGGAAAAAATGGGAAAGCCAATGGACCTGATGGAATTAATCTAGAGTTATTAAAATATGGAGGACAAAAAGTGATAAAATTGTTTATGATTTTGTATACAAATATTCTTACAGGAGGAACAATACCCTCAGATGTGAAATAGGGGTTTATAAGCTCGATATATGGAAAGGGAGAGAGAAGAAACTGCAATAATTATAGAGGGATATGTGTGAATAACTCAATTATTAAAATATTCATTCGCATTATAAAACATAGATTAGACAGAGAATACAAAGATATGGAAGAACAAAGTGGGTTCTCTGCAGGCAAACCATGCACTAATAATATATTCATACTGTGACAGCTGTTAGGAAATGCCAAGAGAAATTACAACCAGTAGATTTGATCTTCATTTATTTGTTAAATACGTATGATAGTGTTCCAAGAAGAGGTAAATATAAATGACAAAACAATCAGTATTAAAGATCATTATACTCAGAGAACAAATGTCAAATTAAGATGGGAAACAGACTTTCAGAAAAATCCCAAACATCAAAAGGTCTACTACAAGGATGTTGTTTATCAGCAATGTTGTTCAAAGTATATATTGATAATTGTACAAAGAATTGGTCAAAACACTGCAAATGTATGGAAATTCAAATACAAGATTATTATTACCACCACCATTTACTATTCGCAGATGATCAAGTGGTTATTTCTCAAGATCCAAAGATCAGGCGGTTATTTCTCAAGATCCAAAGATCAGGTGGTTATTTCTCAAGATCCAAATGATTCATCATTCATGTTAAGGAAATTAGAGATAGAATACAAAAAAATGAGGATTACAGATAAATTATAATAAAACAGAATATCTTTCATTGAATACAACAGATGAGCTAAAATGTAATTCAGGAAGAATACCTAACGTTAAAAATTTTAAATGTTTACGATCGATTTTAGATAAAAGTGAGAATTCAACTACAGAAATTGAAAGAAGAATAACTGATGGAAGAAGAAGTATTGGTATGATGAACTCAGTCTTTGGAATAGAAATATAATATACAGAACAAAGAAACTATATTTCAAATCTGTTACAAAGCATTTTATTATATGGATCCGAAACCGGGACAGTAAGTAGAAAACAAGCCAATAAGCTGTTAGCAGTAGAAATTGATTTTTGGAGGCAATCGACAAGAATTTCAAGAAGGGATAAGGTCAGAAACAGTACAATAAGGGAAATTATGCAAGTTGAAAAAACGTATTGGAAAAAATAGAAGAGAAACGTTTGAAATGTTATGGACACCTCATAAGAATGGAAGAAGAAAGAATACCAAAGAAGATCCTTAATTGGAAAGCTAATGGAAGAAGTGAAAGAGGCAGACCTAGAGAACGTTGGATGGAGTGAGGAGAAGTATGGAAGCTAGAGATCTGAGGGAAGAAGATGCTCTAGACAGGAACCTCTGGCGACAAATCACTGGGTTGAAGGGGAAACACTGTATTGTGGAATATTCCTAATTTAAAAAAATGAAAAATGGACAAATATAATATTCTGGGAAATCTTCAAGTTAGTATAGTATATTGAAAATGTCTGTTTTTGCATGTGAAATAATATTGAAATATTTTTTGATGTGGAATGGTTTGTGCCATATAGAACCTATGCTAAAAAAACATCATATGAGTTATTTTTGTGATCTTCTTAATTTTAATGCTGATATATGCAATCATGATGTAAAAGTCAAATATTATTTCTTATATGTGGTCCTCCCATCTTCTCTCAAAAAATCATGAAATTGAAAATGTATAGAACTATTATTATTCCATTTATTATATGGGTGTGAAATATAGACTATTAATTTAAGGGAGAAGAAATCATGAGTATTTGAGAATAAAGTTCTTATGTCTACATAACAGTGAGCTACCTGATCTGTATGGGAAACCAGATATAATAAGAGTTAAGTCTGAGTTAGTTAGATAGTGGTACAATTAAGGAGTTACGTGGACTATCAATATAAGTGCAAAAACTACTTTTTAGTAAACTAAAGTTGAAAATTACGGTATTCCTTTTTTTGTGTTCCTGTGACATTCCATCAAACTTTGAAAGTATGTATTATCAATACAGCATTTCTTACACACAAAAATGATAAAAGTAATGGCTATTATTGAAATACAGTATTTTAGAAAATGTTAATAGCAATTTTTTTTTGTTAGTCCATAGAACACCAATAAATGGTTTCTTTTGGAGAGTATTATGTAATTTAAGAATATACTAATTTCTGTCAACTTTTTACTTAACTGCGCAATAACACAAATGCAAAAATCAACTCAGTTATTTCGTAGCATCATCAACATCGTTGGCGTGACGGACCTTTTAGTTAGACCCTAGCCTCCCTCATAGCAATCATATACTAAAATTAATATACAGAGTGTCTGAAAAGTCTTAACCATTTCTGGGAAGGAGCAGTTTAATTCAAATCAAATGTTTGTAGTATCAAAGAAGAAACTGTAATTGGACGAGATCACTGTTGTTCGACATGACTGCCCTCCATATCGAAGCAGAGTTGCCATCTCTCTTCAACGCACCTAAACACGCCGCGATATTGCTCGGGTAATTGTACGCACCAATGCCGAAAATGCGTTCACGTAGGTGTTGCAAATGTCTAATTTTGACCTTGTAAACTTGGCTCTTGGTGTAACCCCATGCAAAGAAGTCCAAGGGCGTTAGATCAGGCGAGCGTGCTGCCCAGATCCGTGGTGAACCTCGTCCAATTCAGCTTCCTGGGAACGTCTGGTTGAGGTAATCACGTACAATGTGCGCAAAGTGTGGTGGGGCGCCGTCTTGTTGGAACACCACCGAATCCAGAATGTTGTAGGCAAACAATTGGGGCTCCAGGAATAGCTGAAGCATGTCCAGGTACGATGTTGAATTGTATGTTGCTTCAGCAAAAAAGAATGGACCGTAAATGCGCTCTTGGGTGAGGCCCAACCATACGTTCACCTTCTACGGCTATGTTTGGTTGTTCATCAGCCCATGTCCTGCTGTTGTGGCGATTGGCGAGGCCACAGGTATGAAACGTAGCGTCATCACTGAATTGGTCGTGTTCCAACAAATCTTCGTTGCTTACTGCCTCAATTTAGTCGTGGCACATGGCTATGCGTGCCCCATAGCCTTCAGGTTAAAGAAGATGGAGCACCTGGGATGTGGTAAGCCTTTTTCTTCAGTACGAAGGGCAAGATTACCAAACAATGGATTTTGGGATGACGTGTTCCCGACTGAGACGACGTACCGACGCGTTTGGACTCCTCTCGATCGTCTGTCGTATGGTCGTCCAGAACGTTTCTCGTCACAAACATTCCCAGTTCATTGAACTTGTTCACCAAACCTCTTATGGTTGTTCGCGTTGGGACTTCTTTTCAGTGCCGTCGGTGAAACCGTTCTTGTACCTCAGTGAAGGGCAGTCCATTGAGTCTCCAACTTAGGATGTCTATTCATTGTTGTGTGGTCAACATATTTCAGATTACGTACAATAGAGAGTAAAAAATTAGTGTTTTCTCAGAAATGGTTAGGAACTTATCGGACACCCTGTATATATGTATGTCATCATAATCATCATAGTACATTCACGAATTTAGGTCATTTGTTGACCTATTTTGGCCTCAAGAGAAACACCATCCAAAAGTCTTTTGAGTGGACGTCATGATCTTCTTCCTGCAGATTGATATCTTAACATTTGTTTGGGTATCCTGTGATCTTCCATTTGATGAACATGTTGCGTCTATCTTGACTTAATATCAGAAATTTTGTTTTCTAAAGGTTCCATGTGTAATTCTTCTAAGATGTCTTCATTTTTTTTGTGATCTAGTAAGTGTGTATCCTGCAGTCATCCAAAGGTATCTCATGTCAGCAGATCTAAGTCTCTGTATATCCTTCTGTTTGAATGTCCATATTTTGCTACCATACAAGAGAGTTGGAAGAGCCAGTGTTTTATACGCCTTTAGCCTTGAATGTTTTTGGACTAACTGTGGCTTGAAGATAGAATTTATTAACTTTAAAATTCTTAAAAATTTTAATATGTTTGCATTTACATCCTTTTCTTCTTCATATGAGATATTGCTTCCTAGATATGTAAATATATATATATATAGTAGTACAACTAATTAATCTATAACCCTGTTGTAGCCCAACGTTATAGGCCTATGATTTTCAGATCCCCAGAAATCTACCATTTAAACTTGTCATAGTTCAATCGCAACAACAATTGTTTCATGTTACCATATGCTTCTTTCATGTAACGTGCAGCAAACCCTATCGGAATCTATGGTAAAACATTGTCATTATGCAGTAGGACTTACTTGAGACTTATTTTGGAGGAGTGGATGAACAACCTGCACTCATCCATTTTATATTTAATGCCCATAGCTGTCATTGGTCTCTCTACATAACTATAGATTATTAAGTTCATTTCCCTTTCGAAAAATGGAAGAAATGGCATGTGGCGAATATGGAGCAATCACATTTACCACCTTCTCATGACAGATTTACTTTCAGCAATTCCGGATATCGCACAAGTTCATTAAGTTTATACTGTTATTTTGTGATTCTCCGCACACTTGAAGAAGTTAATTGCTGTCCCAAGTTGTGGTGACATTTTGAAGCAGCAATTCTCTTCATGCCCGATGTTGTAGTAACATTTTGAAGGATTGGTGTCCCAAAATGAATTACTGGTTCAGGTTGGGTTTTATTTTTGGTAGAGCCGGATTCTCTTTTCAAGGTTGGAAGTTTGTATACTGGATAGGAAAACACTTTAAAATCACTGAAAACTGTTTCCTGTAGAAATAATTTCACATTTATTCACTTTGTAAGTTCTCAGCCAGATTTAGTAAATGTAGGTGGTATTATTCTTCACCGTCAATTAGAATTAAATTATTTTGTTTTCTGGAATCAATTATTCTTGTATTAACTATTACATTTTATCTTGAGAATTCTTCTTGCTTCTATCTTTGTGGAAAGTTATATGCAGAATGACTAGTATAATTATTTTATAGTTTTAAAGAACATTATTACATCACATTATATTAAGTTTAAATTCTATTGGTTAATAGTCCATTAAATATAAGTTTTAAATTTGATTTGTTAAATCAAAAAGTTAATTGTTTTAACATCCAATCAGAGTTTAGTTAATTTTTGTTTAAAAATATGAAGTTAAGCAGGTGTTCATATTACAGTTATAACAGAAAGCTTTATATTTATGACAACAATGACTTAAAACAAATTTATAAAAGCATTATTTAGAAAGACTTATGTAATACAATTTCTTTAATTGTTACTGAGACATTTTTATTCAACAATTAACAACAATGAATTATTTAAATGCTTTTCTTTATTTAAGTTATATTGTAAATATTAAAATAATTTTACAGTATAAAATTATTAACTTAAACTTTCATATTTATAATGATATTAAAATCATGCTTTACACTCATCTTTACACACAAAATTAGAATCTTTAGGAAAATTGGGTTTTAGAAACAAGGGATTTTTAAAAAAATTCCAATTTCCCTCATATTTTCCCATCTTGCGTACATGATAGGGACATTTAAATTGTACCGTTTAAGGGCTGTTCTTTTCTGAAGAGAATGAGATATGACACATGGTCCTAGGATAAATAGTGATGATGCTGTAACTGCTTGCCTGAAAGACTGAAATTAACTTGAAACCATAATTTAAAAGGAATAAATGCACCCCCTATAACTTATAAATGAGAGCTAATTCGAGCTTTAATTGCCATTTTCGTTATCAGCATGGTTGTTATACTTATAAAACATTTCATTCCAGTTACATTTTCACTGTTGGCTAGTGTTATCATTCTCAGATTACTGAAATTCGGGAGTGTGATGTAGCATTCAGATATATATCATTTAAATGCTTGGTCTTTTCTATAAACTAATTTGTTCTCTGCTTATTGAAAAATGTTATATACTGAAAAATGAATGAATTTAATGTTTTTAATGTTGTAATTAATGTTTGCAGGTCTCTGATTATAATGGATTGCCAGTTTGATATTAAAAATGAGGGTCATGTATCAGAATCTGAAATTGGACTAGGAGTAAGTTGTTGTTAAATCATTTAATGGGGTAACTGTCATCAGTACGTGCATAGGATGACATTTTGATAGTATTGTGTGAATTTTTTATTTTACAGGATATGAAGATGGTAATAAAAAATGAAGATGATGATCAAGTTGGTAGAACAAGTATTAAAAGTGAGATATATCCAGATGTTGGTGCACTTCCTTCTGAGGATCCAGGACTTGAGGTACTGGTTTTATTGGTACATTCTGATTTACAAGTATGTTTGCACAATTTCAAGCATACAATAAGTCTATATGATTTATTAGCTGTTGGCATAACTTACTCAAGAGTCAGTCTTATAGTGATAGGAATAAATAAGAGAGTCTAAGATTGAATATGAATAAAAAATATCCTTGATTTCCCAACGAGAGCAGAAAACTGTGTATAAATTACGTACTTATTTTCATTTTGTGCACAGAGTGACACCAGATTTACTAACAACATGGGGTGTACTTTTTTTGTGGAACAGGTCAATTTTTCAATGGAAGATGTAGTGTAGGCAATTCAGTAGAAAAAAAAATTAAATGTTCTCAGATTTGCTTTTTACCTCAGGTTTGGTGTAATTATTTTAACGCTGCATTATTAGGCTGGAAATTTTAATACTTCATTATATGAAAATGCACAAAATATCATGAGTATCTGAAGGTATTTTCCTAGTTGGCAACCACATTTAGTTTTGCAGGTTATGGAACCTCTTTATCAACTATCCAAAACACTGTTAAATTATATATGTTCGTTAGTGAATTGGTTATCGGTGGGGCCATACTCCTTTAGTATTGAGGTCACATATTTCTGTCCTGAGCCATGGAACAATGTAATATTTTAAGTCAACTAAGTAGTCTGAAATATTTTCTGACATAAGTATGCAGATGTTAGTTTTTGTCAATATGTAACTTGATTGTAAATTGCATTGCATCTAACTTGACATTGACACAAGATACCTTTTTTCATTTGATATAGTGACCTGTGTGAATGAAACATCTACTAATTTATGTACGAGTACAGACAAATGTTATAATTGATGTCACACTCCATTGCAACTTGTTGTTCAGTGAGACTTAATAGAAAACTGATCTGTAAGAGAGATTTTAGGCCATTATTTCACATACCTTTATACAAATTATAGATACAGCGCTACCATATCTACAACAATCACAGTTTTTTTTTTTTTTGGGTCACTTAGGTGCTGTAAGAAAAATCTACTTCCTCTGTTCGTTCATTGAAACTCAGAATATTCTTTTTTCTCACAAAGTAGAATCAGTACCTCCCCTTGTATGCAGGTCTATTCCTATTAAATCAATAATGAACTTTATAAGTGAGCACAGATGCATCTTCATTCCTTGTACATTGTAGCTTGAATTATGTTAAACACATGCAACCTTTAGAATTCTAGTCCCAAGCCATAGCAGAATGCCTAAGGCATGATGCCTTGATGCAGAGCTATGGAACTTGTGCTTGTTCAAGTCTTCAAGCGGTAAGAAATTTTGTCAAGGAATTTTAGTGACTTTGTTTTAAGTAGTTAGTCCACAGAACACAAATAAATGCTTTCTTTTGGAGAATATTAAGTAAAGTAATTTAATCACATATGGAACCGGTGCCCACCCAGCATCATGAGACATTTGGGTAGCTACAAAAAGTAGATGCTCCATATTGAGAGAAATGGCTGGGGGACACGATATGCTGATCATATGTCATCCCTACACTGGCATGACGATTCTCTACCTCTGTGATTAACACTTGTATATGTGAGGCCAGCAGCCACAGGTAGGCTGAGGGAATTCTAGGCCTGTTTTGCATTGGATTTTAGTTTAGTAGAAATCTCAAAATATTTGCTTCTTTTTCCTAGGAAAAACCAGAAAAATTCATGATATACAAAATAAAGAACAAGCCTTCGTAGTAATTCTGCTCATCGGTTTTAATTATCTTATTTAGGCAGTATTCATTTTTTTGGTGCCATTCTTGTATTAAACTTTTTGAAACTTGTTGCGTATCTATGGATGGTAAGTGAATTTCTTGAGTTTTATTTTTTCTTGAATTTGTTTCATAAGTGTGGTTTAATTAATTAATATTTGTCTTTTAAATCCATTTATGTTCTTGTATATCATATTTTCTTGAAAGCCGTTTTCTGTAGCAACATCAATTATGAAATCTTTTTCTTTTTCTTAATTTTCTTTGCTCATAGGTATATTTACTATTCTGTGTGTCAAACTATTGAACACTGCCTCTTTATGAGCAAAATGGTTGAATCCCAAAGCTTTAATATAGTTATCTATATGTGTATTCTTTCTGTATATTACAAATTCTATCCTGCTTTTTTCATTTTTTGAAAAATTTAGATGTGAAAATTGGATTTGTATGAAGCATTTTAATTTAATCTTAAATTAAACCACAGTGATTTTTTCCAATAAAAGTTCAAAATGTGATCTTATCTGGTTTTTCCAATTCTTGCAGATATTACGAGTATATACAAGAGCTCTCACATATGTATAATCTAAGTATTATTGGTTCCTGTGAGCATGACATGTTACATCCACTCGTTTTATCTGACAATGGGCTCTTCACATATATAGGGTAGTTGTCAATGCTTTGAATGTATTCGCAGATAGCTGGTTTAGAAATGGGCCTCCAAAAGCAGTTTACATAAATCTAACCAATTTACTATCGTGTCTTGTTGTCACAGAATGACTGTTTTGAAGATTGCATGAGTAGTGAGGAAGTGAGTAAATGATAAGGGTGTTACAGGACGTCTCCAGATTGATAGGTCAAAAGAGAGAGAGAGAAAGATGGAAAGGTGGAGATATGTAGAGTAAGAGAGACAGAAAGAGAAAATCATTTAGTTAATACACTTACATTCTCAAACTATAATTTTTTTGAGTATTTTGAATTTGTTGCAGTCCTTACTAGTAATGTACCAAGGAAAATTTGTTTAAATAACAAAATTTTAGAGAGAGTTAATGAGTTCACTTATTTAGGATATAAACTCTCTTTTGTTGAAAATTTGAATTTACCAGAGATAATTGTGAAATTCAACAAATCAATGGGAATCATTAATAGAGTTTTAAAACCTTCATTAGTACAAAAACCAACTCGTACTCTTCTTTATCAAATAATGGCTCGACCATTCCTATGTTATAGGAGTGAAGCGTGGACTATAAGGACGGTATATGAAAGCAGACTAACAGCTTGTGAGATGAAATTTATGCGCCGAACAGCTGGCTACACCAAATGGGATCGAAAGAAAAGTGTAGAAATCCTTCAAGAACTTAATATGTCACCAATACTTGACTACATCTCCAGATATCAGCTAAACTGGAAGGAACATGTCTCAAGATTGGCTAGATCCAGGATCCCCAAGGCAATAATGAACTACTGTCCAAATGGGAAACGGTCACTTGGTCGACCTATGAAAAGATGGCGTGAAAACCACTATCTCAGGCCATAACAGTTCTTCTAGGACTAATACCTGGCAGGATGATGATGATGATGATGATCAGTAATGTTTGCCATTGAGTTAAACAATTATACACAATATACATTTTATTTGAAGTTAATCTGTTTTCAACAGCATGTACAGTGCCTTGTCACATTCAACTGTGTCTTCTAGCTCTGTCAAGATTGGCAACATTATGTTTGATTAATAAATTAATGAGTCACTTTAACATATTACCTCATATTTCATATTTTATCAAACACGGTAACTATAGTTTTCAAATGATCTTGTCATTCATTTTCAACCGCCATGTTAAAATGACTCATTAATTTATTAATTAAGAACTTCATAATGTGTTTCCCAATTTTAACTTTGAATTATGTTTGATGTTATGAAATGGATAATTTATTTTGACAATCAGTAGAGTTCCGATATGCTTAAAAAAAGAAGTAGGACTTGGTTGGTTATGTGGTATAGCATGCAGCTGAGAAGAGTATGCAGAATGTATACATGATGTATTTTATAGTACAGGTTTTTAACAGAAAAAGGTAAAATCTTTGTGGTCCAGTAACAGCATGTCTATAACATGCACAATGAGACAGGATGTACATCTCTGACTTTTTTTTTCAAATAACAGGAAGTTTATTAATTATATTTCTGTGAATATGAATTTTATCAGTAGTAAATATATAAGAATTTTGTGAAAATATTAATTAACAAAAATCTATAAATTGTCCAATTGAATTTACCTTGACTTTAGAAAAGTTTTTCTCTGAAAAAGTGAAATATTTAACAAAAATTGTTTAAAATTTTACATTTTCTGTATATTTACATTTTATGTTACTTAAAAAAATTATCTTATGTCATTGATTCAAGGAACTACTATGACTGAACCTGTAGATTTATTTTCTTATTTCACATATTCAACTTCAGGTAACCAATCATTAACTTCATTAAATTTCTTAATAAGTAGATCTGTGAATTATATGAATTTTTCTATGTGTATTAACTTTCTTTTAGGCTCCCCTCTAAATTAAACTTATTGTTTTTTTTTAAATGACTTTGCCATTATTTACAGTAGTAAGTTAATTTAATAATAATGAATGATTTGTAGGTAGATAGAAAGGTATTAAATAGTAGATATAAGGAACAGTTATAAAGGAAATATTACTATTTTTTCTTATCTCATAATAATGATTAATTAAAAATCTTCATGTCAATGCAAATTGTAGATTCTTATAGTGTCCCTAGATCACAATCTTGGTTGGTATGTCCAGTGATTAATTATTTACCATATTCGAGACCTGGTGTAGCTAACTTGTGGCCCTCTGAGAAACATGAATTCTGTTGCTCTTGTAGTTAGAAGTGTCCATAAATTAACTTTTTTTATTTTAACGTATCACTTCACTACTCTTTGCACTTAAAATTATTCATTGCTTGAAATGAATAACACAATTATGAAGGAACAGGTTCATGTATCACAATCTGCAGTAGAACCACAAGTCAGTTATTGTGATCAATAGACATCTTGATGATATTGTGTGATTTTTATTTTACAGGATGTTAAGATGAAAATAGAAATAGAAGATGAACAAATTAGCAGTATTGATAATAAAAGTGACACATTTGCAGTTGGTGACCCGCTTGCAGTCGAGGATACAAAACTTAAGGTAATGATTTTATAGATATGTTTTCAATCGCAAGTATGTTGCTAAAATTTCATGCATGCAATGGCTCTAGAAGGCTTATTAGCCGTACTCTCAGTCGGTGCTAGGACCGTACAATGAAAGATTGAGGGAGACTTCTCCTTATTCTAGATTATTTTCAAATCTAGGTTGAGAAGAGCATTTTTTTTTGTGAGGGATATTAATTAAAAGTATCTTAGATTCATTAGTGATTAGAGGACTGTTTACAAGTTATTTTCATTCTGTGCTCACTGCATCTCTGAGTAGTTAGATCAGACTCTCTTCACTACAGGACTTGATATATTTATTGAGTGTTGATTCAAGTGATATTAAGTGAGAACTGGGGAAATTGGAAGAAGAATTCTGGTAACTTCTACATACTTTTGTATTCTATGAGGAGCCTTTTTCAGCAATTTCTTAATACAAGACAAAAATTCATTTGCATGTAAATATTCATCTTACTGCCTCACATACTCAATACAATGCATGTGCAATTCAGATACCATTATTTTTTAAATTAGAGTATATATATTTGAGGTTAGCTATGGCCGATAACGTGTAAGGTGCTGTAAGTACTAGCCACACTCAATCAAATCATATCATATCATATATTATATTTTTTCAGGCCACAGCACAAACATGCATTTATGAAACTTTTAATCATACTGGCATTGTCTATTTTACTTATTTTAGGAATTCACGCAATGTGGTATATTCATTTAGGTACATTTTTTATCAAGTTAAGGTAGAATATGTTTATCATTCACCTCATATTGTTCTTCTTATTTGATTATAAACTAGTTTCGGAACATAGTTTCTGTTCCATCCTCAGTATCATCACGACCGTTGTTCTGTCGTCTTGAAGAGTTGTCCTTCTCTCCTTCCATTGGCTGACTGAAAAACCTCGAAACCAGTTCATTCTCACCGGGAATTAATGAACTTTGAAATTCCCGGTGAGAATGACCTGCTGCCTTCAGTGGCTGTGACACATCAGCATTAGTTAATCAAGGAAAAATGAAATTTATTAATGTATTCCGAAAACAATTTCAGATATAAACAGGGTTATCCAGGTATTCAAAAATCCAAATGCTGGTCCAAAGATCATTGCTAACGCTTCCTTCTTGATTTATACAGTTACAGTAATGTGAAAAATAACAAAGTATGTCTTTAAACAACTCTAGATACGCATGCTTCCTAACATCAGCATATGAAAGTAAATTTAGTATTACGTTTTTACCTCTAGTAGAAGCAGCAGCACAACAACCTATCACAATTTTCAGCAATGGTATAATAATAATAATAATAGCTTTATTTTACCTGGCAGAATTAAGACCTTAAGGCCTTGTCTGCCACTCAACCAGGTTTTAAAAAATACAAAAAAATAGTCTTACATCTAAATTACGTTAAACATAAACGATTACATGTTATATATACAATACAATTATTATTTATAATGAATTTTGATTTACTCTAGATTTAACAAATGAAATGCAATATGTACAAGACATAAAAAATGAGAAAAAATTATTAATAACATAGTATACATTTAAATAAATATAGAAAAATTTATTATTAGGCAACAGGTAATTATATAACCGTGACTTAAAAGTGCCAAGTGTGCGGCACCCTCTGATATGTTTGGGAAGGAAATTCCAGGAGCGGGCCGAGGCTACTATGAAGGAAGTAGAATAAGGGGAAGTGCTATGAAGAAGGATTTTAGCAGACTATTATCTTGTGACTTAATGGTAAAAAGACAACTTTTTAAACCTGGTTGCCAGACAACTGGGAATGTAGGAATTCAGAAGGTTGAAAAGAAGTGAAAGATAGTGCAATTTACGTCTTTGAGTATGAAACTTGTATTACAGCTAATTGAGAACACTCCTGGCTTACCGTTCTCTGACAAAGATCTAATCTAAAAACATCTCGTAGTCACCGTATGTGAAAACTTATTTTACTGAATTTCTGACCTTTCCAAAACCCAGTCTTCACTCCAGCTGCCATCTTTCAAAGCTAGTCACCAGGGGTTCGAACCCGAGACTCCTTTCGCTAAATCTCCTCTCAACAGTACCCTGTTAGTTACCTCGTAAATTATTTTATATATATATATATATACATATATGTGTGAACCATAATTTTGCACTTATTTAAATTAAGTCGGTAAGATTTCAACTTGACATATTGCATAGTCAACGTAATGAGTGACACACAGTCCATTTATTTATCTATATATATATATATAATTTCCCAACGTATGCAGAAACGATCTGTTCGCAAGAAAATCTCTGAAAATAATTCCTACCTCCCTATCTAAAGTTTTCTCATTTTCTACTTCATGTAATTGTTATGTTGGCACGTCCAAAAGGTGTCTTAAGCTTAATATTTTAATCGTCCCGAAACGTTATCGATAATTTGTTATTTCATGTTCTATGAAAATATCTAACCACGAAGTAATTATCCCATATCCCTGTACAAATATTTCCTATATAGATTTCTGATGATTATTATGCGCTATCCCGTTAGGAGGGCCAGGTTTCAGCATGAGTTTTGCCAATCTTTAATGGTTGTATATTCTATTTCTAAATCACTTCAACTCAAATATTTATCGAGAAGAAAGAAAATGTACGTATATAATCTAACATGCATAGATGTTACAACAAGAGACAAAAAAAATGGTTGCTCAATTCAACATACATCAATTTTTTTTTTTCCACATCTCCCTCTCTCTCTCTCTCTCTCTCTCTCTCTTTCTTACAAGTTCAGTTTAATTTAAATATCAATCGAGAGAATGAATATATTTTTATTTATTTAATTTCTATTAAACAATAAATTTCCTATGTTCTACATAAATCTTACACTGCTGATTTTAACCTAAAAATATATGTATCACAAAATATTAATATTTATTGTATTCCAAACGGTCCAGAAATTGTAAGGGTTTGTTTCCCTATCAGAAAAAATAATAAAATATTATTTATACGACATCACACCGCTGCTCACCAATTATTGCAAACAGCTGGTTTTCTTAGGCTTTAAGGACCTTCAGGACTTGGAAATCTGGTAGCATGAGTTTCTAGCCGAGCGTTATTATGATGATATACAGTTATATATGCATACGTGTTTTGAAATAAACAAATGGATTCTTAATTTCAACTATTTTATTTCTAAAGTATAATAATTACAATCCCTAAGTATTCTAGCCCTAAATAAGTAATCTAAGCCTATATTAAAAACTACGGTACTTCCTGGGGTTTGAGAGAGAGGGATGAGGGTTTTATAAATCTACCCTACTCTATATTTTAAAATTCTAATATCCCTTATGATAATATGGTTTTAAAATAGTTAAGGTAATTGATTCCCTTTCTATTAGTCCAAGCCATATATTAAGAAAAATGGTAGCTACTCACCCATGCAGCTCTTGGTTTCATAGACAGACAGACCCGAGAGCCTCACTTCCCCAGGGTTATATACTAAACTTTGACCTATAGTTACCCTAACTGTACTCACTAACATTCCATAAACTAAATGTAATAATTTACAGTTAGCCAAGGAAAACTTTGTTCTGAACTATATCATGTCTAAAACTTTATTTCAACAGACTTTGCTTGAATAATTAAAATAATCTATAAAATGATTAAATATCTATATAAAATACTCTCTGTATTCATAACAGACTAATAATTTTAACGTCTTGTTTCTCCAAATGTGACATCTGGAATGGTTTACTTGTATTTTAAATCGTCCAATTTAATGTTATTGTTACACTTGCATCTCCAGGAATTGAGTATCTTTATGTAATGTAAAAACAGCACTAATCCAAACTATACCTGTTCTAAACTTTGTTAGTGCTATATTTCATGGAAACCTGTTTGTTTTGGTTACAATGTTTTGTTTTTTTGTATATGTTTGGATTTCATAATTAAATTTCAATACATTAATTAATTGTATTATATATAATCTCTCAGTTTTTATTTATGAAAGTAAAGTGATTCCACTACATTCTTGGGAGGCCTTTGGGGTAATGGCTTGTTGAAGCTGCCATCTTTCTAGATAATAGATACAAGATGTCTGCCGGGTTGTCGGATCTGCCTTAAGGTCGCATTTGTGCCCAGAACATGCATCTAGTACTCATTTCCATTAGAATCTGAGACCCCAGGTGTGCAATGCCACCAGAAGTTCTGGTTCAGCTAAAAATCTTGACAATATCGAGACTCGAACCCACGACTTTCCTGTTTGAACCACGTTTCCGTATACACATACACTATGGCTTGATCCATTAATATTGTTTCAGATCATGAATATGATATTTTATATTGGGTCAGAATTAATGAAAAAGCTAATTAAAATCGAAATACAGTGAATATCTTGATTTCTTGAGCTATAAATAAGTTCAGTTTGTCTCATTTATGTGCTGGTATGTACACTTATAAGTTATAGTGGACCTATGTATATAAATATATGTAAAAAGGTTAGAAAATAGTAGCTTCGAAATATTTTTGCATCATAATTTTCATGCTTTTCATATTTTGTCTTTACGATTTCATATTTTCGTATAATTTTCTTCATATAATTCCTCGTTATAGTCATTAACGTATCAACTTCTTTTATTATGGAAAGTTCAGTTCCTCTATACTGTAACACAGCTGAATATACAAGACCGGGGACTGTTAAATAATACAAAGAATCTAAATTGTACACGTTTATGCAAACAATCCCTAAAGTTTTCAAAAACATCTGTTTTTAAGTAAATATCAGAGTACTCTTCTAAATGTTGTACATGTAGCGTATTCCATACATTTTTTGCATGTTCGTAATCCTCGTCAGTAGGGCAAGGCATTTAATGACCTGTGAATTGGTAAAAAATTCAAAATAAAAAATGCATTTATGATCTAAAAAATGCACAAAATGACCAATAAAATAAAAAAAGACAAATAAAAAGTTAAGAATTACCAATAAAAATACTATTTATTAAATAAGTACTCACTTGATTACTGAATTGCATAAAATTTAACGTAACATCAAAATATTAAAAGAAATGTATTTAAAAAATACATATTACAGTACCTTTTATTGCAGAAAATCCATTTCAATTACACAGTGCACTTTTACAGCAATTTTGAATTACAGTTAACAATCAGAATGTGGGTAGAAGCTAGCATAAGCTCTAATAAATTGAATAAAATTCCTAGAAGTGGGCAAGATCATTATGCACATACCTTGAAAAATAGGGGTAGTAGTTAGCAAAACAACTACTTAATTCCAAGAAATTATATTGACAAGGAAAAATACTGAATTATAATAAAAATTTTAAATCAAATATAAATAATGTCACAGCCTTCCGGAAAAGTGTAAAAAATGCTCAAAATGACCTAAAAATTGCCAAAAAATGACATCCCTAAAAGAGTTAAGAAAATGCAAAAAATGCCCTAACAAATTGCTTTTATTTCATCCATTTTTTAATGCCGTACATTTTCATATATGCAAGCAATGTTTCAACCTTCATAAGAAAAAGATACAAAATCATTAATTGCCTTGCCCTACTCATCAGATATATTACTATTGATGAAAATACTTGAAAATTGTGATTTAGCAGGCAAACAGGTTTCTTCTAACACGTTCATATCTGTCACATATTCGTATGGAAAAATACCCTTTTTACACATTAATTTAGAGTGGTGTTTAGAGTATTTTGTAGTATCGTAAAATTTGTCAGATTCAAGAATTTCTGCAAGTTTACCTGAACTGGTATTAAAAAAATGATAAAAGAGTCCATAAACGCACATTCATATATTTATTACAGCCCTGTAACATAGGTACAAATTTGGTAAAGGTAATGTACTTTTCCTATGTTTTTGCAATCACATCCATATTATTATCGTCATGTCCCAAACATTTAACTAACAAATGACTGTCGTACGAAGACAACTTATGAAATAGTACAGGTACAGAATTTTGATCTCTATAAACAAATTACATTTTGAATGAGCTACTCCCCTGTACTTGCCAGTTACATGATAGTGATCTCTAACTTTAAAATTTTCCTTTGAAAATCCACCTTTTTTGAAAATGTGACAGATATTAATACTATTAAAGTGTGCTTTTTCTTCTTCAGTCATTGGGAGCTTTGGTTTTTTATTACGAATCAAAATTTTACCTATATCCTGAATGTCTTTAAACAACGAATTCATAAAATGCTCCCCAGCATTTTACCTCTATATAATCGCAAATGACAATATTATTTTGTTTTCACTGTCCTTAATTAAATAACTATAACTGTAAGGAATGTGTTTTTCATAATTAACTGTCCAACTTGATGATGGATCACCCTTACACCCTGATGTCTGTTGCAACATGCATTCAAAGTCAGCGTAAATTAGAAACCTTAGTTTTTTACTGTGATGATAATTTTCAAAACATTTTTTTTTTTCAGGAAACTGCATCTAATGGCATTAAAATTATCGCACAACTTTTGTGTTCATTTAATTTTGTGCACAGTCTTCCCCAATAAAATGTGCAAAACATCGTTTAAACACTTCAAACTTAGAATCACATATTTTTTTGTCAATTGCTCTCTGATCAAAGCATTAAAATTTGTAATGCAACAGTAGTGATTTTTTTCACCATTTGTTTTACAGTAAATCTCTGTGGTCTTCTAATTCCTTATCACACTCTCTAAGTTGAAAACTTTGGTAATCATTACTTATTTTTTCTATCCCATATACATTTATTGAAATATTATTGTGCTTTTCAAATTTGTAAATATATTTTACGATTACCGTAAATTAAATACAATTCCAATTATACTTACTATCCAAATCCGATCGATTTTGATAATTTATCCACAGGTCTTTATCGTTTTCAATAAATTTTGATAAAACACAATACTTAAAACAATAATCATCTAAATATCTTACATTTGCAATAGATTTGGAATATTTATATGTTTCGTGTAACCTTAAGTATCTTGACGCTAGAGGCAGAACCAAATGTTCAATTATTCCAACTTCAATACTTTCAACCCTCAGAAAATACCAACCGCTACCTCTTAATGCATTTTCTTCAAACTCTGAATTTTAGCCACATTTTTTAATGTGCTTTCTTCTAGTTTTCTTGTTATATATAAAGCTCCATTTCTTGTTTTAAATTTGTTTAAACATATTTTGCTGTCTACATTTGAAAACATAAATTCAACATGTATGTTATACTTAATGGATTTAAATCGATCAACTGCTTTTTGTAACAGTTTTTTTTTATTTCATCAACTTTACTGTGTAATATGCTTTTTAAACCACCCTTGTCAATTTTGCTTGCTCTACGGTGTACGTTTGTAATCTACTCTTAAAAGCAGTTTCTACCAATGTTAAGCTATTACATCCGTTTTCTTCGTCATCATCCCTCTCTATCTGCGTACATACTATTTTTGCATCAATAGAGTTCACCTCTGGTTCCGTCACGTTTCTGTACACTGCCACTGGTTCTGTTAATTTGTCTACATTTAATCCGCTCGGTTCCGTTAATTTGTTTAAATTTAAACCGCTAGGGCCTGGTTTTGGTTCAACTGCATTACTTGTTCCACAATCATCAGGCTCTGGTTCACTCTCCACGTTCTCAGTAACCGTATCAATCTATAACAAAAAAAATATAAGATTCACTTTATTCATTAATAAAAAATAATATTTTTATTATTAATTTTTTACAACTTAACTCATTTTCAAGTATGTGAATCTTCTGTATATGCTGTTTTAGCAAACGTTTTGAGTAATCATTTAATTTACAAAAGTCACATGTAATCTTTTATCACCATGCACATTCTTCTCGTGGCGTTTTAAACTTCTTTCGTTTAGAAAAGTTTTGTGACAAGTTGCACTGATATCTTATTTCACTAACACTACGTTTTTCTCGTTGGTGTCTAATTATTTTTTTTGCTTGTAACTAGCATTACTTATATTCCAAGTTAAGTCATCCATAATACTTACTCACTAGCACTATCGAACCCGTAGGCTCATGTCCGCGCGGACTTAAGCTGTCCATACATCCCTATCCTGAGCTAGTGCTTTCCATTCATTCCCTGTATAATCTACTTCCCTCAAATCATAATTAATGTTATTCTCCCACCTCATTCTTGGTCTACCAACTGGGCGTTTTTCGTCTGGCTTTCCTACAAGAAGCTTCCATGTAAGTCTTTCATTCCCCATATGTGCAACATGTCCTGCCCATCGCAGTCTACGAGACCTAACTGTTCTTATTATATCTGGCTTCCTATAAAGACCATGTAGTTCATTGTTATGTAGTCTTCTCCATTCACCTGTCTATTCATCTCTCCTTGGTCCAAAAATTTTTCCAAGTACTTTATTCTCAAATACTTGTAATCTCCTTTCCTCCCTTAAAGTTAGAGTCCATGTTTCGCAACCATATAATATAACTGGTAGAATAATAGTTTTATATATTTTCAGTTTAACTTTTTTAAAGGAGTTGGGACATCAAGAGTCTGCAATGCATAATAGCACGCTTTTCCAGAATTGAGCCTATGTTTAATTTCTTTGTGCATCTCATTCCTATTTGTGATTATTGTTCCTAGGTATTTGAATTAAGCCACTTCCTCAAAATTTCCCTCATTTGTCATTAGCTATCCATTTCCATTATATAATTATTTCTACGTATGACCATATATTTAGTTTTATTGATATTTACTTCCAGTTCTAATTTCTTAGTGTTAATCAATAGTGTGTGCGTGTTGTCTTTTAGTATCTCCTCGCTATCGGCCAATAATACTACATCATCGGCATAAAGTAACAGCATATTAATACCATTGAGTTGTAAGCCTTCCTCATTCTCTAAAGATTTAATGGCATGCTCTAGTACAAAATAAAATAGTTGAGGAGATAGTGCATTTCCTTGCTTCAACCCATTCTGGATTTCAAAAGTGTCCAAAAACAGTTTGCCTACACGCACCCTACTCTTTGTGCCATTTAGACACATTCGTATAAGTCTAACTAACTTTTTAGGAATTCCGAACTCCAGCACGATACTTATATATTTTCTCCCTCTTAATTGAATCATATGCTTTTTTGAAGTCTACGTATAGTTGATGTACAGTACCGTTATATTCCCATTTCTTTTCTAAAATCTGTCTTATACTAAAAATCTGATATGTTGTAGACCTGTTTCTTCTAAATGCACATTGGTGATCTCCTAGAAAGTCATCAATATAGGAAGTAAGTCTGCTTACTAATATATTTGTAAGAATTTTGTAGGAAGTTGAAAGTAATGAGACGCCCCTGTAGTTGTTGCAATCAGTTTTATCTCCTTTCTTATAAATTGGTAAGATAATTGATTCCTTCCATTCATCTGGAAGAGCTTCTTTTTCCTAAATCATACTAAGCAACCAGCGTATCTTGTTCATCAGTTTTTCTCCCCCTGATTTTATCAGTTCTGCTGGGATCTCATCTGAACCTGATGCTTTTTACATCTTCAATTTTTCAACCGCCATTTCAACCTCTAATGCATTTGGTTCTGCGACTGGCACTTTTGCTGTCTGTAAATTATCCTCCTCAATGTCCTGTTCTGTATGTACATTTAATGGCTGATTAAAGTAACTTTGCCACCTATTTAATATACTCCTGGAATCTGTAATCATATCCCCATTTTCATTCCGAATTATGATTGTTCTAGCCTGAAATCCTTTTTTCTCTATACTTATTCCCTGATATAATTCTCTAATGTTGCTATTTTTTGAATTCATTTCAACATCATTAATCTTCTCTCTCAAATATTCCCTCTTTTTACTCTTTAGTAACTTGGTGGTTTCCCATCTAATACTAACCAATTGCTCTAAATTTACCTCATTTGGCGCGTGTAACCATTTCATTTTTGCTATCTTTCTTTTGATTACAATGTCGGCTCATTCCTCATCAAACCATTTCTTGTTATGCCTCTTTTTTAAACAACCAGTGCTTTCTCATCCTGTGACAATTTAATAGTATATCTTATAGCCTCGCATTCTTTATTTATATCAGTTTCTTCTTCGTTTGCCACATTGTCATCTGAAGATTCCAGTATTTCAAATCTATTAGCAATTTTGATATTCTTGCCGCATTTCATCATTTTTCAAGTTTTTTAATTAAAATTTTACAGAATCATCTTTAGCGTTTTTTCCTCTCATAAGCGATAGCCGTTGTCTGATTTTCACTCTGACCAGATGATGATCCGAATTGCAGTCTGTCCCTCTAACCGACCTAACATCGATGATGCTAATGTGCCAGCGTTTATCCGCTAATACATGATCTATCTGGTTCCGAGTTTCTCCATCTGGGGACGTCCAGGTGTATTTATGAATATACTTATGCTGAAATGTTGTGCTCTTAACAATGAGATTCTTCGATGTGGCAAATGTGACTAATCTATACCCGTTGTCGTTACTATTTTCATGAACACTGAATTTGCTAGTGTTGGTTTGAATATATCTTCCCGCCCCACTTTTGTATTAAAATCTCCTAAGTCAATTTTCATATGATATCGTGAAAGGCTATCAAATAAACATTCTAATTCTTCATAGAACTCATCCTTGATCTTGTCATCTTTATCTTCTGTGGGGGCATGTACATTTACAGTTATAAAATCATTTTGTTTACCCTTTAGAATTATGTATGATATCCTATCACTAACAAACTTAATATATTGGATAGCGGATAGTATCCTCCTTCTGAATAAAAAAACCGTTCCAAATGCAGTTCTTTCTGCACCCGCGTAGTAAAATGCAAAGCTTCCAGATTCCTGACTACCTTCTCCTGGCAACCTAACTTCCTGTAAGGCGACTATATCCAAGGGCGATTTATCTAATTCCCGCGTTAATATCTCTAGTGTCCCGCTATTGTATAAAGTCCTAACATTCCATGTTCCTAGGAACATGTCCCTGTTTTTGAGCCTTTGGCATGGGTTCCGTGAAGTAGTCCCCGCACGGAGAACCGAATGGGGGACTATTTGACCTCCGGAATATTTTACCCCAGTTGAACCTATGTCCGCATATATTGACGATTGTATTTTTACGGTGAAAGATCGCCACTCTGTCGACCAAGGTACTTTTTTCGTCTGGCTTATCACCTTTGACCAGTCCGGCATGGGTAACCCTATCGGCAGCAATGCTACCGCCGGCATAGCTCTCAGGATCATTTAAGCACTCATGCCACTCCACCACGACAAGGTAAAGATACCATGGAGGGAAGTCAATGAAGTCATCCATAATACAATTTTTAATTAAAACAACCTTTACATGGCTATTGCAAATTATAATGTCGTACCAGTCATTACAGCTCTCCATTTATAACACTCCACATATATTGCAAGATAAATAATCCATAATACAATTTTTAATTAAAATAACCTTTACATGTCTATCGCAAAAAATAATGTGCTACCAGTCATTACAGCTCTCCGCTTATAACACTCCAACCCCACCCCTTTTTTATCTAGAACCACTAAAGTTTGTTTTAAATATAGATTGAATTATATCACATTTACAAATAGTAATGCTCATCCAATCATTACCCTTTTCTTTTAATACTCTTATCCTCTCCCCTTATCAATAACGTCACATACCACACCACCTGATCAATGACGTCACACCCCCCTCCTCCCAACCTTATCAATGACGTTACTTTGGAATTCACGGCTCCGCATTCCCCGGCGTGTGACGTAGGCCCTGTGACGGTACACACCCTACCCCAATCAATAACGTCACACACCTCACTACACCCACCAACAATTATGTTGCCAATGACGTCACTTCAGAACCCATGACTCCAAGCTCCACGAAATAGTGACGTCACATCCCGTATCAATGACATCACACACCCCACATCACTAACCAATTGCGTAATTAATTATGTCACACCCCAATTACGTCATCAATGACGTCACTTCCGGCTCCACGTTGGCCCTTCTATCCACTATAATCGTCATTATTTTATTACATATATTATTTCTATTACTATTGTTGCTGCCTATGATTTGGACCTGCTACATCCGTAGATACTTCTATTATTATTATTATTATTATTATTATTATTATTAATATTATTGCGTTGTCTTTTATTATTGTTAACTTTTTGTTGACATGTCGAAATGAAAATGGAAACATGTATATCTAAAAGTGTAATAATTTTCTTGTAAAATTTCTAATTAATTTCTACACATTGTTACAAAGATTTTAAAAGAAGTCCACAATTTCCACAGTAGTGAAATTTGTCTGTCAACCGTCACAACTAGACTTCTCTTCTAGATATACCATTTCCTCCAGTGCTGCCAACCTCTCCTCTTATCCATTTGAAGGGCAGATTCCTGCACTTACTGTTCCAGTCACATGTAGCCTACTATCTGTAGTCCCAGTTCTCCCGTAAGGTGACTCAAACAGCATGGCTTACAATATATTATGTGAATAAAAGTTGCTTATATTCATTCAGTGGGGGAAGTCAACAAATTCTCTTTATTGGCCATCGTAGGAAAACTCCGAAGACATAATACCAATGCTATGTGTAACATTGTAGATTTGCTACTAATATATGAGTGAAGGATATTTACATTCACACTATGATCTTATATATTTGATAGTTATAATGTTATATTTTCAGTTGGAGCAGAGTAGAGAACATCTAGTTGGAATCTACAACCCAACTCAGTGTTCACCAACACCTAACGATGACTACACATGTAAATCTTTAAATTGTTTTGTTAATAAGTCATACAGATGTTCTGTTTGTAATAAATCATTTAATTGTAAGCGAAATCTTAAAAGACATTTACATATACATAATGAGAAGGTATTTAAATGTTCTGTTTGTAATAAATCATTTGCACAGAAAGTCTACCTCAAGCTACATTTGCGTTCGCATAATAAAGAGAAGCCATTTGAATGTTCTCTTTGTAGTAAGTCTTTTACTAGAAAGCCAGCTCTGAATGAACATTGCCTTTCGCATATTAATGACAAACCATTCAAATGTTCTATTTGTAATAAATCATTTATTAGGAGGTCATATCTTAGTAGACATTTACGTGTTCATAATAATGAAAAGCCATTCAAATGTTCTTTTTGTGGTAAGTCATTTACTTGTAAGCCAACTTTGAATGATCATTTCCTTTCGCATATTAATGAGAAACCATTCAAATGTTCTCTTTGTAATAAATCATTTATTAGGAAGTCATATCTTAATATACATTTACGTGTTCATAATAATGAAAAGGCATTCAAATGTTCACTTTGTAGTAAATCATTTAATAAGAAGTGGCGTCTTAATGAACATTTACATTTACATAATGATGAGAATGCATTCAAATGTTCTGTTTGTGATAAGTCATTTACTGGCAAGTACTCACTTAATGTACATATGCGTTTGCATTGTAATGAGAATCCATTCAACTGTTCTGTTTGTAATAAATCATATAAAAAGAAGGATTATCTTAAGAAACATTTACATGTACATCATAATGATTAGCCATTTAAATATACTGTTTGTAATAAATCATATTCTTGGAAATCTATTCTAAATCATTTGAGTTTGCATAGTAGTGAGAAGCCTTTCTTATGTGCAGTTTGTAATCATTTAATAACAAGCTATATCTTAATTAATATAAAATTATAGAATATTCACCTGAAAGGTCCGTCTCCTCAACTTATCATTTAACTGTAGCGCTTTCGGGACTTGTCCCATCATCGGCAGGATTCAAAACTGGTGTTTCACTGAAGATCTGGTAGAGGGGGTTGCATGTATTGGGTTCGTTTTCGTTTATTAGGCTGTCGTTGTGAGCTGCTTTCATGATTTCCATCTCTTCGAGTACGTTTATCTTCGCTGGATTATTTTCTCTGTGCATTACTGTTAGGGTGTTTTCAGTATTTAACATGCGATGTCCTTCATGGATAACGTGTTTTGCATAGCTTGATTTACCTTCTGCGTGAATAAAGTCTATGCAAAACACGTTATCCATGAAGGACATCGCATGTTAAATATTGAAAACACCCTAACAGTAATGCACAGAGAAAATAATCCAGCGAAGATAAACGTACTCGAAGAGATGGAAATCATGAAAGCAGCTCACAACGACAGCCTGATAAACGAAAACGAACCCAATACATGCAACCCCCTCTACCAGATCTTCAGTAAAACACCATTTTTGATTCCTGCCGATGATGGGACGAGTCCCGAAAGCGCTACAGTTAAATGATAATTAAGTTGAGCAGACGGACCTTTCAGGTGAATATTCTATAATTTTATATTAATTTTGAATAAACCTCAATGGAACAAATCATGAATCTTATAAAAGTTGATAAGCTATATCTTAAGAGACACGTTTGCATAGTAAAGAATAGCCATTTAAATGATCTATTTTTAGTTGGTCATTTATTCACAAACCTCTAACTGAACATTTACTTTTGCATAATAATGAGCAACCATTCAAACATTCTCTTTGTAAAAATAAAACTGATTACACCAAGAATAGGGGCATCTCATTATTTTGAACTTCATACAAAATTCTAACAAATATATTAGTAAGCAGACTTACTCCTTATATTGATGACATTCTATGTCCTAGTAGATCATCAATTTGAATTCAGAAAAAACACAGATTTACACAAATCAGATTTTACTATAAGGCAGATTTTAGAAAGGAAACGGGAATATAATGTTACTGTATATCAACTATACGTAGACTTCAAAAAGGCATACAATTCAATTAAGAGGGAGAATTTATAGGCCTATGGTATCCGGCTGGAGTTCAGAGTTCCTAAAAAGTTAGTTAGACTTACGCGAATGTGTCTAAATGGCACAAAGAGTAGGGCTCGTGAAGGAAAACAGTTTTCAGATACTTTTGAAATCCACAATGTGTTTTAGCAAGCAAATGCACTATCTCTACTATTTAATTTTTTACTAGAGCTTGCAATCAAATATATTTAAGAGGATGAAGAAGGTCTACAACTCAATTCTCCATACCTTTCATGATGCCTTCGGAGATCTCATAACCTTTTTTGCGATGATCTGTTACCATGTGTTCAATGCTTTTAACAAGAGCCGTGCATTTAATTAAATCTATAGCCACGGCTTGCAGCGAATTAACGACAGGTTCCAAATAACTAGAATATTTTGATATCAGGCACAAACGAAAGATGAAAGTACTTCTATTTACAGCAGCATGAAACTGGTCAGCTTGTTTTCGGCTTGGTGCGTTTCTTTCTACGGCAATCAAATTCAGATTGTTCATGAATTAAAAATGTGTTTCTTAAATATCCCAATAATTTTATATTTTTGCGACCAAAGTGTTTCGCAGAGCATAGGGATGCTTGTGATGTGCTTCTCAACGGCGACTCTCGAAAAAAGTTTATAATATCCTTAATTGTAGCTATTGTGTTTCTCACATTGGGCACACTATTCAAATCATTTATCACAAGAATGATTTTGTGACTCGTGCAGTGGAAGTAAATACCTTTGGGAAAAAAACTCGCGCAGACGTTTCTGGACCCGTTGTCTTTTCCTGCCTTTGTTGAGCAGCCGTCATAGCCCTGACCAACACATTTGTGCGAGTCAATGTCTATCTCTTCGAAAAAAAACTCAATTTCTGCAGCAATTGATTGGGCGCACATTCATTTCATTTTAACAAAGCCTAAAATCTCTTCTCAAATTTTGTTCAGTTTCTCATAAAAAACCGCACACCAATGGGCAATTGCTCCTTTCCAGAAATTTCTCAGCTTTTATCAGCTAAAAACTGTAAGTGCTGGCATTTTTTTTTACATCGACTGCAATAATTTTCTTTACCCCAAGTCACATAATTCAATCAATTCATTTTTAATTTGTGGAGAAAGGTAGGTAACATTCTTGGCGTTTAAATGAGGGTTTAAGCTCATATCACCGGCATCAATTCTCCACTGAATCAAATCCCTGAAGACGCCTTCGTCCAGTTTTTTACCCCTTACATTCAAGTCCTGGAAGCCACAGAAGATACTGGTATCCAAGATGGAAGACAAATATTTCAAGTTATCCGCCGCAATCTTCTTATAGCCACTTACGAGTTTTTGGCCAACAGAGAGCTGACATAAAAACAAGCGTGCTTACTGCGTAGCTTCCACATGCCAGCGGCTCTCACATATTTTTTTGCGAATTCATTCATTTTGTAAAACTTCTGGAAGGGCTTCACCATGAATGACTCTTTAACGTCCCTCACAATACGTGGGGAAAATAGAGCACAATATATACAGTGTGCACCTTTGAGTCTTGCAGAATACTTTAGCCAGGGTGAATACCGTTGGATCCAATGCTTGAATTTCCGTTTTAAATGTTCAGCACCTTTGCTGAAATTGTATCTTTTAGGTGGGCTCCTGCAATTTACCAGAATTTTCACTTTACCTTCTTTACTCATTAGCTCTGTTCTCCCGATCCAGTTGCAAATATCATTAGGTGAGTAAATCTTCTTCTTCGGATATGACGAATTCTGAACTATCCGGGAAAAAATAATATTGCAATGATACAACTTGTGTAGGTATTTTCCAAATAATTTTCTTATATCGATTTTAGACATACACACACGAATACGCGTAGTTCAACGTTATAGCATGAGTCTAGAACTTTCGAGTAAAGAATATATCAATTGGATAATTATTTGTGTCTATCGAACATACTAGAAAATACCAGACATAGGCATGACGAAACTTTGACCAATCACGATAACTGGACGTTGGCCAATATAAGGCTGTAAAAAAAGGCATTCATTACAGAAGTGTGTGCAGCCAATGAAGATTCCAGGTCAGGCGAAGTTTCTACAAGCGTCTAGGCATCGAAAAACAAACTCAGGTACCCAGCTGAAATTTTAGAAGTGAATGCTGAGTTAGCCGTTCATAATACAGGTCTAGAATTTTCTGGCGTACTGGCGATGCTTATGTCCACTGGGGCAGGTACTTGATAAATTACCATCGATTGGACTTTGTGGGCTTAACATTTTTCTTTTAATTTTTTACATATATTTTTAACATTTTACACTTAATTTCGGATAGAAGAAAATCACATTCTATCTTGTGTTAATTGGTCAAAAATCAAGGGGGGTGCAAGGGCACCCCCCTGACACCCTGCAACCACCTTGCTACGCCCATGGTTACGCCTTTAAAATTCCATTGATTCCTATATACAATTGTCGATGTATTACTCCCTCAACCTCGGAATCGGAGGCGTGCAGAGTAGCCACTACTCCACTATGATGATGATCATGATGTAATAATAGTAATAATGATAATAAATATAATGTAATGATGATAATAACAACAAAAAATGTTTGGAAGTACACAAAGGACTATTACCAAATAGCTCCGTCATTGTACGAGCGAGTCATCTTTACTCACGCGAAAGATATTGCGGGCAGTCTATACACAGGAGATTTTAGGGAAAATAATTATTTTTGGTAGTTTCCTTTCATCCCACCACTTTAATACTAATTACAAACAATTACCTGGTCATCAGGTAATGTGGTATTTTTTCTTTTATAAAATATTTGGTGGGAGAGGTCAATTGCATATTAATTGCATTTACGCCCTCAGAAAAACGTAAATACTAACGAACTAATTTTCAACGATAGAGCATAAAATCATCTATAATGAGACTATATTTTCAAGTTGAGGGAGTAGTTATACATCGACAAATGTATTTCATGAAAGATACTATTTAAAACAATACGATAAATTGATAGCTCTATTACTCTCTAATTACAACATACGAAGACTTCAAATTCGGTTCAGATATCCAGTATATCATAAAGTTTCTCTGTAAAAAAAAAATTAAATTTTTAAAGATGCGAGTTCAATTTTCACAATGTTTGGTGGAGTTGTACAAGAGCAGCTTTTTACTTACGCGACTTGTCATTTTTGATGTAATTTAAAGTATTACAATGGGGAAAAGCCATTATTTGGCGGACACGAATTCTTCTAAGTTCCACAGAATCGCAGTGCGCATGCGCGAGTTGCAGGAGTTGTTGTAATGGTTAATGTAGCTTTCGGTAAATGGATCTGCAGTCGGCGTCACCTACTTTGGGAATAAATTCCCAAATGCTAAAAAAAGACGTAAACTAACTTGCCATTTCCTAACCAAAGAAAACAATTTACATGCATATTATTTATTCCCAAATGCTAAGAAAAAATGGACGTAAACCAACTTCCCATTTCCTAACCTAACAAAACTATTTACATGCGTATTATTTAATAAACTATAAACTAATGTTACGTATACTAACACTAAATATGGTTTGAAATTATTTTCAAATGCTCGTAACTCCGATTTGAGAGCCACCTAGCGGATGTTACATGAAGCATTTCCGCGTCTCTAGAAACCGATGCACAAATTTTGCGTAATTTATAAATATTTTAAAATCGTAAGATATATTTATAAAATGGTTCCAAAATGTTTAAAATAGTATGAAAAATGTTTACAAGTGTAGTGCATCAGTAGCATAAGAATGAAAGTGTAGAATTTTGTCCGCCAAATAATGAACCTCAGCCCTACAATGTGTTAATGATACCGTTTTATATGCGAGAAATAACCATCGTCAAAATATGTAAACTTAACATGAAATGAACTGGTGGAAGTATGGATTTATGTTGTACCGTCGTACATGTTAAATTTTTCATAGAATACTTAATATGAAGAGGTAATTTATTTTACATATGAAATCACATTCAAAATGCAAGGAACCTAAAAGCTAACCAAACCTAAATCAATCACTCTAATCTAGGTGAATTCCAGGGAACGTCCTTTTTATTATTTTACGCGGTTAAATAAGTAAAAGATAAATACGGACATAATTTGTTGAAACCACAGATATGGTACACAGCTGAATCCCATGATTAAATGTACATATTCAGCTCATTTGTGGTTTACACATTCTGCTTTAACGCTGATAATCGGTGGTGTATCGCTGGCTAAAAGTTTGATAATTGGTGGTTTATCGCTGGTTAGAAGTAAGAACCGGTTACCTCTGGTAAGAACTGTTGTAACGTTTGTGGTAGACTGACTTCTTCATTAGAGAAATAACGTTAAAATATAACCTGCTACACACCCCGGCCTACGAAGCACACATAAGAGAGAGAGAAGAAAAAGCAGAGGATATAGACCGCGGATTCTTCCTGACCCCAGCGATGAACACCGAAGAATGGAATGAACCAAACTTCTCCCTAAGACACGTGTTCACGAGGACCGCCACACATGGATTCCACTACAGAGTATGTACCATAAAAGGGTTCCACCTCGCATCGAACCAGTGCCTCTGCAAGCTATGTGACCAAAAATGTCAACAATGCCACCTTATTGACTGCATAGCAAGAAGAGAGCCTGTAACATTCTATGCAGACGACAATAATTTTCAGTAATTGTATTATAATATACACAGTGTGTTTAATAAATCTTTATATAACGTTTGAGGTCATGACAGGAAATAGTCCAACATTATTTTCATGTCTACGAGTAAAATAATGAAATAATAATTACATCTCTTAAGTAAATACGTTTAATATCATGTTTTATTAATATTTCTTGCAAGTAGGTACTCTTAGAGTGGGTAATTAAAAAGCTTGTCAACTCCCACCGACCCCAATTTTTTTTGCCAATTGCGTATGGAATTTCCCATATATATTATACTCGTTTCGCTAATTTATTATGAACATGTATGAAAAAATAAATATTGAATCGTCAATCATGTTGGAGCATAAACAAAGGAAGTCTTCGTTCTCTGTGTTGAACATTGCGATACATGAAATCGTTTTCTATGCATGAAACCAGATAATGAAAAGGCTAATGATTAGGTGTGCACTGGAAAAGTTTAGTGATTTCAGTGAGAAAACGAAAATAATTACGTGTTGATACTTTGATAAGGCCGTGTAACAGGTATTTATGCATGGAGTGACGGTGTTAATAATTATTGTTTGTGTATTGTAGAATTATAGATATATTGTTTAAAATTTCGGTAATTATTGATTTGCCGTCAACCAAGGATTTCGTTCAAGTTAACTATGTCATTGTAACCATGATCAACATTAATTTTAAAAGGCCATTTTCAAATTATGTTTCCTGAGTTAGTATTAGCATTTTAAGAAAACTTAAGGAAAAACTGCACTTGAACTAGCGTACAATATTTGAAAGTTCTATAGAACAACATCTGGGCCCATGCCTCCACCCCTTGGATACCTCAGTCAAGGACCATACTCCCAAGTCCCAGTATCTTGTCCTCCCTATCTATTCGCGTCCACGTTCAAAGGTTCTCGGCTTAAAACCAACACCTCAGGGAGAAGGTGTTGGAGTCGCAACTTCAGGGAAATTGCTGAGCTACATAGTACGTCAGGTCGCTCATTTCTGACGACCCCACAGTTGGTCCACGGGCTCCTCGAGCCTAGCCGGGAGGACTGCTGTCGCAGATCCACCGACCGTTCCCCTGTTCTACCTCCAGGGACGCATCCTGCAGCCGTTGTGAGACCGGCTAGGGTTTGAATCCTCAAGCCCCGCAGTGTGAGACTTTAGTACATCCAGGTGCTCATCTCCTGGTGACCCCAGAGTTTGTCCACGAGCCCGTAGGCGTAGCCGGGAACCAGCACAGTTGCTCCCCTCTGCACTGGTCCGAGCCGTTGCCTGGTGTGCCCCCGGGGACGTGTCCTCTTGCAGTTGTGGTCCAGCACAGAGCTCGCAAGCTCCAACAGGCGAGCAAGAGTACGACAAGGCGCTCAACTCCTGTCGACCCCACTAATGGTTCACGAGTCCCTTGGACTTAGCCAGGAGGACTGTCTAGCAGATCCACCGACCGTTCCCCCAGTACACCACCTGGGAACGTGTTTTGTTGCTGAAGTGGGTCCAGCCTGAGCATTAGTACGTCAGTCGCTCAACTCCTGACGACCTCACAGATTGTCCTTGGATCACTCGGTCCTGGAGTCAGCGCTAATCCCACACCCAAAAGACCGCGCTTCCTCCTTTTCCGAGCTTACTGGCCTGGTGGTAATTCCCAGCATTACGCCCGGTATTGTCTCAACCAGCCCGTTCGCAAGATTAGGCCTAGTCGTGCAGCTGCTTTGAGTCCAGCCCACTGAGCAAAGTAGGCACCCAGGGTGCTCATCGCCCATGGTACCACCACAGAGGTCCTCGGGTTCATTGAACCAAGAGGAAGGAGCTTCTGATCTCCAGCCACCCATCGCTTCGCCACGGCGGCCTCTGATCCCGCTGTGGGCCAGGATATGTGAGCTTTGACAACAGGTCGCTCATCTTCCCCCTGTTGACCCCACTTATGGTCCGCGCGTCCATCGGACATGGAAGGGAGGACTGATTAGCAGATCCATCGACCTTTTCCCCACTACGCCACCGAGGGGACGCGATTGGCTGCTGAAGTGGGCGCAACACGAGCTATGTAGTGCGTCAGGTCGCTCGAGTCCTGACGACCTCACAAATGGCCCGCGGGTCCGGTCTGGACCTAGCCGGGAGGAATGCAAATCAAACTACTGACCGTTCCCCTATCCGCCACCCGGAGACGTGCCCTGTTGCTGTTGTGAGCACAGCTGGGGCCCGATAAACGGACTCCCAGGGTCTACAGAAAAACAGTGCGCATGCGCCAGAGTTTATAGAGCCTGCGATAACCCGCAATCGAACCACATTTCGATTATCATCCTCGAGTACTATCCGTCACTATGAAATTTAAATGACCATTATTTGCAATAAATCCCCATATCTATGTTAAAAATATATTAATAATAATAAAATTATCAAACGTTTATTAAAAATGTGTGTACACTTATTTATCACTCCCTAACGCTGATCCAACCAGCGAGAACCCAAAACAGCGATGAAAAATCATAGACTAAGTAATATACTCCGTGGAGAAAATAGCAGTTAGCATCACAATATTGTTTAACGGTGTTATAACATTGTGATTTGCATATTTAAATAAATACTTCAAAGTTGTCTAATAATGTTAAAAGAATTGTTTGAAAAGGTTTAAAATATCAAATAATGTTAGTAAATACGGAAGAAGCGCTATAGTTTACAACAATATAACTGAAAAATCAAGCGCTAGTAGAAGTGCAGTTGAGCTGCAAAAACGTACTTTTGAGTAAACTAAAGTTGGAAATTACGGTATTACTTTTTTTGTGTTCCTGTGACATTCCATCAAACTTTAAAAATATGTATTATCAATAGAGCATCTCTTACACACAAAAATGTAACATACTAATGGCTATTATTGAAATTCAGTATTTTAGAAAATGTTAATAACGAATTTTTTCGAAGTTGTTAGTCCACAGAACACCAATAAATGGTTTCTTTTGGAGAGTATTATGTAAATTAAGAATATATTTACTTCTGTCAACTTTTTACTTAACTGCGCAATAACACAAATGCAAAAATCAACTCAATTATTTCGTACCTTCATCAACATAATTGGCGTGACGGACCTTTTAGTTTGACCTTAGCCTCCCTCATAACAATCATACACTTAAATTAATATATGTATATATCATCATCATCATCATAGTTATATTCACGAGAAACACCATCCAAAAGTCTTTTGAGTGGACGTTCTGGTCTTCTTCTTAACACTTGTTTGGCTATCCTGTGATCTTCATTCGAAGAACATGTTCCATCCACCTTGACTTATAATCAGAAATTTGGTTTTCTAAAGGTTCCATGTGTAATTCTTCTAAGATGTCTTCATTTTATTGTGATCTAGTAGTGTGTACCCTACAATCCTCCAAAGGTATCTCATTTCAGCAGATCTAAGTCTCTGTATATCCTGTTTCAATGTCCATATTTTGCTACCATACAAAAGAGTTGGAAGAGCCAGTGTTTTATACACCTTTAGTCTTGAATGTTTTTGGACTAACTGTGGCTTGAAGATAGAATTTATTAACTCTAAAATTCTTTAAAATTTTGATATTTTTGCATTTACATCCTTTTCTTCTTCATGTGAGATATTGCATCCTAGATATGTAAAATTATATATATATTATATATATCAATGTTTGTGCTTGTTTTACTCTGGTTATTTTTTTGGGACACGTTGCGGCGCCGATATTTGTGACGGTAGTTTTTTAGGTAATGAATTTCTTTCATTAAATATTCTATTCCGTCCGTTTATTTATTTTTGCACCGGCATGTAGATCCCTTCAGGGGAGTCACTGATCAACACAATTATGGTGAGAAGCGCCAATATTTTGTTACTGTCGCAAATATGGCGAGTAAAGAAATTTTGTAGTTAAATAAAAAACATTTACTTCTTCAATAAATGATTTATTACACAATAATATTTGGTAATAAAGATGAAACTTACGAATATCGTTTCTATCATTTTATCACATATATATATATATATATATATATATATATATTTAGGTTGGTAGTATTCGCGATTTTATTTTCTTGCTTTAAATATTTAAATATATATTTTATTTTTATTTCATTAGACTAACGGCGTTTCCATTTACGTTTTCTATGTAGATTAAACCACTATAATTCAACATATCACCAATTATTTAAATGTATATTTTTAGATGATTCAATGGCGTCGATCTATTTTCATTACTCTATATCCATCTCTACTTCTTCTTCTGTTGCAAATAATAATGTTGCCAGTTTCTGATTGGTAATGACATCATGAAGAAAGAACAGGATAAGCCCGTCTTCATTCCTCGATACCGAATCATATTTTTGATGTTCGGCCGACTGAAGACCACATTATTGAATCTTTCTTTTGTCGTAAACTTTTGTCTGTGAATTCTGTATCTATTATTTATCACGACAATATGTGACGTAATAGTTGTTACATTTCACATTGATGTTACAAAAATCATCTATAATATTTAACATTGTAAAATAAATAATATTTAATTTTAAATTATTTAAATATTTTTATTTTAAAAATTAAATAAAAAGAATCCCCAAATTATCTTTATTACATAAGGATTACTTTTCCGGTTATAAAGTATATATATATATATATATATATATATATATATATATATATATATATATTACGGCGCGAGATTCACTCAGTTTCCTCCCTAAATGAGCAGTTGAATAATTAATAATCGGGTGAGAGAAAATAAATTGATAAATAATAAATTAATTAGATAATTGAATAAATCATTACTTATATTAAAAATAATCAGAAAAAAATACGTAGAATACAATTATAAAATTATTATTGTAAATTAAATGATTCCATAAAATGAAATAACGTTCAGTTATGAGTGATATAGGGAAAGGCTGATGACTATAACGCACCCTATTGTATGTTGATGGGCTCGAGACATTCGTTCAACAAGATAAAGATCAAAAGAATCCTTTTCAGTACAGAGGATTAGATGCATCTTATTCAGCCTGTTAGAACTGACAATGCCTAAGCCTTGTACGCTGGACAGCTGAATTCAGTAGAAAAATATATTGCTGGAAATTTTGGAAACCAAGTAAACAGGCATTTTGACAGAAGATGATTCAAACTAATTAAAGCCGAACGAAGCCACCAGAACATTCTAGAAAATACTAGAAGCTTTTTACAAAATTAGTCGGGATTCCCGGGCTGCTTGTATAAACCTGTGTCCAAATTTTATCCATTCTCAAAAGTAGGAGTGTCCTAAAACATTTGGTGACGTCACAACGAACCAAAGGGTCCAGAACCCTACCACCCAAAATTATAAAGCAAATGCACCAATGGTATATATATTGTATCTTAAGGTGGGCGTTATCATATGGTCGCAAAATATATTGAGTGGGAGTAAGAGTTAATGTAAAATTGTAGACTTTTATACCAGGTATTTTGATTCATGTATTTTATGTATTTCGGGCTAAATGGCCGTGGTCTGGTTTTATTAAAACTCGACGTTTCGTCTCCTACTGCGGTATAAGATTTAAGATTTAAGATTTATTTCGCCTGGTGGAGTTAAGGCCCTGTGGCCTTCTCTTCCACTCACCAGGACAAACATATATTACATAAGAATATAACAATCTTAATTAACTCTAATATTAAACACTAAGTAAAAATTTGATCAAAAGATAATGTCTAATATACATATTACGATCTATAATACAACCAGTTAATATTAGTTAAAATTAAGACTAAAACTAATAATAAAATGTATACAAGCAAGACATATTAAATTGTCCCTGTCTAGTGTATATAAAAAACAGGAAAATAATGAGATATAGAAAACTAATTTTACGATTATACAATATTTAAAACAAAACAAATAAAAATATTTGTTATTCTTAATATTATTTACATAAATAATTAAATATATTAATATTGCTAAAAGAATACTATCAGTGAGGTTGTATAAGTTAGTTTGTTATTAAATAATTCTTTAGTTTGTTTTTGAAGGTTGTTATAGTTTGACAGTCTCTTGACATAGGGTGGAAGGGATTTCCATGTTTTGGTAAGTGACACCGTAAAAGATAATGAATAATATACAGTGTGATGAGGCGGGATATAAAGGACAATGTGCTGATGGGATCGAGTGTCAAGATTATGTGTGTCGGATAGTCTGATGAAGCGGCGTGATAAATAATTAGGCGATGATGTGTGAAGTATTTTATAGAGAAGGGATAGGGAATGGACAGTTCTACGATCTCTCTTAGACGAAACCACGATAATTGTTCCAGGGACGGTGTAACATGGTCAAATTTGCGAATACCACAAATAAAACGTGCGCAAGAATTATGAACACGTTGAAGTCTTTGAGTGGAAATAATATTTAAGTCTGTAAAAAGAGTGTCACAATAATCAAAATGGGGCATTGCAAGTGTTTCTACTAACATTTTCCTAAGGGCGAATGGCAAACAATTTCGTACACGATTTAATGAATGTATTATTGAGAAGACTGTTTTGCATGTATGGTTTATTTGTGTATTCCAATTTAAGTTTTGTGTCAATAAATACTCTAGAATTTTTACTGTCTCACTATAAGGGATTTGAACTCCGTTTAGTGACACATGCGAAACCCTCAGCAGATTCTGTGTGTTGGAAATCGTGTCCTTATTTATAGTTGAGTATTGTGCATTGATGTAAGAGTTAACCTTATAACGAAAATTACAGACTAAAACTCACTTCTCTTCTCGTGGTGCCACTGGCACGAGTAAAATTCTTCTCGTGGTGCTACTGGCACGAGTAGTTCACTTAACATATTCATCGTAACTTAAAGTGCTAATGCGAGCACGTATCCTCGTAGTCTATCGACCATCGGAAGTTAGAACTTATATAAAATCTACAGTGGAGTCCCTATTAAGAATTCAACCGTCTAATTAAGCCTACTCAACATAAAGTGGAAAGATATGAGACACGCCGATCGTACATACTTTGTATTTTTTATCGTGTGTTCAACAAAAAAAAATAAAGTTATTGCATCTTCATCTTGTCGTCTTTTCTCAACGAGATAGAATCGTGTCCGCACAATCCTTGTGTATCCCGGGACCAAAAGCATATCATCCTACCGCAACCCACTGAGTTACCCGAGGTCCTCGACTAAAAGAGAAATCCTTTCAAAATCCTGACGCCCAAAAATCCCATCTTTACCTTATATATATAAACCTCCCATTATTTTGTTCCTATATATATATATATATATATATATAGTAGAACAAGTAATTAATGTATAACCCTGTTGTAGCCCACGTTGTAGGCCTATCATTTTTAGATCCCCGGAAATCTGCCATTTAAACTTGTCATAGTTCAATCGCAATAACAATTATTTCATGTTAACATATGTTTCTTTCATATAAGGTGCATACCCTATCGGAATCGATGGAAAACGTTGCCATTATGCAGTAGGACACACTTTAGACTTATTTTGGAGGAGTCGATGAACAACCTCCACTCATCAATTTTATATTTAATGCCCATAGCTGCCGTTAGTCCTCCTACATCACTACAGATTATTAATTTATTTTCACTTTCGAAAAATGGAAGGAATGGCATGTGATGGGTATGGAGCAATCACATATACTGTCTTCTCAAGACAATTCTACTGTTGTAGTCTAGGCACCAACAGTTCAGCTTTACTTTCAGCAAATCCTGATCTCTCACTATGTCATTAAGTTCATAATGTGTTATTTTGTGATTCTAAGCACACTCATCATTACACACAAAAGTAGAATTTTTCGAAAAATTGGGTTTTAGAAACAAGGGATTTTTTTTAAAATTCTAATTTCCCTCAAATTTTTCCACCTTGCGTACATGATAGGGACATTTAAATGGTACCGTTTAAGGGCTGTTCTTTTCTGAAGAGAATGAGATACGACGCATGGTCCTAGGATAATTAGTGATGATGCTGTAGCTGCTTGCCTGAAAGTCTGAAATTAACTTGAAATCATAATTTAAAAGGGATAAATACACCCCCTATAACTTATAAATGAGAGCTGATTTGAGCTTTTGATTGTCTTTTTCGTTATCAGCATGGTTGTTATACTTACAAAACATTTATTACATTCCAGTTACATTTTCACTGTTGGCTAGTGTTATGATTCTGAGATTACTGAAATTTGGGAGTATGACATATCATTCCGATATATAACATTTAAATGCTAGGTCTTTTCTATAAACTAATTTGTTCTCTGCTTATTGAAAAATGTTATATACTGAAAAATGAATGAATTTAATGTTTTTAATGTTGTAATTAATGTTTGCAGGTCTCTGATTATAATGGATTGCCAGTTTGATATTAAAAATGAGGGTCATGTATCAGAATCTGAAATTGGACTAGGAGTGAGTTGTTGTTAAATCATTTAATGGGGTAACTGTCATCTGTTAGTGCATAGGATGACATTTTGACAGTATTGTGTGAATTGTTATTTTACAGGATATGAAGATGGTAATAAAAAATGAAGATAATGATCAGGTTGGCACTACAGGTATTAAAAGTGAGATATATCCAGATGTTGGTGTACTTCCTTCTGAGAATCCAGGACTTGAGGTACTGGTTTTATTGGTACATTCTGATTTACAAGTATGTTTGCACAATTTCAAGCATACAATAGGTCTAGAGGGTTTGTTAACTGTCGGCGTAACTTACTCAGGAGTCAGTCTTATAGTGATAGGAATAAATAAGAGAGTCTAAGATTGGATATGAATAAGAAATATTCTTGATTTCCCAACGAGAACAGAAAACTGTGTTAAATTACTTAGTTCTTTTCATTGTGTGCACAGAGTGACACTGGTATCTACTAACAACATGAGGTGTACTTTTTTTTGTGGAACAGGTCAATTTTTTAATGGAAGATATAGTGTAGGCAATATAGCAGAAAAAAAAAAAAGTTCTCACATTTATGCTTTTTACCTCAGGTTTGGTGTAATTATTTTAATGCTACATTATTAAGCTGGAAATTTTAATACTTGGTTATGTGAAAAAGCACAAAATATCATGAGTATCTGAAGGTATTTTCCTAGTTGCCAACCACATTTAATTTTGCAGGTTATGGAACCTTGTTATCACCTATCCAAAACACCCTTAAGTTATATCTGTTTGTTAGTGAATTAGTTATTGTGGGGCCGTACTCCTTTAGTATTGAGGTCATATTTGTGTCCTGAGCCATGGAATAATGTAATATTTTATGTCAACTAAGGAATCTGAAATATTTTCTGACGTAAGTATGCAGATGTTAGTTTTTGTCAATATGTAACTTGATTGTAAATTGCATTGTATCTAACTTGAACATTGACCCAAGGTACCTTTTTCATTTGATATAGTGAACCTCTGTGAATTAAACATCTGCTAATTTATGTACAAGTACAGACAAATGTTATAATTGATGTCACACCTCCTTTGTAACTTGTTGTTCAGTGAGACTTAATAGAAAAGTGATCTGTAAGTGAGATTTTAGGCCATTATTTAGAATACCTTTAAACAAATTATAGATACAGTGCTACCATATCTACAACAATTACAGTTTGTTTTCCTCGGTCACTTAGGTGCTGCAAGAAAAATCTACTTCCTCTGTTCGTTCATGGAATTCCTAATATTCTTCTTTTTTCTCAGAAAGTAGAGCCAGTACCTCCCCTTGTATGTAGGTCTATTCCTATTAAATGAACAATGAACTTTATAAGTGAGTACAGATGGATCTTCATTCCTTGTATGTTGTAGCTTGAATAATGTTAAATACATGCAACCTTTATAATTCTGGTCCCATGCCATAGCAGATTCCTAGGCGCAGAGCTATGGAATTTGTGCTGGTTCGAGTCTCCAAGGGATAAGAAATTTTCTCATGGAATTTTAGCCAGTTGGGACCGGTGCCCACCCAACATCATGAGACATTTGGGTAGCTGCAAAAGTAGTGGTTCCATATTGAGAAAAATGGCTGGGGGACCTGATATGCTGATCACATGTCATCCCTACACTGTCATGATGATTGTCTACCTCTGTGATTAACACATGCACATGTGAGGCCAGCAGCCACTGGTAGGCTGAGGGCTTTCTAGGCCTGTTGTGCACTGGAGTTTAGTTAAGTAGATATCTGAAAATATTTGCTTCTTTTTCCTGGGAAAAACCAGAAAAATTCATGATATACAAAATAAAAAAAGTACCTTAGTAGTAATTCTGCTCATCGGTGTTAATTATCCTATTTAGCCAGTATTCATTTTTTTGGTGCCATTCATGTATTAAACTTTTTGAAAACTTTTTGAAACTTGTTGTGTTTCAATGGATGGTAAGTGAATTTCTTGAATTTTATTTTTTCTTGAATTTGTTTTATAAGTGTGCTTTCATTAATTAATATTTGTCTTTTAAATTTATTTATCTTCTTGTATACCCTATTTTATTCAAAGCCGTTTTCTGTAGCAACATTAATTATGAATTCTTTTTCTTAATTTTCTTTGCTCAAAGTTATATTTACTAATCTGTGTGTCAAACTACTGAACACTGCCTCTTTGTGAGCAAAATGGTTGAATCCCGAAGCTTTAATATAGTTATCTATATGTGTATTCTTTCTGTATATTACAAATTCTATCCTGCTTTCTTCATTTCTTGTAAAATTTAGATGTGAAAATTGGATTTGTATGAAGCATTTAAAAACCACAGTGATTTTTTCCAATAAAAGTTCAAAATAGGTGATCTTATCTGTTTTTTTAAATTCTTGAAGATATTACGAGTATATACAAGAGCTCTCACATATGTATAATCTAAGTATTTTTGGTTCCTGTGACCATGACATGTTACATCCACTAGTTTTACTTGACAATGGGCTCTTCACATATACATGGTAGTTGTCAATGTTTTGAATGTATTCACAGATAGTCAGTTTAGAAATGGCCCTCCAGCTGGTGGTTTACATAAATCTAACAAATTTACTATCGTATATTAACATTAATCAGTCGCGGTGGACTAGTGGTTATGCTCCTTGCCTCTGATTCCGATGGTCGGGGGTTCAAACCCGGCCGGGGTCGATGGATTTTTTAGGATGGAAAAATCCACGGAGCAAGTCCTCCAGGAGGAACTGTAATCCGTGGGTCCCGAGTCTGAAGATTTTCAGGCTCGTAAAAGATCCTTAAGCCTGAATGAAAAGGCCTCTAAGCAACATTTACCGAATTTTCCCGTCCTAGTACTACCTGAGTTTCCTAGATGTCAGTATGAAGCGGAACGCTGACCACAGACCACTCAAATGACATCTATACGAAAACAAGTGTAACTAAATTAGTATGGTTCAAATTCTTCCCTGTAGGAGGAGAGTGCCTAAGTCTCTGTTAAGGGAAACATGGGCTTACAACAAGAAGATATAACATTAATATTGATCAGAAACATTCACTAAGACCTGAAAATATACCTTGTATGTATCTTACATGGATGTCAGAGAGTTAAAGTAAATTAGGCATAGGGTGAGGGAGTGAGAAAGCAAGGCTATTGAATCAGATTGGAGGAATAAGTTAGGAGTGTGTGAGTGAATGAATACTGATTCAAAGTAGGTTGGCAAGAGTTAGTGAGTGTCATGGTTTTACAGAATGAGTGTTCTGGAGATTGAATGAGTAGTGGGGAAGTGAGTAAATGATAGATGGTGTTACAGGACCTCTCCAGATTGTTAGGTTAAAAGAGAGAGAGAGACAGAAAGAGAGAGATGGACAGATGGAGATATGTAGAGTGAAAGAGACAAAAAGAGAAATGCATTTAGTTAATATACTTACGTTTTCAAACTATAATTTTTTTTTAGTTTTTTGGATTCATTGCAGCCCTTACCAGTAACGTTTTGCCATTGAGTTAAACAATTATACACAAAATAAATTTTATTACATTTTATTTAATGTTAATATGTTTTCAACAGCGTGTAGAGTGCCTTGTCACATTCAACTGTGTCTTCTAATTCAGTCAAGATTGGCAAGCATTATGTTTGATGATCAAATGTATAATTTATTTTGACAATAAGTTGAGCTCCAATATGCTCCAAAAAAAAACGCTAGGACTTGGTTGGTTATGTGGTATAGCATGCAGCTGAGAACATTATGCAGAATATATAAATGATGTATTTTGTAGTACAGGTTTCTTAACAGAAAAAGGCAAAATCTTTGTGGTTCAGTAACAGCAGGTCTATAACATGCACAATGAGACAGAATGTACATCTATGACTTTTCTTTTTTTTAAGTAACAGGAAGTTTATTATTTATGTTGCTATGAATATGAATTTTATCATTAGTAAATTTATAACGATTTTGTGAAAATATTAATTAACAAAAATCTATATTGCCCAATTGAAATTACCTTGACTTTAGAAAAGTTTCCTCTGAAAAAGTGAAATATTTAACAAAAATTTGTTTCAATTTTACATTTTCTGTATATTTACATTTTATCTTACTTAAAAAAAAATCTCAAGTAATTGATTGAAGAAACTACTTCGATCTGCCCCAGTAGATTTACTTACTGATTTCACATATTTAATTTCAACTAACCAATCATTAACTTAAATTTCTTTATAAGTAGACCTGTTAATTAATGAATTTTCCTACCAGTGTTAACTTTCTTTTAATTTTTAATTAATTCTATCTCCACTCTATTTTTTATCCAATCCAAATAATAAATAAAATTTCACCTTCCAAAATTCAATGTCCAAGCAATAGCTATAAGTAAAGCTACATCACCTCTAAGTTTAACTATTGTTTTTTTTAAATGGCTTGGCCATTATTTACAATATTTAAGTAAATTTAATAGTAAATAATTATTTGTAGGTAGATAGAAAGAGATTAAACAGTAGATATAAGGAACAGCTATAAAGGAAGTATTGTTATTTTTTCATATTTCATAATAATGATTAATTAAAAATCTTCAGGTCAATGCAAATTGTAGATTCTTGTAGTGTCCCTTGATCACAATCTTGGTTGGTATGTCCAGTGATTAATTATGTACCAATTCTGAGACCTGGTGCATCTAACTTGTGCCCTCTGAGAAACATGAAGTCTGGTGCTCTTGTAGTTAGAAGTGTCCATAAATTAACTTTTTTTTTATTTTAATATACCATTTCACTGTTTGCACTTAAAATTATTCATTGCTTGAAACGAATAACACATTTATGATGGAACAGGCTCACGTATCACAATCTGGAGTTGAACGGGAAGTAAGTTATTGTGATCAATAGACATCTTGATGATATTGTCAGATTTTTAAATTTACAGGATGTTAAGATGAAAATAGAAATAGAAGATGAACAAATTAGCAGTATTGATAATAAAAGTGAGACATTGCCAGTTGGTGACCCGCTTGCATTTGAGGATACAAAACTTAAGGTAATGATTTTATTGATATGTTTTCAATCACAAGTATGTTGGTAAAATTTAATGCATGCAATGGCTCTAGAAGTATTATTAGCTGTACCCTCAGTTAGTGTTAGCACCATACAATTAAACTTTGAGAGAGATATATATCTTTTTATATATTATTTCTGAAGGTAGGTTGACAATAGCATTTTTTTTGTGAGGGATATTAATTAAAAGTATCCTAGGTTTGTTAGTGAGATTAGAGAACTGTTTACAAGTTATTTATTTTCATTTTGTGCTCCCTCCTCTCTGAATAGTTAGATCAGACTCTTTTCACAACAGTACTTAATGTACTTGTTGAGTGTTGATTCAATTCATATTATGTGTCGGAAGCAAATTGTGCAGAAGCATGAAACCATTTTAGGAGAAACTAAACTTGTTTATTTCATATTTTAGACACTGTGAAACTGTGTCAAATTAAATAACAATAATTTTTATAACTCATTTTAATACAGACATTATCAATGAAAGTTTCTATTTATTATATTTTGCACTGTCACAATGGATTTAATATGTTTAAAGCAGTTTTGGTTACAATACATTTTGATTGCCAAAGTTAACCATTTTTCAAAAACAAATTGAAAATAAAATTATTAACAGAAACATCTCACTAATATTACTTTTTTAACTATTAATATTTTTTTTCATTATTTAATAATGATAGTATTAAGATTTGTCAATATATTTACCTAATGCCTTATATATAAGTGATAGATTAGTTTATTACTTTCTCTGTATATATATTTTTTCTTTTCTTTTGATGTATAGTAGATTTGGGCTGTTATCCTTTTGAGTATACATTATTCCATTAGTTTAATTGTAATTGTATTTAATTTTATTGTATTATTAGATATTATTTTCATTATTGTTCGGTTGACCAGATAATTAATTGTTTAGTACGTATTGTTATTGTATTTTTTTGTATTTAATGTAAACATATGTTTGTCCTGGTGAGTGGAAGAGAAGGCCACATGGCCTAACTCCACCAGGCTAAATAAATCTACTATATTCTATTCTAGTGTTCTATTGGCCACATTTTTTTTTTCTCAGGATGAAATTCAGCATATAGCAATCAATTAAGAAATGTAAGATTGAGTTCTTTATCCAAGAAAATAAAACAGGATGTATATTTATTAAAGTAGAATTTTTTTATCACTCACCTCATATTGTTCTTCTTATTTGACTATAAACTAGTTTCAGAACATAGTTTCTGTTCCATCCTCACTATCGTCACAACCATTGTTCTGTTGTCTTAAGAGCTGTCCTTTGTTCCTTCCATTGGCTGACTGAAAAACCTGGAAACCAGGTCGTTCTCACTGGGAATTTCAAAGTTCATTAATTTCTTCTTTTCGCTCTTTTGAATTTAGATCTTTTCCCAAACCGTAAGTTCTTTTGGTTTTTCTATTTGTTTTAATAATTTAGCTTCTTTCTCGATTAGATGTTTTTCAGACCATGCATGGGCAGCCACTGCAGATTTTTCTACTTCTCCTTTCTTGACATTCCTGAGATGTTCTTTCGCTCTAGTTTTCAAATTTCTCTTAGTTTTCCTATGTAGAATTTCTCACATTCTTCACATTTAATCTGATAATCCCTGATTTGTTCTCTTGTTTTATTTTCTCATTTTTATTAGGTGTAATCAGTCTACTGATGCTGTAGTCATTTTTGGGTGCTAACCTTATGTTGAAATCTTTAAAACATTTTTTTGAAACTTCTGGTGTTTTAATGGATATGTGAATTTACTGAATTTTACATTTTCTTCTTTTTCTTTTAGAAGAGTGCTTTGATTAATACATTTTTGTCTTTTGAACTTCTTTATTTTCTTGAGTATCATTCTTACTGCAAACCCATTTTTCGTGACTACATTGATTATGTGTTCTTTTTCTTTTTCATAATTTTCTTTGTTCATAGGTATGTTCACGAATCTATGTGTCAAATTATTGAAAACTGCTTCTTTGTGGGCTATGTGATTGAAACCTGAAGCTTTTATATAGTTATCTATATGTGTCTTCTTTATGTAAATTCCAAATTCTATCTTATTTTCTTCATTCCTTTTTTCTCCAGTAACAGTTTTATTGCTTCTGATAGGTTTTATTGAAACTCAACAATCAGTTATTTATAAAAGTATTTCTTCAGTGTGTATGAGGAGCTCTATTTTTCATTGAGATGGCATATAATAAGTCATAAGTATTTATTACCATTCAGCTGAACGCTCAAGTCAATTAATCTTACAATAAATATTCCTAATTGATGTAGGTATTAATCACATACAAGCATGAATTAATATTGTTATTCATTTTCTTGCTATGATGAGTTATATTTTTTTGCCCCATGCACTGGGCATGGATAGGTAGTGGTTTATTTTTTTTGTTTCCACTCTCTACACACTTACTGTAGATGAAGTTATCAGCATTATAGAAGAAGATAATGATGTTATTGATGCAGATATCTTCTTAGGCCCTCATGAAAATACGTTAGAAAGTGATTGTGATAATGATGATGAAGACTGTCAAGTAGGGAATGTAAACAAATTGTCTGGAAATCAACTGAGGGGTACAGCCAAACTTCTCAGTAAAAAGAGGTCTAGTGAAGGGATTGAAAAAACATATTATTTCTAAAATAGATAGTAAAACACCTAGTACTTCTAGCACTAATGACATTCATTTGGTGAAAAAATGAGTTAAGAGCATTGAAGCAGAAAGTAGGTGGAAGAATTGTGATATTTGAACCTGTCCAATCTTCCATAATGTGAAGCAACCTGAGTTTTGAGAACAAATATGATACCTGCAGAAGTTTTTGAAAGTTTCTATGATGATGATTTTTTCTCGTTTATCATAGAAAATACGATAATTAACTCGAGCAAAAGAGATACAATTGAATTTTCTATTATAGAAGAGGAAATTTGTATTTTCCTGGGTATATTATTTTTGAGTGGCTATTGTATAGTTCCAAGAAGATGAATGTACTGGAAAATCACAACTGATACACATAATGCAGCTGTTGTAAAAGTAGTGCCTAGAAATAGATTTGAAGAAATTTTGTGGTAATTTCATATATGTGACAATGACAATATTGATGAAGCTTACAAATTCGCAAGGTCCCACACCGTAGCCGAGTGGTTAAGACAGGAAGACTTGGCACAGATCTACAGGACTTGTGCAGGTTTGAGTCTCCATGGGGGAAGAAATTTTCTCATGGTATTTCGGCCAGTGCATCAGAAAGCATTGGTTGTTTAAAAAAGAGGCAAAACAAGAAATGGTTTGATGAGGAATGTGCCGACATTGTAAAGAAAAGAAAGCTAGGAAAAAATGAAATGGTTACACGAGCCAAATGAGGTAAATTTAGAGCAATTGGGTAGTGTTAGACGGGAAACCACCAAGTTACTAAAGAGTAAGAAGAGGGAATATTTGAGAGAGAAGATTAATGATCTTGAAATGAATGCAAAAAATAGGAACATTAGAGAATTATATCAGGGAATTAGTATAGAGAAGAAAGGGTTTCAAGCTAGAACAAACATAATTCGGAATGAAAATGGGGATATGATTGCAGATTCCAAGAGTATATTAAATAGATGGAAAAGTTATTTTAATCAGCTATTAAATGTACATACAGAACAGGACTTTGAGGAGGATAAGTTACAGACAGCAGAAATGCTAGTCGCAGAGCCAAGTGCATTAGAGGTTGAAATGGCAATTGAAAAATTGAAGATGTATAAAGCATCAGGTTCAGATGAGATCCAGCAGAACTGATAAAATCAGGGGAAGAAAAATTAATGGACAAGATATGCTGGTTGCTTAGTATGATTTGGGAAAAAGAAGCTCTTCCAGATGAATGGAAGGAATCAATTATCGTACCAATTTATAAGAAAGGAGATAAAACTGATTGCAACAACTATAGGGGCATCTCATTACTTTCAACTTCGTACAAAATTCTAACAAATATATTAGTAAGCAGACTTACTCCCTATATTGATGACATTCTAGGAGATCATCAATGTGCATTTAGAAGAAACAGGTCTACAACAGATCAGATTTTTAGTATAAGACAGATTTTAGAAAAGAAATGGGAATATAATGGTACTGTACGTCAACTATATGTAGACTTCAAAAAAGCATATGATTCAATTAAGAGGGAGAAGTTATATAGTATCCTGCTGGAGTTCGGAATTCCTAAAAAGTTAGTTAGACTTATACGAATGTGTCTAAATGGCTCAACGAGTAGGGTGCATGTAGGCAAACAGTTTTCAGACACTTTTGAAATCCAGAATGGGTTGAAGCAAGGAGATGCACTATCTCCTCTACTATTTAATTTTGTACTAGAGCATGCCATTAAATCTTTAGAGAATGAGGAAAGCTTACAACTGAATGGTATTAATAAGCTGTTAGTTTATGCTGATGATGTAGTATTGTTGGCCGATAGCGAGGAGAGGAGATACTAAAGGCCAACACGCACACACTATTGAGTAACACTAAGAAATTAGGACTGGAAGTAAATATCAGTAAAACTAAATATATGGTCACACGTAGAAATACATTATATAATGGAAATGGACAGCTAATGACAAATGAGGGAAATTTTGAGGAATTGGCTGAATTCAAATACCTAGGAACAATAATCACAAATAGGAATGAGATGCAAAAAGAAATTAAACATAGGCTCAATTCTGGAAATGCATGCTATTATGCATTGCAGAGACTTTTGATATCCCAACTCCTTTCAAAAAACGTTAAGCTGAAAATATATAAAACTATTGTTCTACCAGTTATATTATATGGGTGCGAAACATGGACTCTTACTTTAAGGGAGGAAAGGAGATCACGAGTATTTGAGAATAAAGTTCTTAGGAAAATTTTTGGACCAAAGAGAGATGAACAGACAGGTGAATGGAGAAGACTACATAAGAATGAACTACATGGTCTTTATAGGAAGCCAGATATAATAAGAACAGTTAAGTCCCGTAGACTGCGATGGGCAGGACATGTTGCGCATATGGGGAATGAAAGACATGCATGGAAAGCCAGAAGGAAAACGCCCAGTTGGTAGACCAAGAATGAGGTGGGAGAACAACATTAACTATGATTTGAGGGAAGTAGATTATACAGGGAATGATTGGAAAGCATTAGCTCAGGATAGGGATGTATGGAGAGCTTATGTCCGTGCGGCCATGAACCTACGGGTTCGATAGTGCCAGTGAGTAAGTAAGTAAGTATTTCGGCCAGTATGTAACCAGTGCCTACCCAGCATCCTGAGGCATTTGAGTAGCCAAAATAAGTAGCAGCTCCATGTTGAGAAAACCAACTATAACAGCTGGGAAACTCGACATGCTGACCACATGTCACCCCTACACTGTCTGGATGATCATCTACCTCTGTGATTAACACATTTTGATGTGAGGCCAGCAGCCAGATGGTAGGCTAAGGGCCTTCTAGGCCTGTTGCGCCAGGAGTTTAGTTTAGACAAATTCGCAAATGTAAGATCGCTCTGGTCAATCCTCAATGAGTGCTGGTTGAACTTCTTTCCAGAATAATGCTGTCTTAATGTAGACAAAGCAATGATTCCATAATATGGGCACTATGGTACAAAACAGCACATCCAAGGTAAACCCATAAGATTTGGATACAAGTCTTGATGACTGTGTACAAGTCATGGATATCTCATTCAAGTGGAACCATATCAGGAGGCATCAACAGGCAGTGCAGTTCCAGAACTTGGTGTTGGTGGATCTGTTGTATTAGATCTTTTATAAAATATGCCAGAAGAAAAATATCTTTGTAACTTTTTTCTCTCCTGGGTAGATTGAGAGGGGCCAGCCATCACACTACAGGGATCTTAAGAGCAAATCACATTTAAAAGGCACCACTAAAATCAGTTAATGTAATGAAGAAACACTTCTCCCACTCTTATTATCAGGTGACAGATGAAAAATCAGGAATTACTTAGTTCGTTATCACAATAATAATATTGTAACAGTTGCATCTACCTGCATACGAACTGGACCTATGGGACAAGCAAAATGCTGGAGTGCAGCAGAAAAGAAGACATTTTCCATTCAACAGCCAGCCTAAATTGTTGAATGTAATCGTTCATGGATGAGTATACAGAATGGATCAAAATATATCATGCATGATCAACATCAGAAGTAAGAAGTGGTAATGGCATCTCGTTCTTTTCTCCTGAGTGTTACCATGAATAATGCTTGGCAGTTATACAACCTAATAGTGGTGATATAGATCTTCTGTCTTTCATTCGCTATATTATGCAGACTTATCTCACCCAGTATCCATAAGTCATATTACGACCTGGATGATCACCTCTAATTGCTAGACGGAGAGTTCCTGATGAAATGTGACTGGATGGCCTTCTCTATGTAATAGTAAACAGTGAAACTCAGATTGGATGTGCAAAATGTCACAATAACACTATAAAGAAGTTCCAGAAGTGAAATGTAGGATGTCATGTTAATTGTTTTCAAAGATTTCACTATAGTTTGGCACACATTTCTCCATAACTGAATATTTTGCCGATATATAAAAAACTCTTACTACCATTGTTGTCCTTGTAATTAGATTTTTTATATGAAACTAGTCTATTAATAGATAACTAACATTTATTTGCATAAACATCCTTTGACTATAAAAAAACTATTTATAAACATCCATACCTTTCATGCCCAGTGCCCCATTTATGGGCCACTGTTTTCTGTAAACTGAGTCAATGGAAGTCACTTTGGTTAATGTATCTGAAATGCTGGAGGAGTCCTGACTTTGATTTAAAAATTTAAAAAAATCTAGCCAAATAAAATCTTGGGCATAAATAAGTTTCCAGATTTGATATTTAAGTTTGGAGACTTTCTGAATGAACAAATCAAAGTTGTTACATTTGTTCATTATATCTTAATAAAATCAAACATTGATATTAAAATGTTTGCTGCTCTGAGATATCCTGTTCTCATATTGTTATAATGGAAGTTCTTTATTAGGAAATTAAATTACTGTCTACAAAAAAATTTCAATTTAACTTTAGCTTATACCAAGGCAATTGAATGCAAAGTGTCTTAAAATTTCAAATTGTGTTTTATATAGAAAAATACATACATAGCTCCTTTTATCCTTAAATTGTAAAATAACTTCTGACAGATTAATTTTTCAAGCATACATTCTACTGAAATATATTTATATCCTTGAATAGAGGCCTCAGTCACTGACTTGCAACCACTTGACCTGAGGGTGAACTTATTGCTGAATTCCAAATATCATTTGTATTCATTTAAAAGCATTTATCTAAAAGTCATCCTTGTTCTAGTGAATGATACTTAATGTTTTTAAGATATAAAATTTTCCGGGATCACAGAAAAGTTTAGCTTTTACCGATTTACTATTATATCATCCTTAGATACATAGACATTAGACTGAAGGTCTACATATGTCCACGTGTAATTACATGTTGTAAAATATACCAAGTTTTATCTCTTCTCTAAAACAGTTTATTGGAGAGACATGTGTCTGTGTTATCAATAACACTGGTCTACATGCAAAATCTATCTGAGTTAAAAATTGTTATTTCCTTTTGATTTCAAAGTGAAATAAACGAATATGATGATTAAAATGTTCACTTAGCTCTCATTCTCTTGAAAAACAGGATTTAATTTTATGATAGAGGGAAATTTTGTAATGTTGGTAATTTTTACCTTGTTAGAAATATAGGTTCTCAACACTAAGTTAACCATATTTTGTTCCTAGAGGAACCATTTTGTTTATATAAATATCCTTTACTGTGCTCAGAGACCTAGCTGTTCTTCTTTCTCAGTGATTTTCCATGCTTGAAGTTAAATTTCCACAGGTAAAATGTTTGAAGAAAAATTCCCATATCTCAGTTATGTTAAGTTCGAAGAGGGAATCTTTTATAGCCTACAAATTCGAGAACTGCTTAAGGATGGAACATTTCATAGGGCCATTGAAGGTAAAGAGAGAATAGCTTAGGAATCTTTAAAAAATTATGTTCACAATTTCTTGGGAAATCAAAGAGCTGAAATTATAATATAGCTGTTAATGAACTTCTGAGGTCAAACCAAGAGGTAGGTTGTAATATGTCGCTCACGGTCCACTTTATGGACTTACATCTCGACTTCTCCATATAATTCTGATGCTTTGAGTCACAAGCATGGAGAGTGCTTCCTTCAAGACATTCCAGTAATGGAAAGAAGGTATCAGGTCAAATGGAACTTGTATATACTTGCCGATTATTGTTGAAACGTCATGAGAGATGCCTCAGATAAATAGATATCATTTCAAAGGGAAAAGTTTCAGACATACATATACTTATATAAATATCTTCGAACCAAGAGCTAACAAAAAGATTCTGGTGTCATATTCTTGTTCTTTGACCTAAATTTGGTTGGAATTGACTATTTTTGTAAAGGATAGAGACAACTTTAACTTTTTTGTAGATCAGTGTAATCAGAAAATTTTTCTCTTCAAATATAATATATCCTTCAGTGAGAAGTATTATATTAATAATAAAAACATCAATAGAAGCCCTACTGGCTTTATAAAGTAGTGTTTAAATTCCCAATAAAAATGTCTTCTTAATAAAGAAGCCGCCATTTGCAAAGATAGAAGCAAAGGTTTCATAGCATATGGCGAGAGGAAATTACAACATACATAAGAAAAAAATTTGCGTCTAGATCGCAACTCGCCTCGGTAGATCAATTGGTAGAGCATTGGACCGGAAAGCGAAAGGTCCCGGGTTTGAGTCTTGGCCTGGACGAAAGTTTTTCTCTTCAAATATAGTTTAATCCTTCTGTGAGAAGTGTTAAATTAATAATAAAAGCATCAATGTTTCAAATATTTAGCTTGAAGAAAAAAGTCCCAAAACTAAATCTACAGTTCAAGAAAACAAACTTGAGACAACCAAATGAAACAAAATATCTCGGGATAATTTTTGATTCAAAATTATCTTGGAGAAAACATATTGATGCAATAATAAACAAAGCAAGAAAAAGATTTTCAATTTTAAAAAGAATAGCCGGAGCAAAGTGGGCTAATAATCGCCAGACTCTGAACACCACATATAAAACATTCATCAAATCAATACTTCTGTACAACGAGGAGGTGATAATTACAGCAAAAATTCTAACCCGTATCATCTAGAAGTATGCCAAAATCTTGCTTTACGGCTTATAACTGGTGCAGCAAAATCAACTCCAATCACAGCAATGCAAGCACTAACTCAGAACCCTCCAATATGTCTAACTTTAGAAGAACAGGCAATAACACAACATGAAAAAATGTTACGGTTAACAACATCAAAATGGGAAAAAGGCAGTTACAACCTCCAAGCTGAAAACACAAACAAGTTTCTTGTCCAAAGTAATTGAAATGAAAACAGATTTGAAACTTCCTAAATCTAAAGAAAATATTTTGATCAGAGAAAACCCTCTTACCTTTGAACCAATTAACATTCAGCTAAATCTAGAAGAACCAGTTTCAAAATCTGAAACTCCCACACCTGTACTAAAAGCTCTAATGTTAGAAGCTGTGAATAAGAGATATCTACTAGAAGAATGGTTACATGTCTACATAGATGGAACTACTATTGAATAAGAGATATCTACCAGAAGAATTGTTACATGTCTACACAGATGGATGTACTGTTGATAACAATTCAGGATCAGGAATTACATGTGCATTATTTTCATTCTATCAACCAGCAAGATACCACACAACAAATTTTGATGCCAAACAAAGGCTCCAATTTAATTCAGAATATAACTAACAGCTTACCTTTCACATCCATGAAAATACTAATTAAAAACAAATATAAGATCAAACAAAACCAAGAACTATGTAATAAAGCTAAACACAAAAAATGAAAGATTTTAGTAAAGAAGCCAGATATTATTCCAGAAATTCCATGTAAAACTGCAGTAACAAAATTCAGACTGCTTGCAGAACATGATTAATTGGCCAAACATTTATATAAAATAGGATTTTACACGAATTCAAATTGTACTCTATGCAACAAAGGTGAAGAAATGAATGAAGAGCATACAAACCTGTGAAGAATTAACAGTTGGATCCACCATAGAAAAATATTGGAGAGCAAGAACGCTAAAAGCTTCATTGCCAAGGCGCAGCATTTGATAACAACATGATAAACATGATAATGTTATAACAGATTATATAGTCCCTTTTGTTAATACTGTTACAAAGGTAAAGATTTTCTCCTCCATTTATAGCCACTGACGGTTTTGGCATCAGGTTTATAGTACTTAAAGAATTTGTATGTCGTATCTGCTTACTACTTCGCCAAATGTGCTTGTTGAAATTTTCAATATTTTAGTGTTTGATTTTTCTGATTTTTCCTTGATGGAACATGGTTGGTCAATTTAACTTTATATTGTGATTTTTAACTCTGTGACCCATATTAATACAATGAACCCAAAGCAGCAGTATACAGAGCTCCCAAGCACTATATATTAGAATCAGCAAGTAAAGAATTGAGCTATTAGAATATCGGAAGGCTCGCTCTTTGTGAGCTTAAATGTTTTTTTGTTCAATTGAATATTTTAAATTGTGTGCATTTCATATAATTGCTGTTTTTTGTAGTATAAACATATATTTAGTATGTAGTGTTCACCATAGCTGAGTGATTAAGGCAAGAAGTCTTGCACAGAGCTACGGGACTTGTGCTGTTTCGAGTCTCCATGGGGGAAGAAATTTTCTCATGGTATTTCGGCCAGTATGGGACCGGTGCCCACCCAGCATTGTGAGACATTTGGGTACCTAAAATAAGTAATGGCTCCAGGTTGAGAAAACCAGCTATAACGGCTGGGGGACTCGACATGCTAACCACATGTCACCCCTACACTGGCTGGATGACCATCTACCTCTCTCATGGACACATGTGGATGTGAGGCCAGCAGTCGGATGGTAGGCTAAGGGCCTTCTAGGCTTGTTGCACCAGGAACAAATAATGTAGATTAGAGGATGTCTCTTACATTGGATATTACACTAATGGTCACTTGAACATAATTAAGTAGTTAAATATGCAGCATGTGGACAAACTTATAAAAATATGTATTAATTCCATTTAATAATGTTGTTGAATTTTTGCTTTGCTATGTGGCTATGAAATACTAAACTTTATATAAAGTTGGATTTATCTACTATATTTGTTTACTTTTTTATGTATTAGACCCTACTCACAAAACATTTGCATCCAACCTTCAAGAGCAGACAAAATCTTTTCAATCTCAGAGTATGATTATATCAACTTATTCAAAATTAATCCAGAAATACCGTGAATATTCTCGATTGTGGAAAATGCAGGCAATTTTTTTTTCTCTTATTTTTTAGTTTATTATTATTTGAATCTTATGCTGCACATGATTTTAAACATTCTAGAATTTGCTTGGACAAAAGCATATTTTCGTTACACAGGTTCTTATTTTTCATTATCAGTTAATATAAGGAAAATATAATAATACAAAAATACTAAAGACCAATAATTTATCTCTTGTATTGTGATATCTGAATTCACCCTACATTCTCTTTGTTTGCACTGCAATGACTAAGAAATGAAACTATGTTTACAGTTTTTATGTTTTTATTTAAACTAATGCTTTACAATCCTGGATAGAGTTTAATTTTAGAAACAAAAATTAACGTTACAACCAGGATTTCAACACTGGATATATGATTTTACCATATTGTATCATTAAAAATTTCTGTTTTCCAATATTTGCTCAAACTCTCCCTTATGAAAATCATAAGTACCACAAAATATTACAAAGATATTTCCTCAAGTGGAATTTAGTCTCTTTAATAAATTGATTATTGTTATCATTTTTTATTATTGATTTCGTACATCTCAATGATGGATAAATCATATTTGAAGAGAAAAATTATACGCTCAGACCGGGACTTGAACCCGGGACCCTTGGTTCTCTAGACCAAGTGCTCTACCAACTGAGCTACCTGAGCAAGTACCGATCTAAACGCAAATCTTTCTCTATATACATTGTAATGGATGGGAATTACAATGTATATAGAGAAAGATTTGCGTTTAGATCGGTACTTGCTCAGGTAGCTCAGTTGGTAGAGCACTTGGTCTAGAGAACCAAGGGTCCCGGGTTCAAGTCCCGGTCTGAGCGTATAATTTTTCTCTTCAAATTGTTATCATTATTAAAAATATTATCATCATTATTATTATTATTACTTTTAATATTTTTATTACTATTGTTGCTGCTGATGATTCAGACCTGCTACATCTGCTGTTATTATTATTACCTCATCTTTTATTGCTAACTTTTTCTTGACTCTTCGTCTTTAAGTTATTTTTAGTTCCAATGTTAACTGTTATATATATTATAAATGCATTCAAAGTGATTTGAATAATCTTGGTCCTAGTTTAACTGGGATTGCATGTTGAAGAAAAATTCATTATTTCAGTATCATATATTGCATTTATTTGATATTATTTTGTTTTTATTATTTTTCATAACTAAGTATTGAATGACAAACTTTAAAACATATTTCCAATATAAGCTAATGATGAACTGCCCTGTTTGTGATATTGAATTTATAACGACTATTTCATGTCATAATGAGAATAGATAGTAATGTATCTAAAAGTGTAATACTTTACTTGTAAGATTTCTAATTAATTTCTATACATTGTTACAAATCTTTTAAAAGAAGTCAACAATTTCCACAGTAGTTAAATTTGTCTGTCCTCTTTCATTCAGCACCAAAACCAGACTCTTCTTCAACATTGTTATCCCATGCAAACCACTTCCTCCAATGCCACCAGCTTCTTCTCCTATGGCAACTAAAGGTCAGATTCCTGCACTTTACTAGGCCAGTCACATATACTATAAGAGAAAAATCTATCTGTAAATCGTGATGCCTAATAGCTTAAATCATTAATGCACTGGTGTACAGAACCTGAGATACTGAGTTCATATCCCGATTTAGGCATATATTTTTCTCTTCAAATTTAATATACTATGTGTAGTCTCAGTTCTCCCCGCTGGTGACTGTAACAGCATGTCTTACAATATATATAAATGAAAGTTGCATACATTGATTCAGTGGGGGAAGATAACAGTATTCTCTTTATGGGGCATCCTAGAAGACTGTGAAGAACTGTAATAACTTATTAAGACATAATATCAAATTTTAAAAACTCCAAAGAAATAATACCAGCTGTGTGTTTGCAGACTTGCTACTAACATGTAAGATTGAAATATATTTACATTCACACTATGATCTTACATATTTGATAGTTATAATGTTATATTTTCAGATTGACCAGAGTAAAGAACATCAAGTTGCAATCTACAACCCAACTCAGTCTTCACCAACAGGCAACAATGACTTGACACGTAATTCTTTAAATAGTTTTGTTGAAAAGTCATTTATTCAGACATCCAGTCCTAATTTACACTTCTCTTTACATAGTAAATGTTTATTCAAATGTTCTGTTTGTAATAAATCATTTGCTCGTAAGTCGTATCTTAAAAAACATTTACATGTGCATAATAATGAGAAGCCATTTATATGCTCCATTTGTAATAAATCATTTTCCCAGAAAGTCTACCTGTATATACATTTGCGTTCGCATAATAATGAGAAGCGTACTGAGAAGCCTTTCATATGTTCTTTCTGTAATAAATCATTTACAAACAAGACATATCTTAATACTCACATACTTTTGCATAATAATGAAAAGCCATTTAAATGTACTATTTGCAGTAAGTCATTTATTCAGGAGTCAACTCTAAATGAACATTTACTTTCACATAATAATGACAAACCATTTAAATGTTCTCTTTGTAATAAATCATTTATAAGGAAATCATATCTTCATATACATTTACGTGTGCATAATAATGAAAGACCATTCAAATGTTCTTTTTGTAGCAAGTCATTTACTAAGAAGTCAAGTCTTAATGAACATTTACTTTCACATAATGAGAATCCATTCATATGTTCTATTTGTAATAAATCGTTTACTCTGAAGTACTCGCTCAATGTACATATGCGTTTGCATTGTAGTGAAAAACCATTCAAATGTTCTCTTTGTTGTAAGTCATTTATTAAGAGGTCATGTCTTATTGATCATATACGAATGCATAATGGTGAGAAGCCATTCAAATGTTCTGTATGTAATAAATTATTTACCAAAAAGAGCTCCCTTAACGAACATATGCATTTGCATTCTAATGAGAAACCATTCAAATGTTCCAATTGTTCAAAGTCATTTATTAAGAAATCACGGCTTCTTAAACATATGGATTCGCATAATAATGAGAAGCCATTTTAATTTATTCTTTGTAATAAGTTATTTATCAGAGGTATCACCGTAATGCGCATTTGCATTGTAATGAGAAACCATTCATATGTACTTTTTGAAATAAATCATATACTCTATCAGATGCACTTTATATTCTGAGAAGCCATTGAAGTATTTTCTATGTAATAAATAATTTACTCAGAAGTCATATTTTATATATTTACATTTGGACAGTAATGAGAAGACATTTGTGTAATCTATCTATAGTAGGTTATTAAAAAGCCCCAACTTGAGGGAAAATAATAATGAAAAACAAATTTAAATGTTTCAATTTATTAAGTAATTTATTCGGATGTCACTTATTTTTACTTTCACATAATAATGAGTAGCCATACAAATGTTATGTAATAATTAATTTAATAATGTTATATATTATATATATATAATATATATATATATGTTTGCATAGTAATTAAAATCCATTGAAAGATTTTGTTTTATAACAAATCATGTATTCAGATGGCAAATTTTATTTTTCATTTGCTTTTGCAAAATAGCTAAATGTTCTGTTTGTAATAAATAATTTACTAGAAAGGCCAATGTTAATATACAATGATATTTGCATGGTACTGAAAAGTTATTCAAATGTGCTGTTTGTAGTATATCTTTTCATGTGAATGACATTGTACCTTTACATTTGCATGGTAATGAGAAGTTATTAAATGTTCTGTTTGTAATAAACTATTTACTGTGCACTCATATCTTAAGTGACATTTACATTTGCACAGTAATTGTGAACCACTGAAATGATCACATTGTTATAAATCTTGTATTCACGGAATCATATTTCATACATATTTATGTTCTCATAATAATAATAATAATGAGAAAAGTTTTTTTAAATGTATTATGATAAATCATTTGTATTGAAAATCTCTTCATATTGAATTTGAATATGTTTACAGATATGAGTAACCAAAGAAAATGTTCTATATTATAATATTTTAGTTTTGAAATAAAAAGAAACTGTTGTAAATTTATCTCAGTATTAAGTTATTCATTCAGGTACCAAATGGTTAAAACAAAATTGTTAATTTAATTGCAAACTACTGAAATATTTTGTTAAGCAAATAAATGTAATAAATTTCATTGAATAATATTATTGCTAATAGTAGTGTACATGGACACTTCTCTAATTAGATCTCTTCCTATTCCTGGTATAACAAATAAATGTGTAAATGAATACCATTAAAACTTGCTTCGTGCTACTAACATGATAGTAAAGAAAAGATCTTTGGGTTGTGCTTTAGATGAGAAACCTAGGATCTAGTTGGAGTGTTAGGCAAGGTGCATTATCAATTTTTTATGAATTTTGTAATTTCTTTCCACTTCTCTTCATTTCTGTCATCCCATGTATTATTGTATGCTGGAAAGACATTTTGTAATTTTGTCTCAATTTTATATTCTACTATTGTTATTTCCTCTGGTAAATCAATTACCAAACTTTTAATATCAAGAATTTATATTTCTTGATATGAAATGCATCTACAGTATGTGCATGTATTAGAGCTGCATGTTGAAAGTCACGCAGGCATCTGCCTAAATTACTGTTATCAGCATTCTTATTGTTAAGAGAAATACTTGCATTATTTATTATAATTATGGCTCAAATACATATTGTTTGTCAAGCTTATTTCTTTTAGGCCTCTTGTCTCATGCTAACTCTAAATATGGGTGCATTATATGAGGGGTTCACAGCCATACTAGACCAAGTCCACTTTTCACTATTCTGAGTAATAGAGCCTTAAAGTTTTCAATAAATAATTAATTGATTTTAAGTAAAAGTATACTAATATATATGGCAACATAAAGTTAAAAATATAATTCTTTATAGAATTGTGCTCTTAAGATTAAGAAGTATATATTTCTGTTTAAAATTTAACTTTTTAAAAAAAAGTTGAACTTGGTCCACTATGGCTGTGAAACTTCCTTGTAAAAGAATATATCTGACAATATAAATAAAGAACTATTTATTATGATTACAAAAAATTACTGATTTTGATTTACATTTACATCTTACATATTATACTCTAAATAAAACACTATAGAAAATCATGTTCTCGTTTTCAGTGAATTAGTCACAGTACAAAATATGATTGCTCTCATCATCTTCATCTACTCTAGAGGAAGTAGCTTGGAGTCTAGTATTTACATCCATTGGAAGATTCTTGAAATATGCATGATGAATCAGTGGAATGTATGGCAGAAGGTCCAACATATCCTTCATTTTAGTCATAGTGATCTTTCTACAGTCCGTGTACAATACGTCTTGACCGACATGAGATAAAGAAAACAACTTTCGCCCACGAGCCCGCTTTTCCAAATTTATTTTGCAAGAGGCACATCTTCATTGAGAGTTTCTTTGAACTCTAATATGAAGGGGAAACTTCTCACAACTCGTAGCCAACAAATGTTCATCCAACTGAAAGAAGTCCCCTCGTTGTCCCTCATTTTGTTTGTGATAGCGTCTTCCAAAGCTGCAGTGAAACAAAAACTGAATTCTTAACATCAGTGACACAAAATTTTGGACAATTCGTCTTTGCATTCTCAATAATTTCCTTCCAGTTCTCAGGAACATAGATGAGTTCTTTTCTTTTACGGCTTGCAGCTTCAATCAGGCTAAAGTCTAAATCGTTAGGGAGGAACCATGCATTGGTGATCAATTGATTCTGCTGCAATGTCTGTGCTGTTGATTAGTTTCAGGAGTGAAAGAGACATTTTAATGTTCCGGTTTTGGCCACCACATGCATCAGAGTATAGAATAATGGATTTATGTTTGGAGGCTTTCTCTCTTAGGTGTCTTATGACAATGCTAGAATTATCTTGAGAATCTCTTCCTCCTTCCGTCGCATCCCAGATGTACATGTATCCAACATTATTATTAAAGGAATGTATCCCAAAATTATAAACATAGAGATTGCGTTTATAATATGCTATGGATGTTGGAAGTTTAGGAAAGGCAAGTGCTTTTTGTAAGTCAATGACGCCGTGAGACTTTATTCTTATAATTTTCCATGTTCTCTCTAGCCTTCTGTGCTTTTCGTAAGTAAAGCTCATTTCTAGTATCAATAAGTTTTCTAATGCTCTCATTCGTTTCTGTTGAAAGCTTCATTGCTATGTCGTCGCATAGTTTACATGTATCTGTACTTGGTGGCTTGAAGTGTAAATTAAATTTTATGCTGAACATTTTGTAATAGAATTTTTCTTTTACAGGAGTCTTATTCTTTGCCTTAATTCCGTCTACATACATCTCATACATTTCCGAATTGAGAGATCTGGGTGAAGATACTTTCTATCAGGATTATCTTTCCTGGAATAGTGACTCTGATAGGCAGGAAATGACTATGTGTTCAACTATATCCGTAATATCAGTTCTGTTTCCAGGAGTATGCCTGCCTCGAGAATCTACATTGGCTGATGTAATGTAATCTTGATTCAAGCATCTATAAACACGTCCCCAACTAAGTTGAAAAACAGCAAGAAAGTATTTTTTACACACTCTGATAGAATATTCTTTCTCCCTAAGAGAGTATTGAAATGTGTAACACTTTGCAGTACCAGTACCATCACGGCGTCTTGATCTATTTATCTTCTTCCTTTGTACCAAACCGCGAATAAAAGCATTCTGCATAGAATAATTTCCAAGGTTTGAAAAAAGTCAAAAATTGTTTTACATTGTTCTGTGGTAAATTTATCACCACAACGACGAGGGCATTGACAGTCGAAGTTCATCACAAATGTCTTACCTTTAACAACTTGACCTGTTTTCGCAGCACAGTAATCTCTACCACTGTTTCTATTATGCTTCCCAATATATATTTTTTCCAGTTCTCATTGCGTTTCCTTTTTTGTCCTCTTACAGGAACATCTTCATTTCCATGGCTACTGGTTTCTGCAGGAGAATGCTATGTGACTTCTGTAAAATATATTTTAAATCAGTATGCATATCTCGAATAATGTAGGTTGTTAATTTTTGCCATCAAATATGCTTTCAGGCATTAAAAATATTTACTGAAATATTCTATTATGCTTATTTTGTAGCACTTTACATTTTAAATTATCAAGGACTAAACATAACCTACCTTTATCAGTATTCGTACGTTTTGTAGGTCTACATAAATTGGACACATTGTTAGGTATATTTCCATTTTCTGCAGATATATTCCTGTTTTTATATGAAAAACTATAATGGCATTAAATACAAGTACACAGTTATAAAGGGCCCATGCATAATATTTATTTAAATATTTCAAAATATTCTATATAATATTTTTTAGACCTAAACTCATTTGTAAACAAACAATAAATACATATTATATTTTTTCTAAATGACAATAAAAATAATATTACTTACCACTATGGCTGTGAAACTTCCTTGTAAAAGAATATATCTGACAATATAAATAAAGAACTATTTATTATGATTACAAAAAATTACTGATTTTGATTTACATTTACATCTTACATATTATACTCTAAATAAAACACTATAGAAAATCATGTTCTCGTTTTCAGTGAATTAGTCACAGTACAAAATATGATTGCTCTCATCATCTTCATCTACTCTAGAGGAAGTAGCTTGGAGTCTAGTATTTACATCCATTGGAAGATTCTTGAAATATGCATGATGAATCAGTGGAATGTATGGCAGAAGGTCCAACATATCCTTCATTTTAGTCATAGTGATCTTTCTACAGTCCGTGTACAATACGTCTTGACCGACATGAGATAAAGAAAACAACTTTCGCCCACGAGCCCGCTTTTCCAAATTTATTTGCAAGAGGCACATCTTCATTGAGAGTTTCTTTGAACTCTAATATGAAGGGGAAACTTCTCACAACTCGTAGCCAACAAATGTTCATCCAACTGAAAGAAGTCCCCTCGTTGTCCCTCATTTTGTTTGTGATAGCGTCTTCCAAAGCTGCAGTGAAACAAAAACTGAATTCTTAACATCAGTGACACAAAATTTTGGACAATTCGTCTTTGCATTCTCAATAATTTCCTTCCAGTTCTCAGGAACATAGATGAGTTCTTTTCTTTTACGGCTTGCAGCTTCAATCAGGCTAAAGTCTAAATCGTTAGGGAGGAACCATGCATTGGTGATCAATTGATTCTGCTGCAATGTCTGTGCTGTTGATTAGTTTCAGGAGTGAAAGAGACATTTTAATGTTCCGGTTTTGGCCACCACATGCATCAGAGTATAGAATAATGGATTTATGTTTGGAGGCTTTCTCTCTTAGGTGTCTTATGACAATGCTAGAATTATCTTGAGAATCTCTTCCTCCTTCCGTCGCATCCCAGATGTACATGTATCCAACATTATTATTAAAGGAATGTATCCCAAAATTATAAACATAGAGATTGCGTTTATAATATGCTATGGATGTTGGAAGTTTAGGAAAGGCAAGTGCTTTTTGTAAGTCAATGACGCCGTGAGACTTTATTCTTATAATTTTCCATGTTCTCTCTAGCCTTCTTGCTTTTCGTAAGTAAAGCTCATTTCTAGTATCAATAAGTTTTCTAATGCTCTCATTCGTTTCTGTTGAAAGCTTCATTGCTATGTCGTCGCATAGTTTACATGTATCTGTACTTGGTGGCTTGAAGTGTAAATTAAATTTTATGCTGAACATTTTGTAATAGAATTTTTCTTTTACAGGAGTCTTATTCTTTGCCTTAATTCCGTCTACATACATCTCATACATTTCCGAATTGAGAGATCTGGGTGAAGATACTTTCTATCAGGATTATCTTTCCTGGAATAGTGACTCTGATAGGCAGGAAATGACTATGTGTTCAACATATATCCGTAATATCAGTTCTGTTTCCAGGAGTATGCCTGCCTCGAGAATCTACATTGGCTGATGTAATGTAATCTTGATTCAAGCATCTATAAACACGTCCCCAACTAAGTTGAAAAACAGCAAGAAAGAATATTTTTTACACACTCTGATAGAATATTCTTTCTCCCTAAGAGAGTATTGAAATGTGTAACACTTTGCAGTACCAGTACCATCACGGCGTCTTGATCTATTTATCTTCTTCCTTTGTACCAAACCGCGAATAAAAGCATTCTGCATAGAATAATTTCCAAGGTTTGAAAAAAGTCAAAAATTGTTTTACATTGTTCTGTGGTAAATTTATCACCACAACGACGAGGGCATTGACAGTCGAAGTTCATCACAAATGTCTTACCTTTAACAACTTGACCTGTTTTCGCAGCACAGTAATCTCTACCACTGTTTCTATTATGCTTCCCAATATATATTTTTTCCAGTTCTCATTGCGTTTCCTTTTTTGTCCTCTTACAGGAACATCTTCATTTCCATGGCTACTGGTTTCTGCAGGAGAATGCTATGTGACTTCTGTAAAATATATTTTAAATCAGTATGCATATCTCGAATAATGTAGGTTGTTAATTTTTGCCATCAAATATGCTTTCAGGCATTAAAAATATTTACTGAAATATTCTATTATGCTTATTTTGTAGCACTTTACATTTTAAATTATCAAGGACTAAACATAACCTACCTTTATCAGTATTCGTACGTTTTGTAGGTCTACATAAATTGGACACATTGTTAGGTATATTTCCATTTTCTGCAGATATATTCCTGTTTTTATATGAAAAACTATAATGGCATTAAATACAAGTACACAGTTATAAAGGGCCCATGCATAATATTTATTTAAAATATTTCAAAATATTCTATATAATATTTTTTAGACCTAAACTCATTTGTAAACAAACAATAAATACATATTATATTTTTTCTAAATGACAATAAAAATAATATTACTTACCATTAAAAATATCATCTGATGATGCACAATAAGAATCCGGGACATAGTATTCACCAGACGACTCATAATCAATGCGCATTTTAACTAGACAGTGCTTGATAGCAATGAGCCAAAACTTTATAAACTCAATAATGGGACGACATTGGTTCAGTTATGGATGTGAATGATTTCAGGTATTACTTCACAAGATCGGAACACAGAATTCATCTATGAGAAAAGAAAGTAATGAAAATAGTGGCGTGGTTCCACCGATGGCAGTAAATAGTATAAAGTTTGCCACACATATTACATTAAATATCCCATTATTTTTAAATAGTGGATTTGGTCTATTATGGCTGTGAACCCCTCATATGCTTTCTTCAGTTATTATTGGAGAATTAAAACTCCTACCTAAATATGACGACACAGATCTGCCAACTTAAGAACATTAATTTCATGGAATGTTCTAAAAACAAAAACTGGAACGAACTGCTTTTCCAAACTCGAACCCAGACTATGTTAGCGTGCCAGGGAACAATTATTCTTGTACCAACTATGGCAAGCATCAGACCTGTTAGTCAAGATTCTATTGTTAATCATCTTTATTTAGATAAAGTATTTAGAAAAAGTAGTGCAACTATAATTTAAGAAACTATTAAGTCTAAATTATTCATCAGTAATATAAATTGTTATAAGTGTAGTGAAATGTGCCTTAATATATATATATATATATATTGTGTGTGTTATATTAAACTATATATTTATACTTAATCATTCCTTTTATTAATTAATGAACCACCCTATGGAGATGTGAGTAAACCACATAATACAGTCCAGTCCCTGTCTATATTTGGCCTCCTGACTTGAACTGTAACCCCTAGTTTACAGTTGTTTAATTAAAGGCCTGTTGTCAGATTTCACAGAAAACGTGAATTACTTGGTTTTTTCCCTGCCACTCTTTATATGTGAATATAGGACTACAAGTGATTTGAAGAACCTAAATAAGTCAATCTTAGAGACACTCTAGAAAGTCAAAGCACGCTTTCTAAAGAAAACAATAAGCATATCAAAGTACACACCATCACACCTAACACATATACTGACAAGGAACTCTTCTACAGGGAATAAACAGCAGCCAGATACGACCTCGGACAGACAGTGACAAGAGTCATGGTCCATGGTTTCCACCACCAGATATGCACAACACTGAACACTAAGAAGTCCTTCGGCGCTGATATAAAAGCGATTACATAAACCACTTGCATATGCTCGGCCACCCCAGCTGCAGATATACTGGCGCCGTCATTGATCCGCTCGAATGCCTTCATTCTTTTAAGTTCCTGGCAACGCTTCCCTATGTCATATGGTGTTTTATGGGTACCACTGGAATGCTCTTGAGAAACCCTTTCCAGCCATTTACGATCTCTATATTTTTATTTGGCTTTTTGACAAGTATAGGCCGACATTGCATCATTTATTTTAATCTTTACTTTAACACCATATATATTTACTATATTTCACAATAATATTTTATATACACAATCGATAGATCTTGACGAGAACTGACGAAACTCAAACCAACGTCGAAACTTCTCAGAGTCTAAATTTATACTAAATGAAAATAATGTGACGCAGCGAATCACCTCAAAATTGTAGCGATTCTCCCTCCTCCGCTGCGCCATAGTTGACTGTCAATGTAACGAATTCTTTGATCCTTTATCTTTGAAGTCGTGTAATTAAATTTTGGATGTATATGATAGATATGTATCTGCAACACCAAACTGTATGCACTGATTTTATCATCAGTTTTCTGAATTGCCTCCCAATATGGATGCAAATTTAAAGCCATATTCATGTCAAAGTTTATAGTTTAATGTGGGATAGTTCTGTTCGAATGCTTAAAGTAGTCAAGTATCTACAGTACAGCTCGGTGGTGATGACTAGGAAATTTGCTGATTTCGTGAGGCCTTCCTGCCATAAAACACGACTATGGGTTCTGTGTAACAAATGTATCTGACCCGTTCAGAGAGGCGCTGTTGTCTATGCAGCTCCTCCAATTTTCGTTTGAATAATGTAGTTATGAATTTTGCCACCAGATCAAATAAGTTTGTTGCACTGTACTTGACTTTTGAGCACCGCACCATCGGGCAATTCGGACTCCGATGGGCGTTTCGTATCTTAATTCTGGTGGATAGCAGATGGCAATATTGACGCTATGTAAATTAGTAATTGTGTGCCAATGCTGTGTGGGATTCATTCTCCATACGATGACATTTGTTATGTTCTAACTAGGTCTTATAACTTTATTTTTATCAATCAAATACCGTATACCATTATCATATACAGGGTGAAAATTATTTAAACCGACAAACTCTGGGAGGTTGTAGGGTACACCTAAACAAATATTTTTTCCCTAGTGTCATTTTTTCCTATGAGGATTATTTAAACCGGTAGAGGAAGATTTCTCTGCCGGCAAATTAATTAAACCAACAAACATTTTTCCATTTTTTTATTACCAAGAGACAACACATTAACACAGCGCTATTACTTAAATTACAGTAGAGGTTCAAAAATGCCTCCATTGACATGTAAACAAAGGTTACACCGGCGGATCATGTTCTGTCTAACACGGGCAAAAACTCCAGGAGCATCGTTAATTGCTCTTGCTGCTGCTACTATCCGGGCAACCAGATCCTCTTCTGATGCAACAGGAGTTGTGTAAACAAGGTTGCGCATCTCACCCCACACAAAAAAATCCAGAGGGGTCACCTGGGGATCGAGCAGGCCATGGTATAGGACTACCTCTGCCAATCCACTTTTCTGGAAACCGTTGGTTCAAGAATCGACACACGACGACTGAAATGTGCCGGCGCCCCGTCATGTTGGAATCACATGCGCTGTCTTGTAGGGAGCGGGACGACTTCCAGCAATTCTGGCAATGCTTTGGCGAGAAAATTGTAATAGTGCCTGCCATTTAATGACCTAGGTATGAGATATGGCCCAATTAAACAGTCCCCAACAACACCGGTCCACACATTAACGAAGAACTGCACTTGATGTGCATGAGTAACTGTGTATAGGACCACCTCTGCCAATCCACTTGTCTGGAAACCGTTGGTTCAAGAATGGACGCACACGACTGAAATGTGCCGGCGCACTTGATGTGCGTGAGTAACTGTGGAATGTGGGTTATCCTCACTCCAAACATGCGCATTGTGCATGTTGAAGACTCCATAACGCCCGAACTTTGCTTCATCTGTAAAAAACACAGAGGATGGAAATGTAGGATGCATTTCACTGTTCCAGGTACCACTGCGAAAACTGTGCTCTGGGTGCATAATCAACTGGTTCCAGGTTGTGGACACGCTGTAAGTGAAATGGATGTAAGAATTGCTCATGAAGGATGTTTCTTACATTCGTCTGATTCGTTCCCATGTTACGCGCAATTGCACGAGTACTGATTGAAGGATCTCGCTCCACATGCTGTAGGACAGCATCCTCAAATCGCAGCGTTCTTACTGTGCGATGGCGTCCCTGTCCAGGTAATCTGCTAAATAACCCGGTCGGCGGACCTGATTATCAAAATATGTTGAGTTTTTTTTTGTAGGAAAATATTTAAAATAGAGATTTTCCTAAACGATAAGATTTCTTATCACGAGTAATGTCACATTAGGCACTTTTTTTCTGATTTGAAACTAATATTAATTTAAAATTTTCACGTTGGAATAAATATAAATTATTTATATCGACACCCAAATAGACAATGCATATTCATGGTAAGCGCAATTTCGAGATGAAATTGCGTAATTGTTTTTACAGATATTTATCTTTTTGGAAAAAGTCGGTTTTATGTCTCTCAGGAATTCTTCTAAGTTCCACAGAATCGCAGCGCGCATGCGCGAGTTGCTGTAATGGTTAATATAGACTCCGGTAGTCCGGCGTCACCAACTTTGGGAATAAATTTCCAGATGCAAAAAAAAAAAAAATGGACGTTAACTAACTTGCCATTTTCTTACTAAACAAAACAATTTACATGCATATTATTTCTTCCCAAATGCTTAAAGATGGACGTAAACCAACTTCCCATTTCCTAACGTAACAAAGCAATTTACATGTGTACTATTTAATGAACTATAAACTAATTTTACGTACACTAACACTAAATATAGTTTTAAATTATTTTCAAATGGTGGCAACGTTGGAACAACATGGGAAAGTAGCAAGGAAGTGATGTATCCACGATCATGTTTTACGTAAATATATAAATATAAAATATTGTGAAGAAAGCTTAAAGATCATTGCAAAATGTTTAAAACAGTACAAAACGTGTTTACAAGTGTTTAGTGCATCAGTGGCATAAGAATGTAAGTGTAGAAATGTGAGAGACATAAAACCGACCACATCCATCTTTTTTTTTCGACATTGAGCTCTAACATAATTACACGTTTCGCTAAGTTATAATAAATATGCATGAAAAATTAAATATTGATTTTTTTAAACAACTTAAAACGTAGATCAAGGAAGTCTTGAACTGGTCTTGAACATACAAAACGACATTTTGAATAGGTTAATGATCTTAGTGATTAGGTGTCCACTGAAAAAGTTGGTGGTTTCGCCGAGAAAATGTGATTGATACGATTGATACTGTTTTATCGGTGTCGAAGAAGGCCGTGTAATAGGTATTTATGTATGTAATGTCGGTTTTAATAATTATTTGATTGTATTGTAGAAATATTGAGATAAAGTTCAACATTTCGGTAATTATTCGTCAACCCAGGATTTCGTTCAAGTGAACTATGTCATTGTAACCATGATCAATATAATTTTAAAGGGCCGTTAAAAAAATATGTTTTCTGATTCATTAGTAGTATTTTATGTAAGGTCAATTATATTTGGACATTATTTTCATTTACACATCACTTTTGAAACTTTTAAACCTAACAAACCAGTATAACTCTCACAACCTTATATTTTTAGCTTTTGTCTTAGGTAATGTTAGGTCTCATTCCGCATAAAAGCAATAATATTTCATAAGTGCTCTCATCGTTTTTTTTATTTAAAAAATATTATTAAAAAGTCTCAGACCTACAATGTCTAGCATATATTATTAGATTGGGCTGAATTTTAGAGAGTGACTATTAAGAGCTTCCAATCAGCATTTTTATGCCACTGTTGCACTACATATTTTTACAGTTTGTCATAACATTTAGAACTATTTTAAAACTTCTGCAAAGATTGCTAACACATATTTTACAACTCAACAGTACATTACCTTTTCATTCATTTTCCAGTTTATTCTTGTAATACTATAGGCCTACTTTTTCTGTCTTTACTAACTTCTGTAATATTTAAACATTTTTCAACATTATTTATATATATATATATACCGGTATATATATATATATTTTTTTTTTAATTTTTAGGTATTTATTTATGAGAAAGATGGTAACATTATAACACTCCACAAACAAAATTGTGATATTCACTAGCTATTTTCCCCTCCTTTCCTAATACTGTGACCATCAACAAATCAATTATCACTATTTTTGTTAGGTTAGTGTACATCATATTAGTGTACACTTTAGTAAATAATATGCATGTAATTTATTTTGTTGGGTTAAGAAGGGAGAAGTTAGTGTACATCCATTTCTAATAAACATTTGAGAATTTATTTCGAAGGTTTGGTCATACAGCACATGCTGCCATCTAGTGACAGCTCTATAATCTTTATGTAGGACTTCAAAGATATGTGGTTCCACCTATTGACAGGTTCATTAACTTATGCACATGCACACTGTTATTCTGTAGGACTTAGAAAATATTTTGGGAAAGGTAAAAATGTTTGGAAATTTATTGCGAAGATTCATCATTCTGTTTTCACATTAATATCATGCCACCTGTTAGATGTTACATTAAGTGTTTGTGCATGAGCACTGCAATTCTATACAAATTACAAGAATTTATGTAATAGGTGAGAGTGAATTATTAAAATGTTTCCTTAGCTTGGGTTTAGGTCAGCTGTCTTTTAATATATCATTTAATGGGAAAGTAGCTATTTTCAACATTGTTAAACCTTGATGTAACTCGTAACAATCTGCGACATCACTTGAATAATCAATGAATTCTAGATATGTTAAAATTGTACTCCTATTAACACCATTTATTTAACACACTGACATAACTATAATTAACACTGATATCAGTTTGATGCATTTTCAGTTCACTTAACATTTCAGTCTGAGAATAAATGTTTATATACAAACATCTCTACTGTTCATAACATTGCAGTTAGTACTTATCTACTACAACTGTTTTATAAGGCTACCAACAAACTCATTGCATACATTGTACCTGTGAATAAAGATCTAGAAAATTTGCTCCATTTTATTCTTAAAATGACAAAGTGAAGTTACTTTATTCTTCCCTTGATATTGGACAATGTCGCTAAGAAATATATATGTAGCAACTGTACCACTTTCGGAATTAATATTTGAGTTTCATGGTTTAATTATTGCATCTGAATAAATACAGATGTTACAGAAGTATGAATTAACATCTGTGTAACTAAAATACTTTACAAATTTGATCAATTACTACTAATAATTATTTACATTATTCTTCTGATGTTTCTCAATATTACAAGCCATTTTTCTTCTTGTATTGTAAATTAAATACAAATTCAACAAATATTGATGGCGAAATTCTAGCAATTTTCTTAAGATTACAAAATCTTTTATATCGCATCCAAAAGTTTATTTAAGATTGTAATTCTGTTTGACTCGAAAGTGGCCAACCTTGTTATAACATGGAATACAAGACCTGAAAGTGTGAACACAATCGAATGCATAAAATAATAAAACAGTTGTCCCACTTACATAAAAATGTTCTACTTCAATGGATTCTGGCCCTTTGTGGAGTAGCTGGCAATGAAGCAGCTGATTTTCTAGTCAAATGTGTAGCAGAATTGTTTCCAACCTACCTTCTACTTCAGTTTCCTTTCACTCTGTCGAAAGTATCATATCAAATAAATATATCAATAAACTTAGAGAAGAACACACAATCAAAACTTCTAGAAATAAATAGGAAAATATACAAACTTACAACATTACTACATTACAATGAAAATCCACAGTGGTAATATTCAGACTACTAATAGTGCACAACTGCCTAACTAAGCACATATACAGACTTGGCATAGGAAATTCACCTAAATATTCATTTTGCAATTTAAATGAAGATATGCAATGAAACCAGCTCAAAATGTTGTCGAACTTTTGTGGAAGAGACCAGCTTTACTGCTAAACATTGGAGTGCAAGAGAGTGAATGATTTCATTGTCAAGTGCTTGACATTAGACACCAACCAACCATAACTCAAACACCATCACACCTTAGTCATTGTTAGATGGCTCATATGTTGAATTGGGCATTATGTCTTTGTTTTATTGATTTTTTCTTCACATTCAAGTGCATGTATTAGTATTTATAATTTTTTGAAACATTAAAATTCTAATATCTCAGAAAGAACAATATGTGGCTTATCATGTAATTGCCCAAAGCCCTTCAATTGAATATTGTGGGGACAGTGAAGTTTGTGAAGTTTTAGTTAAAACTTTGCACTTATTATTTCTTTGAAGTATAATTTAATCAATTCCCAGTTCATCTTAAAGAATTACTTTGTTGAAATGTTAATTAAAGTTTAAATTTAAGTACATTAGTTTGTGAAATTAACCTGTAGTTATATAATTAAATTATAATTCTCAGTTCACTGAAATTTGGGAGTGTGATGTAGTATTCAGATATATAACATTTAAATGCTTGGTCTTTTCTATAAATTAATTAGTTCTCTGCTTTTTAACATGTTATATACTGAAAAAAGAATGATTTTTTTGTTTTTAATATTCTAATTAATGTTTGCAGGCCTCTGAATATAATGGATTGCCAGCTTGATATCAAAAATGAATATGTATCAAAATGTGAAATTGGATCAAGGGTAAGTTGTTATAGCATTTATTGGGCTAACTGTTGCCAGTAGGTACTGAGGATGACATTTTGACAGTATTGTGTGAATTTTTATTTTACAGGACATGAAGATGGTAATAAAAAATGAAGATAATGATCAAGTTGACAGTACTAGTATTAAAACTGAGATATATCAAGTTGTTGGTGCACTTCCTTCTGAGGATCCAGGACTTGAGGTAATGGTTTTACTGTTATATTCTGATTTACAAGTGTGTTGGCAAAACTTCAAGCATACAGTAGATTTAGATGGTTTGTTAGTTGGTGTAACTTACTCAGGAGTCAGTCTTATAGTGATATAAATAAATAAATAAATAAGAGAGTTCTAAGATTGAATATGAATAAGAAATATCCTTGATTATATTTGAAGAGAAAAATGTTTGCCCAGACAGAGACTCAAACCCGAGACTTTTGGCTTTCTAGGCCAATGTTCTACCATCTGAGCTACTTGGGCAAGTTCCACTCTAGATACAAATTGTTTTCTTATATACAGAACTTGCCCCAGTAGCTCAGATGGTAAAGCATTGGCCAGAAAAACCAAAGGTTTGAGTCTTGGTCTGAGTGAAAATTTTTCTCTTCAATTGTAATTTATCCTTCAGTGAGAAGTGTTAAATTAATAATATATAAAAAAACAAAAAATCAATATCCTTGATTTCACAACAAGAGTAGATAACTTTGTATAAATTACTTGCTTCTTTTCATTGTGTGCACAGAGTGACACCAGATTCTACTAACAACATGAGGTACTTTTTTTGTGGAACAGGTAAATTATTCAATGGAAGATGTAGTGTCGGCAATTCAGCAGAAAAGAATGAAAAGTTCTCACATGTGTCCTTTTTACCTCAGATTTGGTGTAATTATTTTAACACTGTGTTATTAAGCTGGATATTTTCATCCCAAATACACTTGGCTATGTTAAAAACACAAAACATGATGAGTATCTGAAGGTATTTTCCTAGGTGGCAACCACGTTTATTTTTGCAGCTATGGAACCTCGTTATCACCTATCCAAACACCCTTATTTTATCTGTTCCTTAGTAAATTAGATATTGTTGGGGCCGTACTCCTTTAGTATTGAGGTCACATAATTGTGTCCTGAGCCATGGAAAAATGCAATATTTTAAGTCAACTAAAGCATCAGAAATATTTTCTGACATAAGTATGCAGATGTTAGTTTTTGTCAATCTATAACTTGAGTGTAAATTCCATTGTGTCTAACTTGAACATTGACACGAGATACCTATTTAATTTTATATAGTGACCTCTGTGAATGAAACATCTCCTAATTTATGTGCAAGTACAGATAAATGTTAGAATTGATGTCACACCTTTATTGCAACTTGTTGTTCAGTGAGACTTAATAGAAAACTGATCTGTAAGTGAGAAAATTTAGTCCATTATATCGAATACCTTTAAACAGATTATAGATACAGTGCTACCATATCTACAACAATTACAGTTTGTATTTCTGAGTCACTTATGTGCTGTAAGAAAAATCCACTTCCTCTGTTCATTCATGGAACTCCTAATTTTCTTCTTTTTTCTCAGAAAGTAGAGCCAGTACCTCCAATTCTATGTAGGTACATTCTTATTAAATCAATAATGAACTTTGTAAGTGAGCACAGATGGGTCTTCATTCTTTGTATATTGTAGTTTTGATTATATTAAATACATGCAACCTTTAGAATTCTGGTTCGGCACCATAGCAGAATGGTTAAGGCAGCCTTGGCAGAGCAACGGAACTTGTGCTAGTTCGAGTCTCTTGTTCTTTGTTACACAACTCTTTCATGAAATAAAACTAATTTTAGGAAGTGGACACTTGCAGCCAGAACGAAACAAAAAGGTTTAATTCTTGCAAGAAGAAGAAGGAAATGCTACTAAAGATTTTATTTTCAAAAAACTGCGGTATCTGATAGGTTTTCTTCAAGGTACAATGATTTCTTGCACTGTCAACTTGCAGTGTATTCATATACACCATTTTGCATACATGATCATCCTCAAAATCTGCTTGCAAGTAATATTCCTTAGATTGGCCTTACCGACAATCTTCCTCTTTTCTTAAGTCTAGTAATTTGTAATCCACAAATATTCGTATATGATTTTCCAGAATTTCGCTTCATATTTGAAAAGTTTTTCTTCCCAATTTTGGACTTTGCTTTCCTATGTATTTTTGTGATTTGTGGATTACTATTATGACTATCAAATGATGTATCTAATAATAAATTCTTTAAAAATATTAATAGAATATTATAAATTATTTGTGGATATATGATTGTAATATAAAGATTTAATGTAGTTATTACTGTAAATTATTTTAGAAGAACAAGAATTAGTCCTATCTACTTTAAGTTTCTAATGAATATATCCTAATATGCATTTTCTCAGTCGGGATATTAACATTCTTAAATTTGACCATAATGAATTATGTGGAAAGCAGATTTAAGTTCCTGAGTCAATGATACAAATGAAGGGAAGAATGTATAACTGATATTATTGCTAACAGCGGACAGCATTGTATGTCGAAAGGAAAAATAATCTATGTTACATAGTTCACTAAATTTGATCATAATTTTATGAATTCACATTACCTATAACTAAAATTTATTTATTAATTATGTATTGTATTTTGACTCCTCAACACCATACAAGTAATCTTCGTTGGAAAATTATGCAAAATTTGAGGGGCTGGTTCTATATTCAACACTATCCATTTTTTACCACAGTATTAGAAGCACAATAATGGATTATATTAAAATAAATGTCGGGAAATAAACAATATGAGTTTGAATAATTAATATTCAGTGGAAAACATATTTTTAATAACTCGCCTCATAAAATTTCAAATTTATTTGAGACCATTGGTTTCAAATGAATTTTTCATTCATCTTCAATCATGGCTCATGAAGATGAATGAAAAATTCATACGAAACCAATGGTCTCAAATAAATTTAAAATTATATGAGATGAGTTATTAAAAATATGTTCTCCACTCAATAATAACAATAATGGAGTTTCCCAATTACACACTTTTCTTCAACACAGATATCTCCATTGGTAGTCTGACACAATAAAATTTACCTCTAATGATCTTTTGATTCAGTAGTTAGTTTATTCCATGCAATTGTTGGCAGTATATTAAAATCTTCTACATCTGGTGCAAAAATGAAGCTTCGTTCACTATAGTTTCACACTCGTCAAATGAAAAATAGAATAGTTACAAATTAAAATAATATTGCACATCCAGATTTGATTTTCAACACTAAAACCTGAGTTGTTAAAGTTCATTATTAAATGTAAACACTATCAATGCCTTGTTACTGCAATGCAAATACCACCTCCAACACCATCACAACTACAGACAAAAACCACTACCACATCCATCATCACCACCTATACCAATATCAGTATCAAATAAACAATGCTAACACTACTGCCAGGTTGTGTTTATGATCTTGATTTGCACCTTTTCTTTGTAGTTATCATCATCATCATCGCCATTTGTTGACCTGTTCCGGCCTCAAGAGAAACCATCCAGAAGTCTTTTGAGTGGATGTCCCGGTCTTCTTCTTCCTGCAGGTTGATATCTTAACATTTGTTTGGGTATCCTGCGATCTTCCATTCGATGAACATGTTGCATCCATCTCGACTTATAATCAGAAATTTTGTTTTCTAAAGGTTCCATGTGTAATTTCTTTGCTGTGGGTCGTGATATTTCAATTCCTTCTGGATTTTTTCATGCCGAGACTTGAAAATAGTTTTGAAGTTCCTTAGGACGGGTTACTGGCCCAACGCTAAGTAGTCCAGTGGTAGGGCTACTATCTTTTAGTCTCTGGACAAACATTTGGATACCGCATTTACTTTGTACCCAATGGAACGGTTATACCGCCGTGACTCGGTCCTCAGAGCCTCGTTTGTGAAAATGGATTGTACCACGAGAAGGTGAGGATGAGAACTGAGTAGGAGAGGTTATATACATGTCATTACCCCTTACAATCCCCTTGTAGTTATTACCGTTATTATAATTTTATCACTTTCCTGTTATACCAAGTTTTATGATGTTAAGATTGTTTATTGCATATTGTATGTTACTTGATTATTCAAGGTGCTGTAATGTAGAAAGTATTTGGTACTGGATTATCATTTTTTTGAGTTAGCAGGTTTATCACAGAAAATTGTGAGATGCAAAATTTCAATTAAATATGAATTTATCTCCAATTCTTACTGATATTACAAGTATATCAGGAGCTCACACATGACAATTATGTATATTCTAACTATTATTGGTTCCTGTCACCATGACATGTTACATCCACTCGTTTTACTTGATAATGGGCTCTTCACATATACAGGGTTCTTGTCAATGCCTTGAATGTATTCACAGATAGATGGTTCAGAAATGGCGCTCCAATTGGTGCTTTACTGTCACTGTCATGTATAAAATTAACTATGATCAGAAACGTTCACTAAGACCTCAAAATAAACCTTGTATGTATCTTAGATGGATGGATATCAGAGAGTTAAAGTGGATTAGACATGGAGTGAGGGAGTGAGAAAATATGGTTATTCAGTCAGGGTCAATGAGTGAGGAGGATTGAGTTAGGAATGAGTGAATGAATATTGATTCAAAGTAGGTAGGCAAGAGTTAATGAATGTCTTGGTGTGACAGAATGAGTGTTTTGGAGATTGAATGAGTAATGAGGAAGTGAGTAAATGACAAAGGGTGTTACAGGATCTCTCCAGAATGATAGATCAAAAGTGAGAGACAGACAGATGGAGATATGTAGAGTGGGAGAGACAGAAAGAGTAATTCATTTAGTTAATATACTTATGATCTCAAGCTATCATTTTTTTTATTTCTTTGGATTTGGTACAGTCCTTAACAGTAGTGTTTAGCCATTGTATAAAACAATTATATACAATATATATTTTATTAAAAGTTAACAATCTGTATTCAACAGTGTGTACAGTGCCTTGTCACATTCAACTGTGTCTTCTAACTCTGTCAAGATTGGCAGCATTATGTTTGATGTAATGAAATGGATAACTGATTCTGACAGTCAATATAGCTCTGATAACATGTCTAGTTTCCTTTACATGCTTCAAGAAAAAAAAAAGAAAAAACTAGGACTTGATTGGTTATGTGGTATAGCATGCAGCTGAGAACGGTATGCAGAACATATAAATGATGTATTTTGTAATACAGGTGTCTTAACAGAAAATGGTGAAATCTTTGTGGTCCAGTAACAGCAGATCTATAATGTTCATGTGCACAATGAGACAGAATGTACTTTCTATGACTTTCCTTTTTCTTTTTTTTTTAATAATAGGAAGATTATTATTTATGTTCTAGTGAATAGGAATTTTATCAGTACTAAATTTATAACCATTTTGTATAAATATTAATTTGAAATGGGGTTAGAAAATCAACAAAAACAAAACAGAGTAACAAATGACCCAGATGAATTATAGATTGATGGAGTAAAGATAAAGAAGAGCGATAGTTTCGGTTATTTGGGATCAATTATAGAGAAAGATGGAACAGCAAATAAAGAAGAAGCAAAAAAGATTAATATTGGAAGAAAAACCATAGGAATGTTAAACTCTATACCATGGAGTAAAAAATCACCAACAGAACAAAACAACTAATTTATAAATCCATACTAGAAAGAATAATGTTATATGGATCGGAAGTTTGGATAATGTCACAATAACATGTTAGTAGAATAACTGCAGTTGAAATGGATTTTTGGGGAAGAGCTGGCAGAAAATCTCGACTGGAAAAAATTAGAAATACAGAAATTAGAAAATGGATGAGTGCAGAAAAAAGTATTGGATAAGGTTGAACACAGAAGGCTAAAATGATATGGACACGTAAGAAGAATGCAGGATGGAAGACTACCAAAGACTGTCTATGCATGGAAAATTGAAAGAAGGAGCAGAAAAGGAAGACCTCGAAGAATAACATTAAAAATTCAATGAGGAAATTTGGTGTAATAGATGAAGACACACAGGACAGAACATGATGGAGAAATTTAATTAAGGGAAATCTGTAAATGTTTGTTGCGAACTGATAGCCTATAACTCTGTAGTCATCATGAATTTTTTTTTAATTCATGTTAATTACCATGATTGGTTGGAGAAAACCCTCAGTGATGAGGAAAATTCTCAAAATAATAATAATAATAATAATAAATATTAATTAATATAAATGTATAAATTTCCCAATTGAAATTACTCTGGCTTTTGAAAAGTGCATCAGAAAAAGTTAAATAATTAACAATTTTTTTTTACATTTTCTATATATTTACATTTTATCTTATTTAAGAAAAAAAATCTTATGTAATTGATTGTAGGGACTACTTTGATCTGAACCAGTAGATTTATATTCTGATTTCACATACTTAACTTCAAGTAAGAAATCATTATCTTCAAGTAAATCTGTGAATTATTTGAATATTTCTATTAGTGTTAACTTTATTTTAGGGTCCCCTCTTAGTTTAACATATTGTTTTTCTTTATATGGCTTGGCCATTATTAATTAATTTAATAATAATTAATTATTTGTAGGTAGATAGGGATTAAACAGTGAATATAATGAACAGTAATAAAGTTTGTATTGTTATTTTTTCATATCTCATAATTATAATTAATTAAAAATCTGCATGTCAATGCAAATTGTAGATTCTTCTAGTGTCCCTAGATCACATTCGTAGGTGGTTTGTCCAGTGATTAATAATGTACCATATCCGAGACTGGGTGGACTAATTTATGGTGCATTGAACTTGTGACCCTCTGAGAAACATGAAGTCTGGTGCTCTTGTATTTAGAAATGTCCATAAATTAACTTTTTTATTTTAACGTACCATTTCACTACTGTTTGCACTTAAAATTATTCATTGCTTGAAATGAATAACACATTTATGATGGAACAGGCTCACGTATCACAATTTGGAGTTGAACCAGAAGTAAGTTATTGTGATCGATAGACATCTTAATGATATTGTGTGATTTTTATTTTACAGGATGTTAAGATGAAAATAGAAATAGAAGATGAACACATTAGCAGTATTGATAATAAAAGTGAGACATTTCCAGTTGGTGACCCTCTTGCATTCGAGGATACAAAACTTAAGGTAATGATTTTATTGATATGTTTTAAATCACAAGTATGATGGTAAAATTTCATGCATGCAATGGCTCTAGAAGGCTTATTCGTTGTACTCTGTCAGTGCTAGGACCATACAATGAAAGATTGAGAGAGTTCTTTTTATTCTACGTTATTTTCAAACCTAGGTTGAGAAGAGCATTTTTTGTGAGGGATATTAATTAAAAGTATCTTAGGTTCATTAGTGAGATTAGAGAACTGTTTACAAGTTATTTATTTTCATTCTGTGCTCACTGCATCTCTGAATAGTTAGATCAGATTCTCTTCACTACAATACCCTTTTAAGTCTAGCTGGTATAAACATATATTTAGTAGATGGGATGATGTTTCTTACATAATGGTCACTAGGTCATAATTATGTAGTTAAATTTGCAGTATGTGGACATATTTATATCAATATGTATTATTTCCACTTATTCATTTTGTTCTAATCTTGCTTTGCTACATAGTTATGAATTGCTAAACACTATATAATGTTGGATTTGATCTACTAGATTTGTTTACTTTTTTATGTATTAGACCCTACTGAAATAACACTTGTATCCAACTCTCAAGAGCAGACAAAATATTTTCATTCTCAGAATGTGATTATATCTACTTATTCAAAATTAACCCGGAAATACCAGAATATTCTTGGTTGTGGAAAGTGCATACACATTTGAAATTTCTCTATTTTTTTTTAGTTTATTATTATTGAAATCTTATGCTGCACATGACTTTTAAGCTGTTAGAAATTGCTTGAACGAAAGCATATTTTCGTTAAGCAGGTTGTTATTTTTCATTATCAATGAATATAAAGGAAAATATTATTATACTAAAATACTGAAGTTCAGTAATTTATCTTTTGTATTGTGATATCTTAAGTCACTTTACGTTCTCTTTGTTTGTACTGCAATGAACTAGAAATGAAACTATGTTTACAATTTTGATGTTTTTATTGAAATTAACACTTTACAATCCAGGATAGAGTTTTATTTAAGAAAGAAAAATTAATGCTTGAACTGGGACTTGAACACTGGATCTCTGAATTTACTGTATTGTATCATTAAAAATCTATTTTCAAATATTTGCCCAAATTCCCCCTTATGGAAATCATTAGTACCACAAAATATTACAAAGATACTTCCTTAAGTGGAATTTAGTCACTATAATAAATTGATTATTCTTATCAGAATTAAAAATATTATCGTAATTATTATTATTATTCTTATTATTACATATAATATTTAAATTACTATTGTTTCTGCTGATGATTCAAACCTGTTACATCTGCTGATACTGCTGTTATTATTACTATTGCCTTGTCTTTTATTATTGTTAACTTTTTGTTGACATGTCATAAACGATAATAGAAACTTGTATATCTAAAAGTGTAATACTTTTCTTGTAAAATTTCTAATTAATTTCTACACATTGTTACAAAGATTATTAAAGACGTCTACAATTTCCACAATAGTCAAATTTGTCTGTCCACATTCATCCACCACCAAAATTAGACTCCTCTTCAAGATAGCTATCCCTTGCATACTACTTCCTCCAGTGCTGCCAACCTATATATATATATAGATAGTAAACACTCACCAGAGGCGAGAACTGGGACTACAGATAGTACATGTGACTGGCCCAGTAAGTGCAGGAATTTGATCTTCAGGTGCATAGGAGAAGAGGTTGGCAGCACTGGAGGAAGTAGTTTGCAAGGGATAGCTATCTTGAATAGCAGTCTAATTTTGATGGTGGATGAATGTGGATAGACAAATTTGACTACTGTGGAAATTGTAGACGTCTTTAAATATCTTTGTAGCTATGTGTAGAAATTAGTTAGAAATTTTACAAGAAAAGTATTACACTTTTAGATATACAAGCTTCTATTCTCGTTTATGACATGTCAACAAAAAGTTAATAATAAAAGTCAAGGCAATAGTAATAATAGCAGCAGCAACTATTGTAATTTAAATATTATATCTAATAATAAGAATAATAATAATGACAATAATATTTTTAATACTGATAAGAATTATATATATAAATATAAATGAGAGATGCATACATTCTTTCTGTGGGGAAGGGCAATAATGTTCTCTTTATTGACCATTGTAGAAGACCATGAAAAACTGTGATAATGTAATAAGGCATGTTATCGACTTTTAAAATTTCCGAAGAAATAATACCATTGCTATGTGTTACATTGCAGATTTACCACCACTAACATGTGTGAGTGCAAGATATGTACACTTCCTCAAAAAAAGAATGGGTCAGTGGAATGTTTGAAGCCCCAGATAGACGACACTGCGCATGCGCATACACCTCAAGCCATGATACACACCATACTGCATGTAGACTTACTCAGTTCTGTTCTCTTGTGGGTTGATATGATAACTGGCTCCGAAAGTCACTCAAAACTGAGATGAAATAATATTTGGTTGTAAAACAAACCTCACACACACACACACATATATATATGTGCATGTGTGTGTTTTACAACATAAAATGTTTCTATATGAAATGGTGTAATACTTTGTAGTTTGTTTACATTAAGTAATTGAACTTTAATCTGATTAGTTTAGGATATTTGGGCACAATGAGGATCTTGTATTATCCTGTTATTTATTAATTCAATTTAGGCTTGTGATATTCAATATTATAGGGTTAGAGGTGCCTTTTTTTATTTCATATTAAGTAGTCATTATCTACGCATAACATCACATCCTGTCCTTCATTCTTCATAAGCATGGCGAACAGGCATGATCTGAGACAGAAGCTGTTGGCCTGTGTACAAGATATTAAGTTCACTGGGTTTTTTTATGTGAGGAAGTAGAACTTTAACTTCAATATATGGTTTGTTGTTTTAAGGCCAAGATCAGCCTACCCACAGGACTTGGGTATAAATTATTCCACTCATTTTTTATTAAATTAGATAGTCTAGGAACTCTGAAAAAATTAAAATAAACTCGCATTAATATAAAAAAGTTAGTGCTACCTAGGATCAAACGCAAGTTACTCCCCTTGATAATGTATAGGACCAAGACTTAACTGTATGTGCTATAGGGACATGATTAGCACATGCAGGATTAGCAGCCGTTGTGCTCTTTGTCTCACAGCTGCACCATGTTTTTCGAAACGGGGAGACAATGTTCTCTTGTGAATTGCGCTATGAATCATAGACATGTGCACGAGCAAGAGTCAACCCATTCTTTTTTTGGTGATGTGTACATTTACACTATGATCTTACATATTTGATAGTTATAATGTTCTATTTTCAGGTGGAGCAGAGTAAAGAACATCTAGCTGGAATCTATACCCCAAATCAGTGTTCAACAATAGGAGACAATAACTTGACATGTAAATCTTTAAATTGTTCTGTTAATAATAAGTCAATTAATCAGACATCCAGCCCTACTACACACTTCTGTCTACGTAGTAATGAGAAATCATTCAAATGTTCTGTTTGTAATAAAATATTTACACACAAGCCGTATCTTAAAAAACATTTACATGTGCATAACAATGAGAAGCCATTTAAATGTTCTGTCTGTATTAAATCATTTTCCCAGAAAAACACACTGAGTGTACATTTGCGTTCGCATAATAATGAAAAGCCTTACATATGTCCTGTTTGTGATAAATCATTTAAAAATAAGCTATATATTAAGAGACATATACTTTCTCATAATATTGAAAAGCCATTTAAATGCTCGGTTTGTAGTAAGTCATTTGTTCAGGAGTCAACTCTAAATGAACATATACTTTCGCATAATAATGAGAAGCCATTCAAATGTCCTTTTTGTAGTAAGTCATTTACAAAGAAGCAAACTCTAAGTGAACATTTACTTTTGCATAATAATGTTAAGCCATTCAAATGTTCTCTTTGTAATAAATCATTTATTAGGAGGTCATATCTTAATATACATTTACGTGTGCATAATAATGATAAGCCATTCAAATGTTCTTTTTGTGGTAAGTCATTTACTAAGAAGTCGTGTCTTAATGAACATTTACTTACACATAATAATGAGAATCCATTTAAATGTTCTGTTTGTAATAAATCATTTACTCTGAAGTACTCACTTCATGTACATATGCGTTTGCATTGGAATGAAAAACCATTCAAATGTTCAATTTGTTGCAAGTCATTTATTAAAAAGTCATGTCTTATTGACCATATACGTTTGCATAATGATGAGAAGCCATTCAAATGTCCTATTTGTAATAAATTATTTACTCACAAAAGCTCTCTTAATTTTCATATGCATTCGCATCGTACTGAAAAACCATTCAAATGTTCAATTTGTTCTAAGTCATTTTTAAAGAGGACACCTCTTATTAAACATGTACATTCGCATAATAATGAAAAGCCATTTTAATTGTCTCTTTGTAATAAGGGCTTGCTTAATGCACATATGCAATTGCATTGTAATGATAAACCATTCACATGTATTTTTTTAAATTAATTATATACTCAGAAGGATGCATTTGCTGTTGCGAGAAGTCGTTCAAGTGTTTTCTTTATAATAAATATAATTTACTCAGAAGTCGTACATTTTCTACATTTACATTTAGAGAGTAGTGAGCAGACATTTGTGTGATATACCTGTTGGGTCATTTGTTGTTAAGTCACAATTTGAGGGAAAATTTATATATTCATAATAATAGGAAGAAATTCAAATATTCTGTTTACAGTAAGCCACTTATTTGGAAGTCACTTTTAATTAACACTTACTTTCACATAATAATGAGAAGTCATACAAATGGTCTGTATGTAATATATGATTTACTAATAGGTCATATCCTAGTATACATTTATGTTTGCATAGTAATGGGAAGCCATTGAATTATTTTGTTTTAATAAATCATGTATTAAAATGCGAAATCTTAATTTTCATTTGCGTTTGCATAATTACTGAATGTTCTGTTTGTAATAAATCACTTGCTCAGATGGGCAGTTTTATTGTATATTTATATTTGCTTAGTAATACAAAGCCATTCAAATGTTCTGTTTTCATTATATAATTTCCTATAAAGAGCAATCGTAATGCACAAGTACATTTGCACGGTATTTGTAAACTGATTCAAATGTGCTGTTTGTAGTATCTTCTCACAAGAATGTCATTGTACCTTTACATTTGCATGGTAATGAGAAGGTATTAAATCTTCTGTTTGTAATGAAGTATTTACTGTGCACTCATATTTTATTAGACATTTACATATACATAGTAATTGTACACCATTGAAATAATCACTTTGTTATAAATCTTGTACTCAGGGAGTCATACTTCATACATATTTATGTTTGCATAATAATAATATTGATACTTTTTTAAATATAATGATATATCATTTCTTTCAAAATCGGTTCATATTGAATTTGAATAAGTTTACAGAAATTGGATATCTCAGTATTAAGTTATTCATTCAGGTAGAAAATGTTAAAACAAAATTGTTAATTAAATTGCAAACCACTGAAATATTTTGTGAAACAGGTAAATGTAATAAATTTCATTAAATATTATTATTGCTAATAATGGTGTACATTGGACACTTTTGCTAATCATATCTATTCCTATTCCTGGTTTAAAAAATATACATGTAAATGAATACCATTAAAACTTGCTTCCTGTCACTTAACATGATGGCAGAGAAAAGATCTTTGGGTAGTGCTTTTGATGAGAAACCTAGGATCTAGTAGGAGTGTTAGGCAAGGTGCATTATCAGTTTTTTTATGAATTTTGTAATTTCTTTTCACTTCTCATAATTTTTGCCATTCCATGTATTATTGTATGGCTGAAAAAATATTTTGTGATTTTGTCTCAATTTTGTATTCTACTTTTATTATTTTCTCTGGTAAATCAATTACTAGTCTTTCATTATTAAGAATGTATAAATCAAAATAGACATCTAAAAATTCAAGTAGGATTCATCCAACTAATATTACAGATTAAAGAGAAATATGAAATACCACAGTTGGCACAAAAACTTGTAACTTCAATATCCCCTCTTCAATTTGGCAGCATCAACTATTCATTAAACCTGACAGAAGAGATCAATAAAAAAACTACAAGCTCAATAGTAATGAAACAATTAGCATTAGAAACAATCAACATTAGATATCCAGAACAAACGTGGCTTTATGCCTGTACAGATGGGTTGCTAATGAACAGAGAAGCAGGAGCAGGAATAACGTGTAAACTTCACATTTTACATCTCTCTTGGGAAATATACAACACATTATGTCGGTGAACTACAAGCAATACTTACAGCCCTACAACAATTGTTTCATATCAATTCCTTTCAAAATGCTGTAATACTTTCTGACTCTTGCTCAGCCATAATGGCACTAACACACAACCAGACCATCCAAGACCATAGAATAATAGATGCTAAAAATTGCATCAGGATGTTGAAGAATCTAAACAGAAATGTTGTTCTACAATGGAATGGATTCTAGCACATTGTGGCGTGGAACGTAATGAGAAGGCTGATGCTTGCAAAAAGAGGTAAACTCATCAAACAGAGTAAGATCAATTACCTATCTTACAAATCAGTACAACTCTACACCAAAATGAAAATAAAATCCTATATAGCCGAACAAAACAAAATCCAATGTGAAACCAAGATATGGAAGACATTACTAGAATCAGATACAATACCAAACAGCCCCCGATCATTTGCAGTTGCATCATTTCGTCTTGAAACTGGTCATGATTGCTTGGCAGCACATCTACATAGAATTAAGCTACTAGACTCCACACTGCATAGTATGCAAGGACACTAATACGATAATGAACAAGGATCACCTGATGTTCTGCGCTGATCTTCAAAAAATAGTTGGAACACCATTCCAAATTGCTGAATATTATTGGGAAGCCCGCAAGCGAATGATGACAAATCAAGAGCTTCAGAACATTTGAATACAACTTATTAAGAATTTATATTTCTTGATATGAAATGCATCTGCAGTGTGTGGGTGTATTAGAACTGCATGTTGATATTCACAAAGGCAGCTGTCTAAATTACTAAGATCAGCATTCCTAGTTGTTAAGAGAATGACTTGCATTTTTATTATAATTATGGTTCAAATATATCTTATGATTGTTAACCTTATTTCCTTTAGGCCTCTTGTTTTGCACCAACTCTAAATATGGGCACAATATATGTCTTCTCCAGTTATTATTGGAGAATTAAACTCCTCCTCTCTAAATACAGCGACACAGTTCTGCCAACTTCAGAACATTAATTTTATGGAATGTTCTAGAAAGAATAACCGGATTGACCTGGTTTCATTTCTCTGTGTCCTTAACTGTCCATTTCCAGATTGACATATACTCAGTTTACTTTTGTGTCCTTAAATAAAACAGAACCTACCTAGACCTGTTAATATTAAATTGATTTGTTTATTGTAAAATAACAATAACAGACCCTGGCCAAAATGGCAGAGTTGGCTCATGGGAAAAGAAATGTTGTTTTGGAATTTCAGCCAATGTGTGGAATTGATTTGAGATTAAATTCTTAGAATAGTTTGTGGACTAAAGAAAAATGAAGTGATGTGAATGGAGAAAACTGAAAACAGTGAGCCACATGCTCATTTTGTGACTCCACTTGTAATAAGAACAACTGACTTCTTAGGAATTAACACTAACTCACTGGCACTTTCGAACCCATAGGTTCCTAGCCGCACGGACATTAGCTCTCCATACATCTGTATTCTGAGCTAATATTTTCCAATCATTCCCTGTATAATCTACTTCCCTCAAATCATGGTTAATGTCATTCTCCCACCTGATTCTTAGTCTACCAACTGGGTGTTTTCCCTCTGGTTTTCCTACAAGAAGCTTACATGCACAATTTTCATTTCCCATTCGTACCACATGTCCTGCCCATTGCAGTCTATGAGACATAACTGTTCTTATTATATCTGGCTTCCTATGAAGACCATGTAGTTCACTGTTATGTAAGTCTTCTCCATTCACCTGTCTGTTCATCTCTCTTTGGTCCAAACATCTTCCTAAGAACTTTATTCTCAAATACCCTTTCCTCCCTTAAAGTAAGAGTCCATGTTTCACATCCATATAATATAACTGGGAGAATAACAGTTTTATATATTTACAGTTCAATGTTTTTTAAAGAAGTTGGAACATCAAGAGTCTCTGTAATACATAATAGCATGTATTGCCAGTATTGAGCCTATGTTTAATTTCTTTGTGTATCTCATTCCTATTTGTGATTACCAGGTATAATTTTTCTTAAATAATAACAGTTAAGTCTTATGCACTGTGATGGACAGGAAATGTGATTTGAATATATATTACCGGTATGTATATATATATATATATATATATATATATATATATACTGCATTCACATTAATTTGTTTCTTGTAACAAAATTGAAAACTTCACAGATACTATTATTATATTCTCACTCTGTGAAACATAATATTAACAATTACATCAGTTACTGATATGAAACCCTACATTTTAAGTACAATTATTAAAGATAGAAACTCTTAATTTTCTATTAAAAAAATTGAAACATAAATGTTTTTAAGACAGAATGTAGTGTTCTACTATCTGAAGTCTAAAAACATTTTTAATGTTATTTTATTTTATATTTGAAGAGAAAATTTTTCGCCCAGACCGAGACTCGAATGCAGGACCTTTGGCTTTGTAGCCTAATGCTCTACCATCTGAGTTACCGGGGTGAGTTCCAATCTTGATATAAATTTTTCTTTTATATACGTTGTAATTCACAGCACCAAACGCTATGAAAGCCTTTGCTTCTATCTTTGCAAATGGCAGCTGCTTAGTTAAGAAGACATTTTACTTTGTCCACCTCATCACCCCTTTATCTTTATACTCTCTTCCATTTACTATCTTCCCATCATAACATAAATCATAGTAAAGAGACAACTTAACTCTAACTGTACCTCTACATCGAAAATCTTACTATTCCTCATCCTACCTGTTTTGGCTGCTCATCTCTGATTTCCCTCCCCTCTTGTTTCTATGACGATTTGACTCAAGAACAAGTACACTGTATATTTTCTAGGACATTTTTATAACCAAGTGGTATAATTTATTTTTATTTTATACTTTCCACTTCCATCATCAAGCCTATAAGTTAATAAAATTATGTGTTATTATTATTCTCACACTGAGTAACACTAAGAAATTGGGACTGGAAGTAAATATCAATAAAATTAAATATATGGTCTTACATAGAAATACATTATATAATGGAAATGGACAGCTAATGACAAATAAGGGATATTATGAGGATGTGGCTGAATTCAAATACCTAGGAACAATAATCACAAATGGGAATGAGATGCACAAGAAAATTAAACATAGGCTCAATTCTGGAAATGCGTGCTATTATGCATTGCAGAGACTCTTGATGTCCCAACTCCTTTCAAAAGACATTAAACTGAAAATATATAAAACTATTCTACCAGTTATATTATATGGGTGCGAAAAATGGATTCTTACTTTAAGGGAGGAAAGGAGATTGCAAGTTTTGAGAATAAAGTTGTTAGGAAAATTGTTGGACCAAAGAGAGATGAACAGTCAGGTGAATGGAGAAGACTTCATAACAGTGAACTATATGGTCTTTATAGGAAGCCAGATATAATGAGAACAGTTAAGGCTCATAGACTGCGATGGACTGGACACGTAGCACATGTGGGGAATGAAAGACATGCATGGAAGCTTCTTGTAGGAAAACCAGAGTGAAGACGCCCAGTGGGTAGACCAAGAATGAGGTGGGAGAATAACATGATTTTAGGGAAGTAGATTATAGAGGGGATGATTGGAAAACATTAGCTCAGGATATGAATGTATGGAGAGCTTATGTTCACGCGGCCTTGAACCTACGGGTTCGATAGTACCAATGAGTTATTATTATTCTTGTTTTAAAATATTTTGTACTTTCCTTATCAGCTGTATAATGGGCAAGTCCTATTATATGCTATTAATTTAACCCTACATAATCCATAATTTATTTATTAATATCTCTACACTTTAACCTTAGAGAAGTGGAATAGAAAACCTTATAATCTCGACTGGATCAAGTAAAATAAACCAATATTATTATACCTTAGGTAGAGTAGTGTGCTACAATAATCCCTGAGGTTAATCACACTTCATATTGTAAGGAATGTGGAATTTTGAATCATATATTAATTTTGTCAAAATATAGTAAGTTTCTCTATAATTCTTGCACATGAATTCTGGAACACACACTATGGATTGTTATAATGATGATAAAACACTAATAAAATGCATATGAAGTTCCATTGAGGTGTTAGTCAATATAAAATTACATAAAACTCCATAGTACAACAGTACCTTGATCTACCATCCATTTGCTGGCCTCAGCTCTACAGATGATTATCATCCAAACAGTACCTGTGGTCAGAATGTCAGGTATCACACCTGTTGTAGCTGGTTTTCTCAACCTCGGTCGCAGCTTATTGTAGCTGCCCAAATTCATTACTCTGGCTTGGCATATTGCCCAAAATTCCATGAGTAAATTCATCCCCGTTGGGACTCGAACCAGTGTAAGTTCCACAGCTGTGGACTTAGGCACAACATCTTGTTGAGGCGCTGGACACAATTATAATCAGAGTATCCAGCAGTCGGGAAAATCTTGAACACCGGTAATAAGTCGGGAATTTGAAAGCAACCAGGAAATAGATGGGAATTAGTAAATCGACGTGCAAATCTGTATGTATACAGGCTGGTTTGGAATTAAATGCAAATGTTGGTGATTCACACATATGTCCTGCCATCTGGTTGATTTAATTTTATAAGCGTTCACGTATGCCAAGTTCAATTCTAATAAAGAACTTTGAAAATAAATTGAGAGGAAAAGTCATAATTTGTATACATACATAAACATATTAAAATTCTTTATAAAAAAAAGTTTTAGGTATCGTTACAAAACGTTTAAAATAGTACGAAATATTAGTAAAGACAGAAAAAGTACCTAGAGCAACAGCTTCATATGAATGTTGTATGGAAAATTATAGAATAAATTATTCTTTAGTTCTGAAATAAACAAATGGTTGATGAAAATACCAAATTTTAGAATACTTCAGATTTTCGCCTGAGCAGTTTTATCAGCTTTTGAATTTAATAGAATACGAAATGTACATCCATAATATCCCTAAGATACAATACAATATCTACAGCTTTTATTTATCTCTTGACTACGTTCAAGCCACAATAACTCTTTTTTCCTGCACATCTCTGTACTCCTTCATGCTCATATTGTATAGAACATGTATAAAACTCGATGATTTGCAACAAAACTATCTAACTTTCGTCGTTAAAATTGGAAAGTTTTAAAACAAGTACTGTATTTCCGACATTTTGTCATAAAATCTTAGTTTGTTTTTAGCAATTACACCAATGAGTACGAGTAATATCTTCTAAATACTTTGTTTGCGCTGGAAAATTGCGTCCCGGATTCAAGAGATTCAAATACACGACGCGACATGTCAGCGCAAAATTTTTCGCGTCAGCAATTTGCGTTGTACATAAACCACTTCCATTTAAATACATGGGGAGCAATTTTTGCGCTGGCGCTTTGCGTCGTAGATAAACACTGGCACATGTCTTCTGATACCCCTACTATACACAATATGAAACGCATCCAACTGCTCCTTGCGGAATCCAAGTTAAGTGAAAGCATAAAATGAAAATTAATCATAACTTGTAAAAAATCTCATAATTAGGAAATTGTTCATACTTTTTTGAGGAACATGATACAAAAAATTGTACTTTTGACATTCATCCACTAATTCTATTATTTAATGTGAAAAAATCATATCAGAGTGCGCTGAAATACAACGGACAGCCTCCGCCATGTTGTTATGTTTGTGCAACACATTAGACTTACCAAGATGTTCTTTAACATTCTGGAGAAAATTTTTATTGAAACAAAAATATTATAATATGTTGTTAACGAGCGAGTATTGGTGTAACTGGCGGTTAGTGTTACTTGCTAACAAATATCTAATATGCCCACGATGATGATGATTGTTATTTACTTTTCATTCATAGAGACACAGAGCTCACTTTTACCAGAGCTAAGGGTTTTTTGCATGACAAGGCCCATGGCTTTAGTTTCCTTCCAAGGAGACACATATTTTACACCCTAAAAAATCTATTCATCCTGGCCGAATTTAGACCTACAAAATCTTGTAACCAGAGGTGAGCATGGTAGCCACTAGTCCACCAAGACCAACTTGTTCACCCGGATATTTATTTGTCCCATTTTAGTCACTTGTCAGCTTAGAAAGAGCAAGAACTATGGCTTTGATACTGATCTTGGTAATTTTAGACATTTTATTTTTCACCCTCCTCACCCCTGGCACCAGTGGGGACTGGTATTTAACCTGAATGGAATCAGGACTGTCACTATTCATTTCAGCAACCTAAAAAAACTCTTGCGCAATTTGTTTCTAATCACTATTGGTATTAATAGTATTAATTAATGGTAATATCTACAGGAATGGTAATAGGTGATGCAGACAGGTTCACTTCTTGTTAAGGAACATTAAACGCATCATTTGTGAATTTTGTGCTTAAGACGAGGTGCTTATCAGTAAGATTCAAACAGTAATTCAAAATAATTTCACACAAAATGCATTTTATTCAAAGGAGTGTTCTGACTGTTTTGAGTGTGTGTTCAAATAGACCACCATGTGTCTTATTGACACTGCCGCTGCAATGACTGTACAACTGTGTCAATCATTCTGTTTGTTGTGGTGAAACACACAATTCATTCAGCCAATCAACTGAGCTCTTGTGACACTTGATATTTATTACCATACTTTTGACATGAATAGGTCTTGGTTACGAGACATTGTGCGCACCTTCGCCAATATGCATAACTCAGTGGAAGTATTTTTTCCTTAATAAAAAATGATCCTCTATGTATGACCTCTTGTTCCTAAAAGTTTGTTGGAGTTGCACCATGTATTATGTATTATAACTGACTCACTGGCATTATCAAATACTGAGCTGCTAGGTCGTGTGAATATAAGCTATTCATCCATCTCTATCCTGAAGTAATATTTTCCAATCGTTCTCTGCATAATTTACCTCCAGAAATTATAGTTAATAATATTCTCCCACCTCATTCTTCTACTTCTTTCCCCTCTCATTTTCCTACAAGATGTTTTCATGCCTTCCTTTCATTCCTATTCGTGCCACATGTCCTGTCATAATAATCATCATCATCATCCGGTATCATGGCAGCTGCTGCCGTCTTCCGGAAACAAAACGCCATTCCTCTTTGTCCATCCATTGATCTTCCTCCATTCCTCTGATATTCATAGCTGCTTGTACCCCTTCTATCCAAGTTTTCTTCGGTCTTCCTCCTTTCCATGTGCCAATTTTCAAAGTCCTTTTTCTTAGCTTTAATCGTCCTAGAGTGTTTTTCCGAGGCATGATGTTTGATTTTTTAGCATTTTTTTCTTTTTATGATGGACGAGGAGCTGGCCCGATGCATCAACTCCCAACCTGGGGGACGGGTAATTTTTGTTCTAGGTTTTCTTCCTCTAGCCTTTGATAGTCCAGTATCTTACTGCAAGGCAGCAGCGCTAGTTTTGGTCCGCCCTGGGTATTTTATTTCCCCAGTACCCGCCATATCTGGTGAGCATTTCCCTATCCGCCATCTGGGGAGGCGTCCGGTGAGAGACTGGAAACTCCACACGGAAATAATAATAATAATAATTTATTGCCAGAAATTATTTTCATTTCAACTTTATTTTCAAATACTCAATCACTTCTACGCCCTTAAAGTAACTGACCGTGTTTTGCATCCAAAAATGATGTAAGGAAAATTCCTCCCCTGTGAGATAGTAATAGGCTGTTTGGATGTAGACGATAATATAACTGGAAGAATAACTGTTTTAGTTGGTCATTTCTTTTAGACAAGTTGAGATGACAAAAGTCCCAGTAAGGCACAGTAGTGTTCATTTCCAGAGTTGAGCCTAAGTATAATTTGTTTCTGCATCTCAGTCCTATTTGTAATTTTTCTTTCTAAGTATTTAAACTCCGCCATTTCTTTAAAAAATCCTAATTTGTTGGTTAAGTGTCCATTCTCGTTTAATAATGTAAATATCCATCCATCCATAGTAATTCTGCCCGAAGGTAGGTCCTTCACTGCAATCATAGCATTTTCATGCTATGCTTGCAGCTTTACTAGGGAATTGTAGGTGCGGTAGCTTCCCGTTGCTTTCCACAACGGTGAAGGATGATGATGATGATGATGGCCATATGATTTCGGGAACCGTTTGGGCCTTAAAGTTTTCCTGACATTTGTCTTACAGGTAAGGAAAAACCCCGAGAAAAATCACACCCAGAAAAACTGCCCCGACCGGGGATCGAACCCGGGCCCGCTGCGTGACAAGGCAGCACGCTACCTCGAGACCACAGTGGTGGACAATGTAAATATGTGTGACCATATTTTTAGTTCCATTGATATTTATTTCCAGCCCCAGTTATTTATTGTTATTTAATAGAATGCGTATGTTGGATTTTTGTATTTCCTAATTATCACCTAATAATATTACATCATCAGCTTATCAATACATTCAGTTGCACGACCTCTTTATCTTCTAAATATTTAATGCATGATCTAGTACAAAATTTGCCATTTAGACACATTGGAATAAGTCTATCCGTTTTAGGAAATCCACATTCTAGCAGAATGCTATTACATTATGTTTGAGGTAAATCAGATGTAATGACAGTTACGTCTTGTAGACTGTGATGAACACGTGGCACGAGTGCGGATAAGAAGAAGCATGAAACTTTTTGTAGGAAATGCAGAGGGTGTAAAGTGAGGTGAGTATTATCAACAGAGATTTCAGGGAAGTATATTATTGAGGGAGCGATCAGAGACATTAGCTCAGGATGAGAATAATGGAGTGTTTATATCCAAGTGGCCGTCAACATTGATTTTGATAGTGATGGTTATTTAGTTAAATGGATTCTATATGACTTTTCCTGCTTAGTTAACTTGTGTGCCTTTTTGAAGACTACATATAATCCATGCTATAGTGCCATCATATCCCCGTTTCTTTTGAAGGTTGTAGCACTCTTTTTTTAAATTGATTTAAAAAAAAGCCCAAGGTGACTGTAACAATATTTATTAACGTAAAACATAACTTGAAAAAAATGAGGGTTACAACCTTGTTCTGGGCAGGTCTTAATTATAGAGTTGCATGGAAACCTGTTGTAGTTAACTCGGTGGTAACTGACTTAACTGATATGAAGTTGTGGTTGTTACTAATTTAATTAATTAGTTAATTACTGTTTACCTTAAAGGATAAAATCTTAATACAAAAAATAGGAATATTCCAGAGACTAAATCTCGTTTTGGGGTCACTTCCATACAGCTGCAGTTAGAATGCTGTCTCTACCATGTCTCTACACTAAAATGTTTTATACTCCTCAATCCGTGGCATCCCAAACAACCGCGTGAAGAAGGAAATATACTTAGCCAAAATCTCGTTTGGAGAGTCCACCCATTTTTTTTTCATCTTAATGTTAAAAAAAATGAAATTAAATTATTTCTTCTCTTTAACTTGCTCAGAACAAATTAGTATTTTATTTAACGGCGTTATTTTAGGTTACTTCTCGTTCCACTCCTAATCAACTTTTTTTATCTTGTCTCATTCTCACCAAAACTTCATTGCATTCTACAACAGTAATTTATCATTTTATGATTACCGTTTGAATACATCTGCGCTACAATCTTCCTTTTGCTAATTATTTTCTTGTCAGCCAACAATTTCGTTAAAATGATCTACGTAAAGTGAACTATTAGTGTAGTTCGTTGCAACTATGGCAATATTAATAACAATGGTCCGACTAGTCGACTTTTTAATGTATTAGTCTCCGTTGTCGCAAAATATTTCTTCGAAAAAAATTATAAATATTTTTAAAGAATTAAATATTCTGCATAACATTGATTTTTGTAACATATGGGATCGTATTTTAATAGGGAAATTATAAATTACATAAAACATATAAATTGGAACCTTTTTAACACTAAAAAATTCACAAAAAATGATAAACTTCATAACAAGATATAAAATAAAGCAATTTCTCTTGAAATAAGATATTGTTCAAGTAGAATTAATTTCCGGATTTTAATAATAAAATTAATTTAACGAGGGTTCACATAATGTGAGTGTGTTTGGATCAAGAAATACCTACCGATTTGCCGCATCCATTCCACAGTTCTCCCGGCCTTGATGAAACTTCTGAATGAAAAATTTGCACTCAACATCTTCCTCGGTTTCTTTCATGGTTTTAAATAAAGTGGATTCAACTGATGGAATAAGCCTTCTACATCATTGTCTTATCAAGAGGTCCTAACTTATTTCTCATCTGAGGAGGAAGGAACACGTGATTTTCTGTAGTCCTAACAAGGAAATCAGCATATAGTGTCTATCTAGAATAAAAAAACACAGGAGATTTGGCATGTTTCTTAAAACCATTTGGTGAACAAGTGACTTTGAATCCGCCTTGAAAGATGACATTTCCCGATTGACCCAGGAGGAGCACATTTCATTGGGTGGCTGGTCTTAAGGAAAATCACCACTGGTGCATTCATAAGAACAACTCTTATTAAAAATCATATTTCAGCTACAGTGAAAGACCCAATATGATATTTTCCTTTCAGAATAAAACTTTGGACATCTTTTACACGCCTAGATTTTTCGATACAGCTTCTTCTACTGAGACATTGTCAGGCAGGAGTCAATTTCGGGAAATTAAAATGTCGCACACCCTCCATATCTTGCAGCTTCTATGATTTTAGCTCGACACATTATCTTCTTTAGGCTTTAGGCATCCTACATATCGACGGTTTTACATAATTCAGGAATTGAAGGGAAAAAATAAGGGTTTCAATACGGGAACAAAATTTATTCAATCAAAATATAATTTCCGCCATTTGGCATAATTAATATGATCTCTAAAAATAAAAGAAAAACGATTATTTAATAATGCGAACATGACGTGAATTTGAAAGTTGCATTTTTTATTATATTTTTAATGCAGAATAACAATCTATGTTCACGTTTAACTGCAGAAAAAAATTTAAAAAAACTTAATGTAACTGGCAAATCCTTTCAAGACGCGGTAAAGCTCCCATAACTCATTGATCGTCGGAAAGTTAATAACAGGTGCTCCGAAAAAAAATCTGTAGTTGTCAGCCCTAGTTTCGGAGTTATTTCCTTTCCCATGTTACATCTTCCTCTATTTTTAAATTAATATTTTTTTTACTCTTTTTCAGACTTTTGGAACCCCATTTTTTTTTTGTAATTTTATATTTGTTGTTTTTTGTATTAGTACAATGGATATAAAACTTAAGAAAGATGTGGAATAATAGAATAGCTCACAACACAGAGGAAAAAATAATATATATAACATCCCTTTTACTTATTTTACCGGCTGGAGTTCAGTAATCTGAACGGATACGGGGGGTGTGCAATTTTATAATTATAGCAATGACATTAAACAAGATGCTCCGAACATCAGCAAAATCCCATGTTTGGTGTAGGGTTTACCAGAAATTTAAAATTAAAAAGCAATACTCTAACTTACGGCTCTATCAAACCCGTAGGTTCATGGCCGCCCGTACACAAGCTCTCCATTCATCACTATCCTGCGCTAATGTTTTCCAATCATCCCCTGTATAATCTACTCCCCTCAAATCATGGTTGTTATTCTCCCACCTCATTCTTAGTCTACCAACTGGGCGTTTTCGTACAAGAAGTTTCTTTGCCCCTTTTTCATTCCCAGCTGCGGTTTTTGTTGTATTTAGCGATGGAATTCGGCGTGGTTACATCTGAATAAGAAAACTGAAACCGAGTTCGTTAATTTAAAAATGAAACAATAAATTGAAATGTTTGGTATTTTAAAAGCTCTAGTGTCCATAATATTTGTTTTCTCACAACGAAACTTTTTATAAGCGATTTAATTACCAAAATGAAGAAAGACATCATATAAAGCAGCAAAATTGGACAACTAGGAGTGGAAATTTACCTGTAAATGAAAATTTGAACATTGCTCTAGCGGCCACAATTTCTGTTTATTCGTAACGAAATTTAATACATAATATTTAATTAACAAAATTACGATATATCGCTTAAAGCGCTGTATAAATTCTACTTGCTGAGGAATTCACTTAATTTATTCGACACCTGAAATTTTTAATTCTATTTTCAAGTAAGTGAGTTGTCAAATTATTTAAAATGTCGACTTCTTGTGCTGTTGTTTAATATAGAAATTCGATCGTTACTATTTCAACTTTTAATACAATTTGTATTGAGTAATACATAATCTATTTGTATAATGAAAAAAGCTTTCTTTAAACAACGTATCAAATATAAATCGTGAATTTCATTATCTTATGAAGTAATAGAAAAAGAAATGATTCCATTAGGTAAAAGGTTTCTAAGATAACACTGTCTATAGTAGATCCTAAACACAAACGTTTCATTTATTAGAAATGTGTTGCACAATACTCTACCGGACACATTAGCAAACAGGCGCCATTTTCATGTCAGTTCAAAACATAGAAGCTATACCTGCTAAAGTGGCTCAAAACTAATTTTGATGTGGATTCTTATTATGTTTGTGCCTGATTTGGCGTAGACAAACGTTACTATACCGAGTAAGCTATACGTTCAGCACATTAATTGCAATGGAGTCACAGATTGGCGTAATGTCATTTCCAAGGAGTGTTTAACTTTTTTTCATTTAAGGATACTAATTTGTTCTGTCTTCATGAACACACGTAATAAATTATATTTAATCTGTATAAGATGATTTAATGTGTCACAAAACATGTGTTAGATTCAAATTACAGTAATATCTATATATTATATAATTCATTAACCTTCGCATACTGTACAAATGTAATATACATAATTCGTTTTTCATATAAATTACCATATAAATGTTAAAGATTGTTGTGATAACAATTGTGAAACGGAAAAAACTAATCTAAATTAAATTATGTTTCAAAATACGACATTTTTTCATATAAAAATCATATTTACATTTCATGGAAACTTTTTAAGGTTTAAGCTTTGTGCGATTATTTTGATTCTTGTTGACGTACATTTTTGGTATGAAACACAGATTTAATTAAGATGTTTTGAAGTAATAAAAACTATGCGAGTTGTAAAGATGATGATGGTTGTCTTGTTTCTTCTCCTGAACGCTAACTCCATGTTCTGCATTTTGAATATACCTTTTGAAGATAAGAGTTTAGATAAAGAAATATCCAAATCCATACTAGAGATAAGCAGAAGATATTTTTCAAAGTTATCACATGTTTTCATACAGTCACTCTCGATGGAACGTACGTTTAGCAACATTGGGCGATACAATGATGAATACCTTCTTATGAAAATGCACAACAAGTTGGAAATACCTGTAATTATGTATAAGTATTCTTTTACGTGGAAAACAAAGAAACCTGAAGATGCACAAGCACTTGTGTTCATTTTACCAAAAACAAACTTTGAAATGCAGATAAGAGTGTTTAAGAAATTTATGGATGATGTACATTGGGAAATTCTCTACCCCAGAGTATATGTAGTTGTTGTTTCTCCATTTATCCCTGCCAGTTACAAGGAAGTGCAATTTGCATCATACATTGTTTTAAATTTAATCTGGCTTAAATTACGAGAAGCCAATGTCATTTACATCATACCTGTTACTATAAACGATTCGTTCGCACTGCTAGTATATAGTTGGTTTCCAGACGGACAATCCCAACCGGTGTGTTTGAAAGAGTTGTACAACATCACACGGGTTGATTTGTGGTCGCCAAAAAGATCAAATTTCACTCGTGATACAGATCTGTTTCCTTCTAAAGTGATAAAAGATATGGGAGCGTGCAGTCTTCTTGTATCTTTATACAATATGCCACCGTATATCTTAATCGCAAGTGAAACAAAATTAGGTTATTTAATGGAAATATTATCTGCGCTATCAAAAACAAACAGAATCAGTCTAAAACTCCACGAGGAACGAATGAATGAGAATACAATGTGCGATATTTGTTTACCATTGCCACTTGGATCGAATATATACACTCTGGTACGTAAATTATGCACATATCCTCATATTGTCTTTTCACATTCTTGGTACGTACCGATAATACCAATTCCAAAATGGCAAAGTATAATACGGATTTTAAACTTTGAAACGTGGATAATGGTTGCAGTGACATATCTCCTGGGTACGATTACATTCTGGCTTCTGAAAGGTGGAAACGATCTCGTCAGAGCTTTTATTGACACATTAAGGACATTTTTATGTTTTGGAATAGCGGATAATTTTCAAGGAGTATTATCAATCTTCTACTTTTCTGTATGGTTGTACTACTGTTTACACATCAATACAGCTTACCAGTCATGTCTGATTAGTTTCATGGCAGAACCTGGGATATATCCACCAATCTCAGATCTTCATGAATTATTATCGTCGGAGTTTGCTAAAGAATCTAGTATACTTTTCGAGGGTGAAAATAACTTGCTTAATAATTTACCATACTGTGGAAACTCCGAAACATGTATAGACCGAATGATTCGACATAAACAAACTGCAACATATGCTCCTACATTATATACTGATATGATATTAAAATATGTATCTATCGACAGAAAGAGGCCTGAAATTATCAGCTTAAAGCCAGCTTCTGCTATAACTCACTACTCAGCAAAAGTGGATTTGGGACCATTACTAACAAGGAGAATTGATCATATTACACAAATGTTCTTCAGTGCAGGAATAATTGACTACTCACACAAGCAAATATATCGTTTTACAATGAATACGTTAAGACAGATATTTCCACCGAAAGAAACAATTTTTGCATTGAACTTTTGGCATCTTCTCGGAGCTTTCTTTTTGCTACTAGCGGGACACATTTTAGCGTGCATTGCATTTGTAACCGAAGTGTTGATGAAAGCTTATAAAAAAAGAAACCAGAAGAACTGAAGAGAAAATCCATTAATTGGAACGAACATACATTATTACACAATTAATAAATTAATATGCTGTATTAATGAGGATAAACTTTCATATAAACTAGAATGTGTTAAAGGTGAAAGGAAACGTTGGTATATTTTAACAAATTTTCACTGATTTATCAAATTTTTCTTATAACAAATCTGCATCCGAAACCCGAACATTCCTTTATGATATTTTGAGAGAGGACAGAACAAGAAACCATTGTCTGTAAGAAGGAGGCATGTTTCTCTTTTGTATCTCAGACTGCACTTTGAAGCAATGATGTAGTTGTGTTGACTCAATAGAGCGCTTTAGTGTTTATTTTGATGTTAGATTCCTTTTTAGTCAACTTTTAGAGTTAGTTTTCCTTTGATTTTGGTAACAGATTGTTTGCTGTAACAATTTTCGTATCTTGAAGATGTTAAAACACATGTAAATGTGTGAATCAGAGTGTAACAGTGAAAAAAGTTAGACTGAGTGCAGGAGTACTAACAAAACATATGTGATATTGATGAAGTTCGGCCGACAAGTGTATGTACCCCATACGTCCCGCATGGGGACATGGGTGCTCCCTAGCGGAAATTTTTAACGAAGATAATTTAGTTACGCTTCTATACTTACAGATGTCAACGAGTGACATGTGGTTAGCACATCGCCTCAATGAGACATCTAGTAGGTAGCTGAGGTATTAATTGGATGGATGAAGGTCGGTTAAATTTTGAACAGATCCCTTTTTATTCAGGCTTGCGGTTGTTTTACGAGCCTGAAAATCTTCAGATTCTGGGCCCATGGCTTCAAGTCCTTGCCAGAGGACTTGTTGCTTGGATTTTTCCACCCTAAAATCCATCGACCCCGGCCGGGTTTGAACCCGCGACGCTCGGGACTAGGGACAAGGAATATAGACCACCGCGGGCGACAAATGAAATATCAAAACAACTTTTATCCTGTTTTCTAGAGAATGATTTCTTAGCATATCATTTACTCACAACTGTAGCCTTATTTAAATTTAAAGTCCAACTAATTCTCTATTTAATGAGCGGGTGAGTGCACTGGAGAGTTAGTACACGAGTTTGTCTTAAGTAAAGTCGTACTCACACAGAACGTGACTCAAGTTACATTTCCTTCAGACACGCTTCTTTATTATCTCCCTCCACAATTCTATCCAAAAACCGCCTCCATTATTAAATCTTCGGCTTACTAACATGTTGTTTCCGGAGAAGGCAACAATTTCGATTTCTAAGTCTAAAATCTTAGTTGCAAAGTTCGAAATTATCAAACAAAGTTAAGTTAAAAGATTTGAAAAGGTAGATTCCCTATGAAAAGGATATTTCCAATAATAATAAAACATTCAAAAGGAACTAGAAAGGAGACGCTTTTAAAATTTTATAAAACAATGGCGGTTCCGACACTACTATATGGATCGGAACATTGGGTCTTAACCAAAAATCAGGAACGAAGAATAGAATCGTCAGAAATGAGGTTTCTGAGGAGTGTGGCTTGCTATACAATAATGGATCAAAGGCGAAGTGAGGATATACGAAGAGAACTGAATATATTCAAACTATTGGATAGAATTACACAATACAGAGATGAATGGATGGACCACATCAATAGAATGGATAACAATAGAATTCCGAAACAGATTCTTCATTATAAACCACTAGGACGAAGAAATGTTGGAAGACCCAATAAAAGATGGATAGACCAATTCTAACATAAGATCGGACAAACCAGGAGGTCTAATCCTTGATGCTGCTGCTGATGATGGTGAAGAATAAAAGTTTCAAATTTTATTGCGTATTATGAACTAATTGCTTAGAATATTGTTGAGATTAAGACTATTCTTAAGGTCTACTACATATTTCTTTTGTTCAATGCCACTGCTTGTCATTTCAACACTCTGGTATTCTCTCCTGGCATGCCATTATTGTAACCCACATCTGAGATTGGGGCGCCTGGAAGGCTGAGTAACGCTGACCCGATCATATATGATAGCTGATGATGATGGTTATGATGCGCCAGGAGAGGCCTTAATTCTACACTTAATGAATATGTTAATGATGGTAACGATGGCCAGATGATGTTCGGGGACCGTTTGGGCCTTAAAGTTTTCTGACATTTGTCTTACAGGTGAGGAATGATGTATAGGAAAACAATTAGAATTTACGCCGACTCCAATATATTCAAACAAGGCCTAATGATAACAAATTTGAAAATTGTTGAGTACATCGAAATTAAATACTTGAATTTATTAAGAACTAGCTAATACCCGGTGTGCGCTGCTACGCCTAAATAAATTAAAATTAAAATGTGTTTTATGTTTACTGGAATAAGTAAAAAGAAAAATAGTTATAAATTTATAACGCAATTATTTTAGATACCTCGTGCTGATTACACGGCGTTGCCCGGGAATCTACTAATCCCTATCTTCTTGGCATAAATGAACTGAAAGACGAAACTAAATGAGTTTTTATGTTTTGTTGAATAAACAAAAGGAAACATTTATGTCGTATTGTATTGTAAGCCTATGTTTTCACTTTACAGAGATTTAGGCGCTCTCCCCCTACAAGGAAGAATTTTGAACCATACTAATTTAGTTACACTTGTTTTCGTATAGATGTCATTTTGAGTGGTACGTGGCCAGCGTTCCGCCTCATACTGACATCTAGGAAACCAAGGTAGTACTAGGACGGGAAAATTCGGTACATTTTGCTTAGAGGCCTTTTCATTCAGGCTTAAAGATTTTTTTACGAGCCTGAAAATCCATCGACCCCGGCCGGGTTTGAACCCGCGACCCTTGGGACCAGAGGCAAGGAGTATAACCACTAGTCCACCGCGGCCGACAATTTATGTCGTAATTATTTCCAGATACCCCGTGATGATTACCCGGCTTTTCCCAGGAATCTGCTTATCCCGATCATCTTGGCATCAATGAAACACAAAAATTTTATTGTGAGTTATCCGCGAAAGATGAACATGTGCTGTCACGGACTTTTTTGTAGAGTTTTTACAGGTATTTAATTCTGTGTACATTAATGTTGTGTATCTGTTATGATTTAGGCAGGGGAAGCCATTCAAGCGTCCAAAAAGCTACTTTTTTTTTCACGGTTTTTCACTACAAAGGGTGATTTTTAAGGGTGAATGAGTAGAATATGTAAACTATTTTATAGCCTAAAAACCTTCCCGGGAAAATCCTGAATATTTTGCAAAAAGCTTCATCAAAATACTATGAAATACAAACAAACTAAACATTTATTTTTATATATTAGATAAAAGTATAATTAAAAATGAATGTTCAAACTTGAATTGAATTACGCAATATGAAAAGCTCCCGGTTTTTGTTTAATTGGTTCAACCTACAATTGCAATGGTCACAGACTATATCTAATTGCAGTTTGGTTAGATTTTACAATTCATTGAGGATAGCAAGAAGCGAAATACAGAAATCTTCTCTAGTAAAATGTGTAAATATAATTATCTTGAGTTGGGACCTTTTTCATATTGGGTGATCTATTTGTGGATTTCATTTAAAAAAAACAAAGAATTTGGTATGGCCTTGTAAAACCAATGAAAGAAGAGAGAACCCCTAGAAAAAAGTTAAATCATTGCTACTTGTACAAGAAGCTGATGACTGGCAAAAATAACCTTCAAATTATGGTGTTTCAAGTAGAATGACAAAAAATAATAATTGGACAATGAGGATTGGAATAATAGAAACACGAGGAAGATAAATGGAATAGATTAATTGGGCGCAGAAAGATGTAGTGAAACAAGCAAAATAAAATCAATTTAACACCAGTTGCTGTAATAAATTTGCCGTTGTTTCTTATATACAAACCTAAAAGCTAAATTATACGCCCTGTATATCATTGATGTTGATATTTTCTTGTAACTCTCACGTTTTTATTGTTTCACTTTAATTAATTGAGGGGTTCACAACTAAAGTTGATCAATTCCGACATTTGAATTTCCAAATTTTATCTGAGTTTGAATTCCAAATATTAATAATTCCTCAAAGCAATAGTGAAATATGTATTGTATTTGTTCTTTTTCACTACAAAAGTATTATTGTTTAATTCTTCGTCCACAATGAAAGGTATTGCTTCAATATTATATCAGTTTTTTCCCAAAGCAGTAAAATATGGACTTGGTCCACTTTTGGTCTGAACCCCTCAATTTCCACTGAGGCTGTTGTATCAAGTAATAAATGTGAATATGTATTTGCTTCGCTTTTATACCTTTTCATGATATCGTATGTTATTCTTAATTTTATTTCTGATTCATTCGAAATAAAAAACAATGAAAAAATCTATAAAATGTTTGTATTCATAAATGATCCAGTTGCAGGGTGTAGAGGAGAGTCTTCAAAGAATGACGATAAAGTTAGAAAGGGATAGCACACTAATTATTAAGAGCTAATTTTAAACAAACATAAAACATATTCTACACAACGCGCACTCCAAAATGGCGGGTCCTTGTTTACTTGCAGAAACAAGAGGTGAATTGGTACTATTACTGACTTAAAAGTACTGACTCATCTATCACAGCATTACAAATGTGAATATAATATTTAGAAGTGGCTAAGTTAAGCTAAACTGTGTGCATGTAGCACACATGGGAACTGATACAAACAACAGAGACAGCGTTTTCTTTCAAGTCTATACTAGGGGTTGTAGTGTAGTGACAGGTAGCTTTTAGGCTATAAGAGGACAATGTGACTGTGCCCATCTGCCACTGTACATGTTATGTATTGAATTTTTGTACTTTATAATAATAATAATAATAATAATAATAATAATAATAATAATAATAGCTTTATTTCGCCTGGTAGAGTTAAGGCCTTAAGGCCTTGTCTGCCACTCAACCAGGTTTTAAAAAATACAAAAAAAAATAGTCTTGCATCTAAATTACAATATACATAAACGATTACATGTTATAAATACAATAAATTAATATTTATAATGTATTTTGATTTACTCTACATTTAACGAATTAAATATATAATATGTACAAAATATATAAAAAACGAGAGAAAGATTATTAATGACATAGTATGTTATACTACAAAGGTCAAATGCACTTAATTTTATTGTGCTGGAATATTACACCTCGTTCCCAAAACAAATGAACAACATAATACAAATCAAATAATATTTTTAAAATGGTAACATTCTGTGTAATATTAGTATTTTTTTAAATATTAATATTAATACCTTTTTATACAAGTCTACCTCAATTAAAATGGATAATTGTTTTAAAAAAACTTCGTTAATTAGATATAACCATGTAGGCTTTTGAGAACATGTTCCATCTTCTGTATATCAGTTAGTACTGATTTTGGCGTATCAAACATCATTATCAAATGGCATTCCAAAGATGGAACGTGTTCTGAAAGGCCTATATGGTTTTAACTAATTAACAATGCTTTTTAAACAAAAATAAAATTTAATTGAGGAAGACTGATGTAAATAGATATTTATTATTGTTAAAAATTACTACATAACCTCAATTGTGATTACAATGAATTTTAGAAATATTGATTCTGTGTATTGATAGAATGATTTGGACGTCGTTATGCATCAACCGGCTATGAGTCATTATATAAGTTTCGAGAAAAATACGTTTGAAGTTTAAGTCATTCTTCACTATTTATTGCAGCGCCAAACTAACAATACTGGATATTTACACGTTACTTTCCTTGTTTGACGGCTATGCGTCAACAATCTAGGAGCGGGAACATTTGGCGCTTAGGTCCATGATGCAAAATTTAGATTAGCATTTATAAATGTCCGGTTTCATACCCGTTTGTTGCAAAATACAGAATCTCTGAGGGGACTGATGGCATTTATATTTTTCTTTAATAATGAGGCTACATTTAAAGATTTGGGGCTAAAAGTGTGCGTAGCCTACACTTATTTCATGAGCCAGTGCAACAGATCCTACACTTATTTCATGAGCCAGTGCAACAGATGGCTCGAAATCTCTTTTTTAATGGCGCTTAGCCGGTTGGGTGCGTAATATCGTCCAATTACAAGTGATAACAAGGGCTAGATCATTAGGAGGGTTTTTATTTGATACGTAATTTCTGATTCTTATTGGACTGCATCAAATTACACGACATTCAACACTCATTAAATTAACGCTTTTGTTTAACTGGTAGAAAATGAATATTGAAAAATGTTTTGGAAACAAATGAAGACGATAATCATGCTCCCACTTTTACCTGCACATAACATGATAACTTAGATGTGAACATATCCAAATAGCATCATAAAAATCATTTGATATTCGCCTTGTTTAGTGCCATGTATTAAATGTTCTTGCTGTCTCGGTGGTGGCCGCGCATTTAACTCATCTCCACGTCCTTGTGTAGTTAAAATAGCACTATATGATCCCAAGTTTAAATGTCCTCTCCATACAGGTCGTGTAGTACGCGGCATGTGAAATAAACTAAAAACAGAGAGGTTAAACTAACAATATAACACTGAGATACATTTTCTTGATGGGAAATCAGATGTAATAGGAACAGATATGTCTTGTAGAGTGAGTTAGGGAGAGATGTGGTGCGTATGGGTAATGAAAGAGGCTTTTCATTTTCATTAAATTCGCGTATTATTACTATTATTATTATTATTATTATTATTATTATTATTATTTTATTATTATCATTATTATTATTATTATTATTATTATTATTATTATTATTATTATTATTATTATTATTATTATTATAGTGCAGGACAGTAATTTCATTGTCTTAGATCTGTGACTTGTTTTTGACTGACGGTTGCTTCTGAATCCAAAATTAACTGCAAGTTTCTTTTTTTATCACTTCAACTTTTTAAGCTACATAATATCCTCTATTTGTCTCAAATTTGATATAAAATGTGCATATAAAGGACAATAAAGAGAAAATTTACCAAACATACTGTTCACAAAGAATAATTTGTCATACAGAGGCTATATATACAGGGCTTCCAATATAAAACCGGACACGCCTCACGGGGTTTCACCCGTCAGGCTGCGCTCTCTCCTCGTCCGCATTTCACTCTGCCAGCCGCAGAGTGTCCGGTTTTATACTGGAAACCCTATAGTTGCTGCAAGTTAAATTGTGTTCCGACAAATAGTAAACTTTCTTTGCCAAACGGTAAACATAGAGATTCAGGTAAAATGTTTTGCTTTTAGTTCATTCTGGAGTGTTGAATCTGTTCTCATTCTCGCTTGCTCCGAATATAGTTAGCCATCATATGTACGTGGTACAGTGTCTCCATCTCATGGCCTACATCTCATCCCGCATAAAACCTAACCGTTGTTGAAGTAATTTTTGTTAGCTTTTTAAGATTTAAAACCGATGTGTGTAAAGTAAAACTCGAATGTTATTGTTTGTTGTGTGATCTGTGATTTAAGTACTAATATGGATATCAGAAAACATAATTAAAAAAATAAATGTCACTTAAACATTTGTTATTAATATTGCCGTAGTTTCAATGAACTAAAATCGACCGCGGTGGACTAGTGGTTATGCTCCTGGTCCCGAGGGTCGCGGGTTCAAACCCGGCCGAGGTCGATGGGTTTTTTAGGATGGAAAAATCCAAGGAGCAAGTCCTCCGGGAGGGACTTTAAGCCGTGGGTCCCGAGTGTGAATATTTTCAGGCTCGTAAAATATCCTTAAGCCTGAATAAAAAGGCCTCTAAGCAAAATTTACCCAATTTCCCCGTCCTAGTAGGCCTACTACCTTGGTGTCCTAGATGTCAGTATGAGGCGGAACGCTGACCATGGGCCACTCCAATGACATCTATAAGCAAACGAGTGTAACTAAATTAGTATGGTTCAATTTCTTCCCTGTAGGGGGGAGAGCGCGTAAATGTCGTTGAGGGAATCAAGGTCTTACAAGACAATGAAGTGATAGTTCGTTTCAATTGTATTGTTGGTTGACAACAGGTAAATTATTATCAAATTGAGGATTGTCGTTCAGATGTATTCTAACCGTAATAAATAAATAAAGATGAACTACTGTTGTAGAATTAATTAGCGACCTGAACGATGTATATATTATGCAGCTCTTGGTCTGTACGAGAGATGCTGAAAAAAGTATTAGAAGTGTATTTAGTAATAAAATAATTTTAATTTCAAATTTGTTTTTAAATATAGGTACACTTTAAGACCCTTTAAATAAAAATAATGGAAGTGTGCATCTAACAGTGATCTACTCTGGACCAGATTTGTATATATACCTGCCCCAAATATCTCAGAAGTTTATGACATAATAAAGAAATTGAAAAATAATAGAGCCCCCGGCGATGATGGTATTAATCTAGAACTGATCAAATACGCAAGTAAAGACCTATGGAAATCTATTTATAAATCAATAGTCAAAATTTGGAACACTAAAACTATGCCCAAGGATTGGAATGTAGCAATTGTATGTCCTATACAAAAAAAAAGAAGCAAACTAGAATGTAAGAACTATCGGGGTATATCTTTAATGAGTGTGATTTACAAAATATTTACTAATATTTTAGCTAAACATATTACATCTTACGCAGAAGAATTTCTTGGAGATTATCAGGGCGGTTTTCGTAAAGGGAAATTCGCCACTGATCATATATTCTCTTTACGACAGATCTTGGAAAAATTGCATGAACGTAATACAAAATTACATTTTCTCTTCGTAGATTTTCGACGGGCTTTTGTTAGTCTTGATAGATCTTATATTGTCCAAGCTATGGATGAATTTAGTGTCCCAAAAAACTTATAAATCTCACAAAAATGACACTTTCTGATACAATTAATAAAGTGAGAATACAAAACAGTTTCACTGAAAATGTTACTACTTTTTCAGGGATTAGACAAGATACTCACTGTCGATAATAATTTTTAATATTGGCTTGGAAAAGGTAATGAGGAATATTACTATTAGGCCTAATCCTGGTGGCTCAATATTTAACGGATCTGGACAATACTTTGCATATGCTGATTATATTGTTATTTTGTCAAGAGATTTAAACACTTTAAATTATATTTTAACTCAAATAGAGAATCAGGCAATACTTGCAGGACTAGAAATCAATACTGAAAAAAAAAAGTTTGACAAACTTAAACTCTGATGTTGGAGGAATTAATAGAAAATTACATGGAGCGACATATGAAGAAGTACAGAATTTTAAGTACCTAGGATCCATGGTATCCAGGATATATTAATTAAAATAATAGAAAAAGTAGTAGCAGGTAACCGATGTTTAAGATCTCTGAATAAAATTATACAATCTAGATAGCCTATATTTCTAAGGAAATTAAAATAAGAATATATAAAACAATTATGAAACCTGTTGTAGTGTGCAGCAGTGAATCCTGGACCTTATCAGAAAGAACTGCTACAAGACTTATCACCTGGGAGAGAAAGATCTTAAGGAAAATATATGGTCCAATTAAGGATAAGGGTATCTGGAGAATAAGAAATAACCAGGAAATATATTATCTATGTCAAGATAACGATATAGTTATAGATATTAAAGCTAGGCGTATCGAATGGTTGGGCCATATTTGCAGAATGAACGAGACACATTTGCCCAGGATGATATCAAACACTAAGCTGGATGGAAGGAGAAAAGTTGGGAGGCCCAGGTTATGATGGATGGACGATGTACTGGCGGACCTACGGAAGATTGGCATAAGAAATTGGAGAAATAAGGCCATTGACCGAAGAGAATGAATGGTTGTTATGAGGGAGGCTAAGATCAAACAGAAAGGATCGTCACGCCAATGATGATGATGATAATATTTTAAGACAAAAAATAAATTCTCGATGTAATATTTCGTATAAATAAATAATTTGTCTATGTGTATGTTGTCCACCGCTGTGGTCTCGAGGTAGCGTGCTGCCGTGTCATGCAGCGGGCCCGGGTTCGATCTCCGGTCGGGGCAGTTTATCTGGGTGAGGTTTTCATCAGGGTTTTTCCTCGCCTGTAAGACAAATGTCAGGAAAACTTTTAAGGCCCAAACGGTCCCCGAAATCATATGGCCATCATCATCATCATCATCATCCTTCACCGGTGTGGAAAGCAACGGGAAGCTACCACACATACAATTCCCTAGTAAAGCTACAAGCATAGCATGAAAATGCTATGATTGCAGTGAAGGACCTGCCTTCGGGCAGAATTACTATGGATGGATGGATGTGTATGTTAGGCATGCAATTGGAAAATTACATCCACATATGTCAACGGGAAGTATAAAAGTTTATATAAACAAAAGTAAAGTGCATGTCATATGCACTGCATATTTAGCTGTATACATGTGCTCGCCAAACTCTGGAAAAGTTTTTTTTTTCTGTCTTAATATGCACTTCATACTATTCTCATCAGAGGAAAACAGTAATTGATTAATCAATAAAGTGACAATCACAAGTTCGCATCAGTAACCGCCTTTCCCTCAGATTTTCCTACAGGAAGTTTCCATGTTCCTCTTTTTGAATAGCTGCCAGAACAATGTTGTAACTCTCATTTTTTATCAAAGTTTAGTTATTGTTTGAAAAAATAGTGTTAATACACATGGTAATTTTTCCCCTTGTAGAAATCAATTAAACATAAAAGCTATTTAAATGTCATAAGCAAAGCCTAAAAACATAATTGTTTCAAGTACATGTGTTCCCATATAATTCATTTATCTCAGTGTTATTTACTTCTCTGTTCGTCTCTGTTTAGCCCTATGTCATATGAAATGAAATAAACATTACAATAAAATTAACATATGAAATACTAAATATATGGCCAACCGTGAAAATATGTTATATGATGCAAATGGTGAGTTAATAAAAAAATTTTGAAGAAATGACTGAATCCTAATACCTTGGAAATTGTATATTACGATGCGTGGTTGGGAAGTGGTTTTTACAGAATCGAAGAAAATGTTTAATAACCGAGCGATATTTTTGCGCTATTTTTTTTTCAAAATAATAAATAATAGTGAAATAATATCTTTGTTGGAAATATTTGCGTTCATTATAAACAACTGACTAACGTTATCAGTGTGGGCAATGTTTATTAGTTGAGTCTACAGCAGGCCGTGATACCAATCAGTTATAAAATGGCGGCAAGTACGTATTTATTGTTTGATATTGTATCAAATAAAGTTCAGTTAATTAAAATGCAGTGATTAATATATATATAGGCCCTATATTTAAACACTACTTTTTTGGATATTTTTGTATACACATTGTACATAGTAATATATAAAGGGCAGTGGCTTTACTTCCCGCACGAGGTTTGTAACATGTAATATTACAGTATAATTATTTAGGTTGGCAACCCCGAAATGTAGGATGTTGAAATTTCAACCATGTTCGCCATTGCTGTAAGTACTACAAACTCACTATCGCGCAAAAGAAAAAAGAAAAGAAAACAGGAATGAAGTCCAAAAAAGGAATTGAACATAGGCTCAATTATGGAAACGCATGTTATTAAGGGATTCTTGTTATTGCATTCATAAAAGAATATTTTAACAGTGTCCCTATTTCTCTGAAAAAAAAGTTAAATTAAAAGTATATAAAACTGTTATTTTTTCGTAATGTTAAGTGATTCCGGGCTGTGGCCGTGGGTCATTACTGGTGTTCCTATCAGACGTTTCTACCAAAATCGTCTGGTAGGAACACCAGTAATGGACCACGGCCACAGCCCGGAATCACTTAACATTTTGATTACCAGCCGTGAAAGCCGCATTTAACTGCTATTCTTTCAGTTATATGAATTTCAAACTTGGACTCTTTGTTTAAGGGAGCAGAAAAATAATAAAAATTTGAGAATAATGCTCTCAGGAAAGAATTTGGAACAAAGAAAGACGAACAGTCGGGTGAATGGAGAAAGTTGCATAACAGTGAGAACATATCCACATAGAAAACCACATATAATAAGGAGAATGAAGTCTCGTAGACGCAATGGACAGGGCATGTGCTATTAATGGGAGTAAAAGAGATGAATGAAACTACTTGTAGAAATACCGGAAGAAAGCACCCAGTAGATAGGCGAAGACTGAGGTGGAAGAACCATGATTTGAAGGAAGTAAATAATACACGGAATAATTAAAAGACATTAGCACTAGATAGGTTAATGTCCGCGCGGCCCAAAGTCCTGGGTTCTGCAGTGCCAGTGAGTCAGTTAATTATAAAACGTATTGTTTTGATATACATGTGGGACTTTCTTCATTGCTAAATAGTTTTAAGGTAGACAATGATACATAGTGTAGCTGATAACACGGGGTTTTCCTTTTATTTATTTAGACTTAAATTAATACACAATTGTTATCAATTTTTTCTTTTCACTTTATTTCCTTCTCCACAATTATCACCAAATCTTCCAAACACAGTTTGATTTAACAACTATTTTCCTCTGAAGGTTTATTTGACAATCATTTATAACACAGTTGCAGACACAATCCTTCTTCACAGTCACACTCACAATTCACCTCTCGCCACCCAACACAGGACTCACTGTCACGTACCAATTATCGCAAACTGACCGGCCGGCCTTCTCGTCCGCTCGTTCATATTGGCGGGGGAGGAAAGCTCTAGCAATAGCTTCGAGCAACTTCGGAGCCCAGAAACCTCTGGCTTCCGATCTTTCTCCAAGGAGAAGAAGACGCTGGTGGAAAGGTCTGGCAACACATTCAAGACCACTCAAGCGGCTCTGCGGGTCACTAACTCGCTAGGGTCGACTCACCCGCGCAATTCAAACGCCGCTTACACGATATGTAACAATAGTTAAAACCATCTGAACATTTGGCAAATATCTTCGTATATTTTTCTGGATAGAATAAGATTAAAATAAAAAAAGTCATAAAATATTGTCCTTTCACTCCTGTTTTAAATCAATTGGACGCGAAGATTATTTTCTATACGATTGAGTCACCGGGACAGATCAAAAATTGTTTGTAAGAATTAAATATTGAATCTTCCAACGTTTTAGAAGATTCATGATATGTTCCGTTGAGGTATTATTCAAAATGAAAGTATAAAATTATGGAATATTTACCTAAATATCCGTCTCCTCAACTTTATTAGTTGTTTAACTGTAGCGCTTTCGGGACTAGACCCATCATCAGCAGGATTCAAAACTCCTGCTGATGATGGGACTAGTCCCGAAAGCGCTACAGTTTAATAACTAATAAAGTTGAGGAGACGGACCTTTTAGGTAAATATTCCATAATTTTATATTTTAATCTTCCAACGTTGCCAATACAGCTATTTTATGGCTAGTTCTAGCCATCTCGCATTCCACTGCGCTTTCTTCATGAGGTTCGTGAGTGGCAAGTCAGTGTACAAAGAATGAACAAAAGACGTAGAGAGAAACATTAGCATTCTAAATATTATTAAATTTGGGAATAAATTTTATTAATTAATACGTGGCATATGTCCAGCGAATACTTCTACTTAAATTACCGCCATTTTCTTGTTGGTCACATTTGGATGTGATTCAAAGCCTATATGATGTCGAGCCTGTTTTCTATTTATTTTGTTTTCCAAATAGAAGCCAACGACTTGGTATCGTATCAAATTTGTGTTCCAGTTTTATTATTTTCTTGATATAAACATCTCATCCCCTTTAATAAACCTTTGTATTTGTGTAATTTATTGAAATTGCCTGTTTTATTTTTAGAAAGAGTATTTTGGGGAAATGTTTCTAACAATTGGGGAAACTGGTTGGTTAATCTCTAATTGAAACATCTGTTAAATATATTTTTTAGCTTATGTTTGATTTTTGAAATACTGAAATACATCCACGTAATTATTTTAAACTTCGCCCGTAATACCATAAGCTATCAACGAACATATTATATTCCCGTTCCCAATATTGTTAGAAAGATGTTAATATTTTCTCTATTTTATGATTCAGAATAAATAAAACTATTATTATTATTTCTCATCTTGTAAATCGGTGTGGGTGTGTGTGTGTGTGTGTGTGTGTAGAAATGCTTTTCACCATGTCACAGTGTTTATTTAGGCTAAAATTGCTACTAGGTCATGGAATTTTTAAAATACTACCGAAACTAATGATGAATCCCATTATTTAAAAATAGAAAAACACACAAACTTCATTACAAAAATGTTAATATTCGCCTCAAGAATTTATATATAATATATTAAAGATTTATATAAACTAGTGGTCGTCCAGCGGTCGCAATTCGACCATAATTCATTACATTTTTAAGTTTGTCACAAATACGTCATTATGCATTAATTTTCGATTTCTTTTAAAAATACGAACGATAGGAAATGTGTGGTATAGCTTGGCTAAGTCATATTTAAAACAACAAATACATGTCATTTGACATTTGTATATTATTTATATTTGCATTTGGCGTATTATTATATGTACGGGAATATATCTTCATCAGTTAGGAAAAACCGGGTAAGTCAACTTTTGGTTGAAAATGAGTTATTAACATCTCCCCATAACTTTTGGTCCAATGCACGTTCGGTAAAAACGGGTAAGTCGTCAAGCGAATAGTGACGGTGTTATTAAGCATTGAATTTTTTATGTAAGTCATTGAACTAGTTTTTGCTCTCCTGTAAAAAATCACTCTGAAGACTTACCTGGTTTTTCCTAACTGATGTAGATATATCCCTTCTTTGTCTCTCACTCCAACCCATCAATGTTCTATGTTGAGGTATAATGGAAGTAGGTGTGAATATCTAAATATAAAAAAAGTAATAAAATTACTGAAATGAAGATTAGACTGGGTTTAATTTAAATTTAAATAATAAAATGTACTCACTTTTTTAAACCACTAATAATAAATATGCGAGAGTAAGTCAATTCACATTTGCTGCTGCACAATTTTCTTTTTGCAACAATGCACTTTCAGCATGAACGTAAAGAAATTAATGAATACACAGATGAATGAGTAATACACATAAATTCCTTACAGACAATTTCTTTTATTTTGTTTAATTCAATTTATTTGTAATGCATATTATGCATAAATTTTATTTTTCTGCACTCTTTCTCTACATGAACTTTAAATCTGCCAAATATCACACTCCTCCAAGCGTTCAAGGTGCTTAAAAAGGGGTACAAAGTTTTTTCTTCACATATTAATATTTAGATTAGAAGATCAAATGCATTGTGTAAATGTGGAGAAGAAATTCACAGTCAAACAGGTTTTATTTAATTGTCCAATGTTGTGATTTGAATGTTACAAACTTGAATCATATTTGAACTTAAATGAAAAACATTATTCCTGTCCTCTTCATCATATTCTCATCCAACGAAAAGTGTTATAATTACTTCATTTCTTTTGTAAACAATGTTTATTCTCAACTGTAAGTTAATTTTACCCTCAGTGTTTTCATTATTAATTTTAAAGTTTTTTTAATATCCAATACATTAAAAACTGTTTTTTACCTGACAGTATATAAGGGTTATAATTCTGTAATATTATGAAGTAAATTAACATGCAACAGTAGAATAAAATAAAATTACTTAATATTATAACAAAGATGAACAGGATAAAATTATATTTTAAGAGACCGGGGCTTGAATCCAGGACCTTTTGGTGCATAGGAATTAACTGTAGATAAAATAATAATGAATAAGGTTATAATTATTATTATAAAGATTATTTATCTTGTAAATACTTAAAACATTACATTTTCATTGTATAAGTATTGAATTATTTCAATTATAAACTTATTTAAGGATTTAACAATCACTCTAGTATCTTCAATACTAAGCTCTTTCTTTTAAGCTACTTAAATTAATACAGTAATATAATTACAATTACAATAAATCATATAACAAAAAACAGGAAAAACGTCTTTAAATTATTATATTGTCACCTTTGATTTATTTGGTGCATAGGAATTAACAGTGTATATAGGAGAAAGGTTTGCATTTAGATTGGAACTTGCTCAGGTAGCTCAGTCGGTAGAGTATTGGCCTAAAAAGTCAAAGGTCCTTGGTTCAAGCTCCGGTCTGAACATCTAATTTTTCTCCTCAAATATGGTTAATTTTAAATTAGATGTTCAGACCGGAGCTTGAACCAAGGACCTTTGACTTTTTAGGCCAATACTCTACCGACTGAGCTACCTGAGCAAGTTCCAATCTAAATGCAAACCTTTCTCCTATATACACTGTTAATTCCTATGCACCAAATAAATCAAAGGTGACAATATAATAATTTAAAGACGTTTTTCCTGTTTTTTGTTATATGATTTATTGTAATTGTAATTATATTACTGTATTAATTTAAGTAGCTTAAAAGAAAGAGCTTAGTATTGAAGATACTAGAGTGATTGTTAAATCCTTAAATAAGTTTATAATTGAAATAATTCAATACTTATACAATGAAAATGTAATGTTTTAAGTATTTACAAGATAAATAATCTTTATAATAATAATTATAACCTTATTCATTATTATTTTATCTACAGTTAATTCCTATGCACCAAAAGGTCCTGGATTCAAGCCCCGGTCTCTTAAAATATAATTTTATCCTGTTCATCTTTGTTATAATATTAAGTAATTTTATTTTATTCTACTGTTGCATGTTAATTTACTTCATAATATTACAGAATTATAACCCTTATATACTGTCAGGTAAAAAACAGTTTTTAATGTATTGGATATTAAAAAAAATGAAATGCATTAGATAATCAATTGAGTTGGTGTTTACTTGATGAAAATCCATATTTATTAATTAAATAAAAATAATGAAAATAGAAATGCATTAATATTGATTGAGAAGATTATGTAAAACATGACATAGAAAGTGCTGCATCCAGTGATAAGCTAGCATTGATCTGTGGCTTCTAAAAAAGTGTAGAATAGCCACACACTCATGGATGTTTTTTCTCATAATAGTATTACAAAAAAATTAAGATTGCTATAGATGGTTCTAGACAGCAGATTACTATTTTTGGAAATTCACCTGGATACATTCGTAATGTTAACTAAATGTTAGCTAACCTAACCAAATTGTAATCTAACCTATACAAATATACCTAAAAAGTAAAGATTATTTTATTACTTTTAAGATATGTTTATTGCCACTAGTGGAAACTTGAATAAACTTTAGTGGGTTAATGCTGGACTACATGATGGATGATGTCACTAAACATTTTGCTATAATGTAAACTAATATTTTCCTATAGTATAGATGATAAGGTTATAAAATTTGTTATAGTTCCAGATATTTTCATTATCCTTGTAAAGTTTTCATAAGTGATAACTATCCATACATTAGACAACCAGCAGTAGTCCCTGTGAAGATACATACTGCCCCAGAATTGCTAGTTCAGCCAAAATACCCAGAACAAATTTATTTGCTTACTGTTTCTTTTTACAAACATTTTACTACTACTTCAAACATTTTCAAACACTTCTTAAAACAGTGTACACATTACTTAAATAATGTAAGAAGTTTTTATTAATTCATCCAAGAATTTTTTCTAATCCAATAAATGCATGCACATTATTTGTGAAACTGGTATGATCATCCTTGGCAATAAATTCCCAAACATGTTTTAAAATGAAAGGAAAAAATTTCCATTTGGTCACTCAAAAATTTGTTTTAAGTTGTACAAAATGGTAGTGAATATAAAGTTTCCAAAAGGTGGCAGCACATTATCTGATATATAAGAAACCAATACGACATACCTTTGCAGTAAATTCACAAATATTTTTAAGAAATTGGAAGTATACTAACTTGCTCATTTTAATATAACTAAATAAATTACATATTTTTCACCAAACTGACTAATGGTGTTATCTGTGATTTAGTGCACTAACTAATCCATTCCTAATCCAAATGAATAAAAAAGTAGTGAGAATTTATTTCAGAGGTAGGTTGTGCCAGTTTTACAGATAATGTATTGCTATCTAGCAGCAATTTCATAAGGCTCATGTATGCACAATATTGTTTTGTAGAACATAGAATTACTATTGGCGACCTTTTGGAAACTTTATCCATTATTTAAGAATTGTGATTAATGTTTTGTTGGAGAATCAAAACAAATAATGAACTAAACAAATTAATCAAAAATCAGAACATAGTAAACCATATAAGATCTCTCAGAATTTGTTGGCTTGGACATTTGATAAGAATGGATGATCAGAGACTGGTCAAAAAACTCTACAAATGGAAACCTATAGGAGGCAGAGCTGTAGGAATACCGAAGATCAGATGGGAGGATGACACAATGAAGGAAAATGATAGTGATTAATTTGAATATGGCAAGAGACAGATTGGCATGGAGGAGAATTGTTGAGAAGGCCAAAACTTTCACTTTTGAAGTTGTCATGCCTTAAGATGATGATTAATGTTTTAAGAAGATTTAGAAAATGTTTAAAACAGTAAAAATGTTACTAAAACCGAAACCCTAACCCTTTATTTGACAAAAGTTGTTCAAGGTGTTTTAAAAATTTAGTCACTAAGAGAATTTCTGCCAAATTAAAGCATTACATATCAAACAAAATTTTACTATTCCTTTTTTACTTTGTTGTTTACGTTATTTCTTGTTGGAATGGGCAAATAGTGTACGCAGGACTAGTTTCTAGTTTATAGAGTAACATGTATGTAATCCGTTTTGTTAGCTTAAATAGAGACGAGTTAGTGTACATCAGCTTCATAAGCCATGCACATGTGCAATATTATTTTGCAGAAGTTAAGTCAAAAAGTTTTGAGTGAGCTTTGGAAACTTTTCTTGAATGATATTCTATTTTTAATAAATTGTTACTTTCCAAGAACAAAAAATCTTAAAAGCCAACCAACAGAAATTGAACTTAATTAAATCAATTCTTATTGATTTTACTGTTGTGACATCTACCATTGTGTTCTGGTAGTATTTCCTTCATCATTAAATCACATGATGTTTGGAACACATTATTTCTGTAATTAACATTCAGTCTACTACATTGTTAAAATGATTGTGTTACTTTAACATAGATTCATATCATTGTTTTTCATTGGAAATTTACAATGAGTGGATTGCAAAACCAAAGTCTAATCCACAACCCCGGTTTTCAATTTTTTAATGTTTCAATAACTACTATAAAAACTGAAAATCTATGGCTGTTAATTGGAAAATCAAATGTTTGATTGATGACCATGGTTTCATAACAATTTCTGTGGGTTTTCAGTTATTTTTATTGTTGTTATGGAAACGATAAAAAATTGGAAAACTGGGGTTGTGGTTTTGACTTTGGTTCTGCAATCCATCCATTAAATTTTTTGATCCTGTACCTCCTGTGGTTACAACACTGATAGAGACTGAAAAAGAAGGAATATCATATCCGTAATTTGCACCATTTTTTGTATTATTAATGTTTATATCACCTTTTTATATTAACTTTATTTATCTCACTTTTATACCTTATTATACACTATATATTCCTGAGGTTGATATTAATATTGTACAACAGTAATTTCTTTTTCCTATTTTTATAATTAATACATCTTTTATCTTTAATCTCCATTTTTCATATTCCGCCTTCAGTTTTCATGTCATTTACTTTAAATCCTCATAATCTTCTGCCATCAGTAGCTGATCATCAGCAAATAGCAATGAATAAACCATATCTTCTTCTACCTTTATTCTCATGTATGAACATTTGTGTTTCACTATGTTAAGGCATTTTGTAGATATATTTTGAATAAGATTTGTGATAAGCAACATCCTTGTCTTGAACCTTTAGTAACTTCCAAATCTGTGTATGGTAATAGGAGATAAATCAAAAGATCTAATTTTAGAAGACATTCCATTCCATTCCATAGTGTTCTGCCCTAGAGCAGGTCTTTCACTGCAATCATAGCATTTTTATGCTGTGCTTTGCAGCTTTACTAGGGCTTCCCATTGCTTTCCACACCGATGAAGGATGATGATGATAATGATGGCCCTCAGCTTCCTAACATTTGTCTTAGATAAGATTCATGATGTGTTCCGTTGAGGTTTATTCAAAATTAATATAAAATTATAGAATATTCACCTGAAAGGTCCGTCTCCTCAACTTAATTATCATTTAACTGTAGCGCTTTCGGGACTTGTCCCATCATCGGCAGGATTCAAAACTGGTGTTTCACTGAAGATCTGGTAGAGGGGGTTGCATGTATTTGGTTCGTTTTCGTTTATCAGGCTGTCGTTGTGAGCTGCTTTCATGATTTCCATCTCTTTGAGTACGTTTATCTTCGCTGGATTATTTTCTCTGTGCATTACTGTTAGGGTGTTTTCAATATTTAACATGCGATGTCCTTCATGGATAACGTGTTTTGCATAGCTTGATTTACCTTCTGCGTGAATGAAGTCTCGAAAATGTTCTTTGAATCTGATGTTAAAACTCCTGTTTGTCCTTCCTATATAAAATTTGTTGCAGTCCTTACATGTCAGTTTATAAACTCCTTTGCTGTTGAAAATGTTATTTTCTTCAATGTTATTGTTTATTATGTTGTTTAATTTGTTATTGGTTCTGTATGCTATTTTTACGTTTTTATCGGCTTTCTTTAGTGCATTGGCTAATTTTGTTGTTTCTTCTTTTCCTGTGTATGTAAGTGTTATCCATGTTTTCTTGTTGTTGTCAGATTCTTTTTCTAGTTTAGTTATGTTGGTTATGTTGTTCTTTTTCCTTTTTTGTTTTTTTACGAGCTTATCTATGAATTCTTCATTATAGCCATTGGTTTTTGCCATATACTTAATGTAGTTGAGTTCTTGGATATAATTGTCTTTGCTTAATGGGAGTTTCAACATTCTACTGACTAAGCTATTAAATGTACTAATTTTCTGTTGAAAAGGGTGTGTAGAATTTTTGTTTATGGCCAGAGCATTGTTTGTGGGTTTCCGGTAGATACCGATTTCTAGTTTATTGTTGTGTAGATTTTTGGTTATAGACAATCTAAGTAGTTTATGCTGTTGTTAACTTCTATTTCTTCGGTGAAAGTGATTTTTTCATGCATGTTGTTTAAGTCTTGTAGTATTTCTTTTTCTTTTCTGTTTTCATTTTCATATATTACTAGTACATCATCGACATAATCGTGTTATTAGTTTTATGTTGAATTTGTGTATTAGTTCCTCAAAATGTTTATTTTCCAGTTCTTGTAGGAAGATTTCTGCCATTATTCCAGATGTAGGACTCCCCATCGGGATCCCGTCTTCTTGAATAAATAGTTCATTGTTAAATTGGAAGTAATTTTGCTTTATTGTTGTTGTTATTAGTTTGTTTAACTGATTGATATAGTTATCTTCAAGTTTACTGTCTGTTAGTTTTTGTTTTATTATGTTTGCTGTTTCGTTTATCGGGATATTAGTGTACAGGTTTTTTATGTCGAATGACGTCATTTTAGTATTCCTATTGATTTCTAAATGCTGTAGTTTGTCTGCTAGTTCAAATGAGTTCTTAATTGTGTAACGATTTTCAAGTTTGACATCATTTTTCATTTTCTGAGCGACTAATTTGGAAATTTTATAGTTAGGAGCATTCATGCAATTAACAACTGGTCTTATGGGAATGTTGTCTTTATGGATTTTTGGAAGGGCTTTCATTACTGGTGGTGAGGGAGTATTATTTACCCATTTGGCGTTTTTGTATTTGTTATGTTCATTATTGGTTGTGTTGGTGATTAGAGGGCACGATTTTAGTGCTTCTTTTATTTGTCTGCTATACTTTCCTGTGGGATCTTTTTCTATTTTTTTGAAATTGTTTTCTTTTATAAATTGCTTGGTTTTATTGATGTATTCTTCCTTTTCCATAATAACTATTGTGTTGCCCTTGTCGGCTTTTGTGTGTATTATATTATTGTTCTTAAATTTTCTTTTTATTTTAGAGATGTTCTTGAGAGTTTGTTTATCTTTGATGTTTATTGTTGGTGGAGTTTCTTTTATGACTTTAGCTGCTTCGTATCTAATATGATTTTTGTTATTAATGTTAAGTTTGTTTATTGCAATTTCAGTTTCAGTAATTAAATTTTGTTGTGTTCTTTTTGCGTTGTGTGTAGGGAAATTGAATTTGTATCCCTTTTCTAGCAAGTCGGTTTCCTGTTTGTTGAATTTTATTTTTGTAAGGTTTGTAATTCTTTTGTCTTCAAAATTGTGTGATTTGTTATGTTTTAGACATGTGTTGTGTTGCATGGCCTTTAATTTAGTTAGCTTCTTGTTCATTGTTTCATATTTATTGCACATGTTATTATTAATGTTTTCGTGAATTTGGTTTTCTATGATTGTCCAACATTTGCCAAATAGTAAGGCGGCTTCTTGTGTGTAGTAGTATAGCTGGTTGTTGATGTTTTGCTTCTTTATGTATAGGAATCTGATTTCGTTTTTTATCCAATTAATTTCGGCCTGTTTTTGTACTTTGGTTGCTGTATTATTTCTGTTTTTTATTTTTATTTTAGCGTAGTTAGGTATTATATTGTGTTTTAAGCATTCTTTATTGAAGTGTATGTTCGCGATCGTTTTGTGAAGTTGCGTTTTGAGGTTAGAATACTTGTGTTTAATTCTAGCCTGACTACTATTTGGCAAATGTTGGACAATCATAGAAAACCAAATTCACGAAAACATTAATAATAACATGTGCAATAAATATGAAACAATGAACAAGAAGCTAACTAAATTAAAGGCCATGCAACACAACACATGTCTAAAACATAACAAATCACACAATTTTGAAGACAAAAGAATTACAAACCTTACAAAAATAAAATTCAACAAACAGGAAACCGACTTGCTAGAAAAGGGATACAAATTCAATTTCCCTACACACAACGCAAAAAGAACACAACAAAATTTAATTACTGAAACTGAAATTGCAATAAACAAACTTAACATTAATAACAAAAATCATATTAGATACGAAGCAGCTAAAGTCATAAAAGAAACTCCACCAACAATAAACATCAAGATAAACAAACTCTCAAGAACATCTCTAAAATAAAAAGAAAATTTAAGAACAATAATATAATACACACAAAAGCCGACAAGGGCAACACAATAGTTATTATGGAAAAGGAAGAATACATCAATAAAACCAAGCAATTTATAAAAGAAAACAATTTCAAAAAAATAGAAAAGATCCCACAGGAAAGTATAGCAGACAAATAAAAGAAGCACTAAAATCGTGCCCTCTAATCACCAACACAACCAATAATGAACATAACAAATACAAAAACGCCAAATGGGTAAATAATACTCCCTCACCACCAGTAATGAAAGCCCTTCCAAAAATCCATAAAGACAACATTCCCATAAGACCAGTTGTTAATTGCATGAATGCTCCTAACTATAAAATTTCCAAATTAGTCGCTCAGAAAATGAAAAATGATGTCAAACTTGAAAATCGTTACACAATTAAGAACTCATTTGAACTAGCAGACAAACTACAGCATTTAGAAATCAATAGGAATACTAAAATGACGTCATTCGACATAAAAAAACCTGTACACTAATATCCCGATAAACGAAACAGCAAACATAATAAAACAAAAACTAACAGACAGTAAACTTGAAGATAACTATATCAATCAGTTAAACAAACTAATAACAACAACAATAAAGCAAAATTACTTCCAATTTAACAATGAACTATTTATTCAAGAAGACGGGATCCCGATGGGGAGTCCTACATCTGGAATAATGGCAGAAATCTTCCTACAAGAACTGGAAAATAAACATTTTGAGGAACTAATACACAAATTCAACATAAAACTAATAACACGATATGTCGATGATGTACTAGTAATATATGAAAATGAAAACAGAAAAGAAAAAGAAATACTACAAGACTTAAACAACATGCATAAAAAATCACTTTCACCGAAGAAATAGAAGTTAACAACAGCATAAACTACTTAGATTGTCTATAACCAAAAATCTACACAACAATAAACTAGAAATCGGTATCTACCGGAAACCCACAAACAATGCTCTGGCCATAAACAAAAATTCTACACACCCTTTTCAACAGAAAATTAGTACATTTAATAGCTTAGTCAGTAGAATGTTGAAACTCCCATTAAGCAAAGACAATTATATCCAAGAACTCAACTACATTAAGTATATGGCAAAAACCAATGGCTATAATGAAGAATTCATAGATAAGCTCGTAAAAAAACAAAAAAGGAAGAACAACATAACCAACATAACTAAACTAGAAAAAGAATCTGACAACAACAAGAAAACATGGATAACACTTACATACACAGGAAAAGAAACAACAAAATTAGCCAATGCACTAAAGAAAGCCGATAAAAACGTAAAAATAGCATACAGAACCAATAACAAATTAAACAACATAATAAACAATAACATTGAAGAAAATAACATTTTCAACAGCAAAGGAGTTTATAAACTGACATGTAAGGACTGCAACAAATTTTATATAGGAAGGACAAACAGGAGTTTTAACATCAGATTCAAAGAACATTTTCGAGACTTCATTCACGCAGAAGGTAAATCAAGCTATGCAAAACACGTTATCCATGAAGGACATCGCATGTTAAATATTGAAAACACCCTAACAGTAATGCACAGAGAAAATAATCCAGCGAAGATAAACGTACTCGAAGAGATGGAAATCATGAAAGCAGCTCACAACGACAGCCTGATAAACGAAAACGAACCAAATACATGCAACCCCCTCTACCAGATCTTCAGTGAAACACCAGTTTTGAATCCTGCCGATGATGGGACAAGTCCCGAAAGCGCTACAGTTAAATGATAATTAAGTTGAGGAGACGGACCTTTCAGGTGAATATTCTATAATTTTATATTAATTTGTCTTAGAGATGAAGAAAATCCCCAAAAAAACCTCACGCAGGAGCCTGTCCTGACCGGGAATCAAACATGGGCCCATTGCATGACAAGGCAGTTTTAGAAGACAGACATGGAAAAGTAAAAACATTGTGAATGATACATATATTTTGTGGACAAAAATTACTGCAGATGGAAGTCATAATGCTGAAATGAATGAGTGGATAAATAAGGACAAATTTGCAATATCAAAATCAAATGGTGTTTTATGGGATCGGAATATAAGCTCTAAAACCAAAACAAACGTTTTTAATACAGTAATAATGAGTACAATGACATATAGTTTAGAAACATGGGAATTAACATGTAGAACAATAAATTAATTAAATTCTGCAGAAATTATATTTTGGAGGCATTCAGCTGGTATTTCTAGAAGATATAATATAAAAAACAGTGTAATTAAATAAAAAAATGAATGTTCAAACTTCAATTGTGGATATCATAAAAAAACAAACAAAATGGTTTGGTCATGTCAAAAGAATGACAGAATATAGATTCCAGGAAGGATACTAGAATGGGTGCCACTTGGTAGAAGAAGAAGAAGAAGAGGAGGACAGCCAAAATTGACATGAATTAAGGTGTTTTGAGCAATATGAGAGAAAAAGGATTGAATAATGAAGATTGGAATGACAGAGAGATGAGGAAGAGAAGGACAGTAGATTAAATGAGCTCAAAAAGATGTGAAACCACTAAATAAAAATACAATACATCTGTGCTAGAATCCCAAATTTAACTAAAAATTTACTCACATTATTATTGTTAAATTTGTATTATGTTAGTAGAGAGATCACATTTGTATGAACTTAAATAATCACCATTTTATATATTTTTAGCTTAACAATTGTTTAGAGTATCCCCTGCCACATCCAAGTAGTGAAAGGCATCTTGTCTTTAATGGAACAAGCACCGGTTATAGAATTGTTATTCTTTCTGTATGCAATTGCTGTCTACCTAACATTGTGAGGAATTTTATTAGGAGCAATAAGTAGTGGATCCAGATAGAGAAATCCAGGTATAATGGTTGGGGAACTCAATATGCTGATCATATATCACTCCTATGATGGTTGAATGATCATTCACCGCTATAAATTGCAGCATGGATGTGAGACCAGTTGGAAAAGGGCCTTCTAGATCATAGAGAAGTTCTATATCTATTGTTCTGTGTAGGTTTTTATTTTTATTTCATTAAAGTAGTTGGATGAGAAGAGTCCCTTGCATGCGTTTCCAGAGTTGAGCCTATGTTTAATATTTTCCTGTTTATTGTTGTGTTCCTAGGTATTTGAATTCCTTACTTCTTCTAAATTTCCCTCAATTGTTGTTAAGTTTCATTCTCAATTAGTAATGTATTTCTATGTGTGAAAGTACATTCAGTTTTATTGATATTTAAATTTAAAGCAATATTGAGTTGTTTTCAAAGCGACAATAAATTTAACCTGTCTTCTAACTTATAATATGCAAAGAGACTGAAGAGAATAATGTGACATATTTTTAATTTTAAGTACCACTTTGGCAGACCATGTAACAGATGCTGCATACTTTTATTACGTACAGAGAAGAGACAGTGTAGTAGGAATGAATATTTAAGTGCTTGACGTTTTAATTATTAATTTAACACTTCTCACTAAAGGATAAATTATATTTGAAGAGAAAAATTTTCGCCTAGACTGAGACTCGAACCGCGGGGCCTTTGGCTTTCCATGCCAAGTGCTCTACCAACTGAGCTACCAAGGCGAGTTGCGATCTGGACGCAAATGTTTCTCTTATATACATTGTAATTCCCTCGTGCCAAATGCTTGAAACATTTGCTTCTATCTATTCAAATGTAGGCTTATTAGTTAAGAAGACATTTATTGGGAATTTAACACTACTTTATAAAGCCAGCAGGGCTTCTTTTGACGTTTTTATTATTAATTTAACACTTCTCACTGAAGGATAAATTATATTTGAAGAGTCTCGGTCTAGGCGAAAATTTTTCTCTTCAAATATAATTTAAGTGCTTGTTTGTTGTATGAGGTATGATAATAAATAAAATTATATGCTGGCATGTAGCCAATCTTGTCAGAAAGCACCAAGTGGTCTACTAGACATAACATCCCTATCTGATAGATAAATCACTATTTTTAATAACACATGTATGTTTACTGTGGAGAGGTTAGGAATTTAACTCAGGGATATAGCTATCAAAAACAATACACAAACAACCTTCCTAGCACTGAGACTCAAGATTTTATAATTAAAATATGGAATTTATTAAAAAAATAAATGTTATTCTGCACATCTTAAAAGGGGATTCAATGTTGTGTCAATCTACATAAATTCAAGTAAATAAATCAAATTACTCAAATGTTATTGTAGCAGAATGTGAATGATTGCCTAAGGAATATACAAGGTGTTCATAAAATAATTTAGCGATTTTAAAGGTGATGAATTATACGGTACTTTAACTAACAAAAACAAAACTCATGTTAAATGCAAGAGTAACATCTCTAGTTTACGTTATAAGCTCATAGGTGTTCAATGTGAGCCCCTTATGTTACATGACACACTTCCAACCTGTAGGCTAACTCTTCCCATACATTAAGTCTGGATTGATAGCAGCAACAGCTTCTCAAATCCTGTCTCTCAGCTCGGGCTGGTTAGCAGGCAATGGAGGCACAAAGATTCTGTCCTTTACAAAACCCCAAAGGAAAAAATCGCATGGGGTGAGATCCGGTGATCTAGGAAGCCACTGGAGATAAGCCTTGTCATCTGGACCATGACGACCAATCCACTAATGGCAGTGTGGAAGATCTTACGAAAACGCTTACATATGCATCAATACCGTTTACAATTGTTACAGGCTCTAAAGCTTACTGATTATGCTGAATTTGCGCTTGAAATGTTGCAGCAGCATTTTCCTCACACCCTTGGTCATCCCACACTTTTGCCTTTACACAGACAACTGGTCGTTGCGAACTGATTATATGCCATCAACGGATGTTGTTGGCATTGGGGGATCACGATTAAACTGTCTACGAAACGCACATTGAACTGTCACAACTGATTTACAACTCTCAAACTGCAAAACACAAAACACTTTCTGTTGAGCAGTTGCCACCTTTGTTATTATTGTTGCCATAGAAACAAAACAAATGAAAGCTACCCATTCACTCACACAACTAAAACTATCTTCTTTCCTGTTTTATTTCAGTCTTCACCTACGCGTAATCTGAGTGAAAATATTATTTCTTGAGACTACTGTATTCTCTTATGTACACACAGTATATATATATATTGTTTATTAAAAACATCTTTACAATTGCAGTAAAAATAACCAGAAATACATCATATTAACAATGGAAGATATCTGTTAATCATTGTTCGAAAAGAATAACCAACTTATGAGAAACATATTAAGAAAAAAGATTGAAGGTTGCTGTGCACCAGTCTAATGTAACCTAACATACCTAATCTAATGTATGTAACCTTTTGGCCACCTTTTGGCAATCAGATATTGTAGACATGTGAATAAATGTGTCGGTTAACATGTCACAACTGATGGTAGCGACGGCTACTGGCCTTCTGATGAAAGATAATTATATAAGTGGAAACATTTGTATTGATGTTCGGTTAGTGTAACCGGTATCATACTAATGCACAGAGTTAGTGATCTGGTTTTCGAGTCCCAGTCCGAATGTTAATTTTTCTTTCTAATATAAAACTATGTCCAATTCTGGAAAGTGTTAATTTAAAATATAACATGAAAATATATCACTACTAGTCTCTTCTTCTTTATTTCAAGATTCATTGATTAGCACATCCCAAATATACCCAAATAAAACCTTATGCAGAGAAGAATGGATGAATTGATTGTATTTTGATGGTGTTATTGACATTTTCAGATAATCTTATAATGGAACATGAAGATATATCAAACATGGAAATTGGACAACAAGTAAGTTACTGTACAAGATAAAATCTAATTAAATGTGTTCTTAATTGTAAATTAATACATACAGACCAGCCATCTATAACTAATTATTATCACAACTAAAGAGACAAATTTTTCTTGAATGGAACTTGAAATCAAGGCCAGTCACTACTTCTGGAATGTTGAGGTTATAGAGAGAAATTTGTGCTTGGCCTACGAGTTTCTGTGTAGTTTAATGGTAGAGCTCCAGAGTTTAAAGCTGGAGGTTTTGCACTCAAATGTTGATTCAAGGTGAAACTTCATTCAAAACACAATTGAGTGCTTCTAAATCAGATAGGATTTTTACACAGAGCTTTAAGCTGATTATGTTAGTAATTTACTGTAACAAGCCACCTGAAATCAGTTATTGTAAACACAAAATTCTGCCTTATGTGCATTTTGAACACAAGACCTCCATGTTTATACACTAGCACCCTAACCATTTTTCTCTTATGTTGTGTAATATTTGATTTCCTATCATGTAACAGATGTCTCAGTATCCATGCATAATAATTTCAAGAAACGTAGAAGAGTCTCAACATGTATTAAGCAGTTATTATGCAATGAAAACTGAAGCATGGTGATAAATATTAGATGAAAATTTTGAGATGAGGGACTTGTGCTCGCTAGTACCTTATTTCTAAGTTATGAGGCGTTTTATGATAAATCTGTGTGTGTGATTTATCTTCTTATTCTGTAGGATGTTTACATTTTCATCTGACTTTGGTTCCTCCTGACATCTCTATCCTCCACCATTTTGTTGTCATGAGTGTTTGTCCATTCTATTTACCTTTCTGTAGGTTGTCCTGTTTGTGGTAAAAATGTGATCTCATTACAAGGAGGAGTTGAAGTCTCTCCACCTTTCTAGACAATTGGCAAGAGATATCAGCTGCCTTTACACTCAAAACATATATATGGTACTCATTTCTCTTGAGGTAAAGTTTACCCAGGATCATGGTGCCCACAGGAGATTCAGACCAGTTAAAAGTCCTGTCCCTCAACCTTTCAGTTTGTAGCATATTGCTCTTAACCATATTGCCTGTATTTACCTGAATCTTCGTCTTCCCAATGGTCACTTCCCATTTTTTATTGTCATTTCTGATGTTGTTAGTAGTGTCTCTGATACCATTTGCTTAATAACTGTTCAGACTTTTCCTCTGCTTATTATAAAACACTTTGTTCACCTCGCCATCCCATTGCCTTTCTACTCACTTTCTTCACTCTACCTGTATCTTTACAATTAGACTCTACCTGTACTTCCACAACTTAACTCTACTTGTACCTCCACAACTTAACTCTACATGTTCCTCCACAACTTAACTCTACCTGTACTTCCACAACTTAACTCTACCTGTACCTTTACAACTTGACTCTACCACTTCCACAACTTAACTCTACCTGTACTTCCACAACTTAACCCTACCTGTACCTCCACAACTTAACTCTACTGTACCTCCACAACTTAACTCTACCAGTTCCTCCACAACTTAACTTTATCTGTACCTCCACAACTTAACTCTACCTTTACCTTTACAACTTGACTCTACCTGTACTTCTACAACTTAACTCTACCTGTACCTCCACAACTTAACTCTATCTGTACCTCCACAACTTAACTCTACATGTATCTCCACAACTTAACTCTACCTGTATCTCCACAACTTAACTCTACCTGTACCTCCACAACATAACTCTACCTGTATCTCCACAAATTAACTCTACCTGTACCTCCACAACTTAACTCTACCTGTTCCTCCACTACTTTACTCTATCTGTACCTCCACAACTTAACTCTACCTGTATCTCCACAACTTAATTCTACATGTTCCTCCAAACTAAACTCTACCTGTATCTCCACAACGTAACTCTACATGTTCCTCCACAACCCAACTTAACCCTACCTGCACCATCACAACTTAAATCTACCTCTACCTCCACAACTAAACTCTACCTATACCTCCACAACTTAAGTGTACCTGTACCTCCACAACTTAACTCTACCAATACCTCCACAACAAACATCTCACTATTCCTCACCATCTCTTGTTTTTGTTACGCGTCTCTGGAGTTCCCTCCACTTTTATTACGAGGCCTGTCCTCAAAAAACAGTAAAAAAAATAAACTTACTAATTATTTCCTTTTCACAACATAATATGTAACCAAGTTGTAGGCATATTCTTATTATTGCACTTCCATCATCAAGACAATAATTTGATCGAATCCTAGATTATTATTATTATTTCAACATATTTAATACATTCCTTTATATGTATGCTGTATAAGCCCTGTTATGTGCTATAAATTGAACTGTTGTTTACATCTGTTTAATTTATCCCTGGAGGAGTGGAGAAGACCTTACAATCTTAACTCATCATTAAACCATTGGTAATAGAATATTCTGGGCTGAGGTCCATAATTGGTGTTTCTCCCTCGACTATGTAGCTGAGCTTCATATCAGGAAACAACTTGTCACTGAAGTGGAGGGAGGAACACCAGTTATGGATCACAGCCTTATAGCCCGGATTCCTCTAATACCATGACTACCGGCCATGAAAGCATGCATTCTACAATTTAAACTACTATTATTACACCCAATGTGGTGTGGTACACTACAATCCCTGAGAATTAATCACCCTTTTCATATTGTATGTCATGTGGAAATTTGAACTCGTACACCCTAATTTATTTGTTTTAATTGTTTGAAATGTCTCTGTAATGCCTAAAGATACTGCACAAGAATTCTAGGGACACCCTCATGGAAGCTTAGATTTGCAATAATGCATTATAAAGTTGTGTTGATGTATTACAATATAAAATTGTACTCCATGGCACTACAGGCCTGTTGGCCTACAATCCAGATGCTGGCCTCACATCCAGCCAGTATAGGGTAATATGTGAACAGTGTGTCAGGTTGTGTCTGGTCATCATAACCTGAAGCTGCAATTTATTGTAGCTACCCAAATTCCTCAATATCCTGGATGAGGTTATTGGCTAAAATTCCATGAGATAATTTGTCTCCTCTTGGGACTCAAACCAGTGGTGGTTCTGTAGATCAGCACAAAAACACAATGCTGCAAACTTCTTGTCTGAGGCACTAGAACAGAATTATTATAATATAAAATTATAAAATTGAATGCTTGTATGTTTCAATCTCCTCAGCTTGATTAAGACAACCTTCTGCTAAAGATGGACCTGGTTCCCAGACATTTAAAAAAAATTAACCAACTTGAAGATACTGTACCTTACAGGAATTCACTTATATAATTTAATATCAAGATGAAATATTGTGGTTTCCATTTTACAGGATGTGAAAGTAGAAATAAAATCAGAAGGAGAAGAACAGACTGACTATGTTGATATTAAACATGAGACATTTTCAGATTCCGAGGAAACAGAATTTGAGGTAATGTTTTTGTTGATAATTCAAATTTGTGTAGTGAAATTAAGAGAACTCTATGCTTGTGACAGCTTCAATTGGAGTCTAGAACACAGGTATAATGTTACTGCTTGTATATGTAGCAATAGCAGAAACACAAACTATGTGGAATTTGTAATTTGAATGTAACGTCTCACCTTCAATAATAAGACACGGTTTGGTTTAAGTTTTTTTTTTTTTTTCGTGTTTGATTTTTATTTTTTGGTGTAAATATTATATCTCACCTTACTGATGTAAACAAAGTAAATGATATAAATAACATGTTTAACTGTTAATCCTATGTCAAGATTTATTTTACCTAATTTTTTTTTAAGTAATGCAGAGTTCTGTGCTTTAGATAAACATTTACCTTCAAAATTTGTAGGAAGTAACACTTTCAGTATTGATGATTAAATATTATTTTTAAATTACATTTCACCTCATATTTTGTATTGTTTTTAAACCGGTTGTAGAGACTAATAATCCTCCATCATCAGTTTGTAATTTTAGATTTTTCATAAACTGTGACATCATTAAGTTTTCTATTTCTTTAATTATTTTGTCTTTCTTCAATTTTATGTTTTTCTGATTATGTGTGAGTGGCACTCCAAAGGTTTGTATATCCCCAGTTTTATTGTTGCTAAGAAAAAGGACACATTTAATTACCAACAAAAAAAAATACTCAAATACACTACTCAAAAAAATTAGAGGAACACATGTTTAAACCAAAGCGACAAAATAAATATTGAAACAATTTAATTTTTGAGAACCAGATGTTTTGATTTAAACTATTGTTTAAAGCCAGATTCAAAAATCTTCTGCATGTTATTAATTTTTCTCTGAATAGGTATGTTAGTGAAGTTCCAAGAGTTGCTGAAATCAGACTGAGTGCTCATAGAGTTATGTTTTTAAAAACAGATTTGAAAAATAATCTTTGGTAGAAATTGTTATTTTGTGTGTAGTAAAAAAAAAGTAAAGTGATCCCACAACAGGCCCGGAGGCCCTTGGGGTAGTAGGAGGTTAAGGCTCCCATTTTTTCTAGATAATCTGCACTTTATGTCAGCCCGGTTATCAGCCCTGCGCGACGGCCGCCTTTACCCCAGAACAAGCGTCTGGTTCTCAATTCAGTTAGAGGCTGAGTCGACCCCAGGGCCATAGTGCCACCAGAGGGTTTGGGTCGGTTTTAAAATCCTGACCCCAATGGGACTTGAACCCTCGATCCTCCGGCTTGTAGCTCAGTGCCTTAACCACTACGCTATGGCGTGCCCCATTTTGTGTGTAGGCTGAAGCTAATACAGAGCAATGAGACATTTGAATGAAACCTCGGTTACACAAGCAGTTTCATTGATTAAAGATGGCCATTCCATTCGTCATGTCTTCAGATTCTTGATGTTAGCCCTTCCGTCGTCCATAGGCAATGGAGGCGATATAGAGAGACACATGGGTACAATAGGCAACCGGCAAGGCCATAAGAAGAAGACTTACAGAGGTAAAGGATAGATTTCTTGTCCTATCAGCTATTCACAGACAAACATCTACAGCCAGAGATCTATAAAATGATTTATGAACAGCAATTGGGGTGGTAATTTCTGATCAGACTAAGAACTAGACTGAGAAATGCAAAGTCAAGGTCTAGAATACCCTTTAAAGCCCCTCGTTTAACATGTCAGCACAAAGAAGCCCAACTGTGATTTGCTCAGAATCATGTTAACTGACAGCTCCGCCAATGGAAGGGTGTTCTACTCATGGACGAATTAAGTTTTCATTGAACGGGTTCTGATGGTCATACACGTGTATGGAGACGTCCTGGTGAACATTTTGATCCAGCCACAATTATTGTACGTGACAGATTTGGAGGTGGTTTGATTATGGTTTGGGTTGGGATTACTATTGAGTCTCGGACAGAGCTTGCCGTTGTCCCATAGCTCATGAATGTTGATGTTTACATTAATGGCATTATCCTTCAACATGTTATACCCTTTGCGTATGGTATGGACCCTAATTTTCTTAATGCATGATAATGCTAGATGTTATACAGCACAAGCTACCAGAAAGGTTCTGCAAGAATGCCAGATTTGGGTGACGGAGAGGCTGCATGCAGTCTGGACCTCAATCCGATCGATCATATGTGGGATAAGCTGGAAAAACGTTTTCGTAAGTGTCTGCTGTCCACAAAACCTGGAAGAACTTTCAAATGCAGTCACCGAGGAATGGGAGAGAATCTCACTAGTTTCTGTAAGAAGGCTGTCTTGTAGGTTTAATGCTATCATGAAGCTCATAGAGGACACACTAAGTACTGAATGTTGAAATAACCATGAAAACATTGATTCCTAAAATAATAAATCTCAAATTTCCAGTTTGTTTTCTGTTACAAAAGACAATTTGTTTGTATTTGTAATACCGTAAAATAAAATATTGTTTGAATGTCTATTCTAATTTTACATAAGTCTTCAATTCATAATTACAAAAGATCAAAAATTTAATTGTTTGAATATTTATTTTGTGGCTTTAGTTTAAGCATGTGTTCCTCTAATTTTTATGAGTAGTGTATGAACTTATTAGAGGATTATTGGTCTCTGAAACTGGTCTGAAGAGAGCAGAAAATACAAGATGTGGTGTAATTTAATATTATTTAATTAAAGGTGTTCTTTGCTTATGCTTGAACAATGTGGATGCTCTATACCTAGAGATCCGTAAAAGTGGTTTTATTTTTAGGGAAAATTTGTTTTAAAATTGAAGATTTCAATGTTATTGGGAATTTGGTTTTGTTATTTTAAATGTATGTAAATTTGAGTCTTTCTAATTCTAGTTTAGTATATTAAACCCAATAAGAATGATATTTCTAGTAGTTTAAGGTCAACCTTTAGCTTGTACAATTGATATAGATTTTAATACACCAAAATGCATAAAATTTGTATCATAGTCACTAATTTATAAGCAAAATTTACCTTTTAAGAAAAAGCAAACATGGTGAGTACCTCTGCATTCTCAGGTTTCAGTCTCTGCCTTCGATCACTCACCACAACACCATATTGAGAAATAGATCTTTCTGAGTGCACATTTGAAGTTGGATACCAGATGGCTTCAAAAGATGTGTTGACAAACTCTGTATACTCTTCCCTCAAAGAGCAAATCATTTTGCAAATGTCTAGAGAATTGTAGGTGTGGTAGCTTCTCACTGCTTTCCACACCTGCAAATGATGATGATGATGGCCAGATGATGTTCGGGGACCATTTGGGCCTTAAAACTTCCTGATATTTGTTTTACAGGTGAGGAAAATCCCTGAAAAATCCTCACCCAGGAAGCTTGTCCTGATGGGAATTGAACCCAGGCCCACTGCATGATATGGCAACATGCTACCTGGAGGCCATAGCAATTATCTCCATGCAGGACATGGAATATATTATGGTTCATTAAAATGTTTACATACTTATTTCTAACTATAGCTGCAGCCTTTGTATGATATGTTTTATTGTATGCACAAATATCATTTTGGAGGGGCTACAATATTTACTAATCTGTTATCACCTGTTCCATACACTGGTATTGATCTAGTCCAGTGAGTTTGAGAGGGATTTGCAGTAGACAATGTAATGTTAAATTGATTTTTCACATTTCACTTCCTACTCCCCTTTGTTACAATTGCAATAATAATAATTCACTTATTATTTTTATACCCTGAAAAATCTGTTGATCCTGGGCTGTGTGGACTTGCAAAACCGCTACTCCACCAATACCTGGGTATTTATTTATCCCAATTTTCTTGTCATCTGTCAGTTTAGAAACATGAAAACTGTGGTCCTGACATTAATCTTGGCCAGTTTAAACATTTTATTTTTACTCTTTCTCATCCCTGATATCAGTGGTGCTCGATATAGAACTTGAATAGAATCAGGACTGTCACTACTCATTTCAGCAACCTAGAAAACTGGATTTGATGCTAATATTGGTCATTTTATATCATATTTACATGTCACCCTCTAAGGGTGAAACTTGGGCTTAAATGTAAACTTATGAGTTACAAACCAGCATAATGACTCCCCAACAACTATGGATTCAACTATGAATTATCATCAGTCAAGTTAAACCCTAAAAACTATGCGTTTAACACTAATCTTGTCTATTTCTTACACTTTTTTTGGCCTCAATCTTTTTTTTTTTGGGTGCTTGGAGTAAAATTTAGGCATAAGTGTGATCTTGATTGTTACCAATAAAATTAGCAACCCTGAAAACTGTGGATTTGACACTAATGATAATTTTTTTTTATTATATTTTAATGTAACTCCCTCTTAGATGCCTTTTACCCTCCTCCCAAACAATTTTTTTTTTCCATATTGTTATATATGTGTACATATAATTTGGTTGACATTGATCTAATCTTACCACAACTGTGAGAGAAAATATTTTGATTTGTTTTAACCCTTTAGGTGCTGTGTGCTGATTAGATCGGTTCTGATGCTTCTGTTCATTACCTGCCAGACAATATACTTAAACTACTTGCAAAACCATTCACATCAGCAGATGCGATTTAAATCTCTGACACAGGAGATTTTACCAGTGGCATACAGAGGGTGAATTATTTTTACATGTGGACCCTCCCTACAGGTCTCTTGCCCCTTCCAGATTTTTTTGTTTTTTTACAGTATGAGATACCTGCTTAAATTTAGTTTTGTAATATCAAACAATACAGGGGTATTGAAAATGAATGGGACAAAAGCAAACATTCATATGATTATTGTATTGATTTTATTTTACCAAAACAACCAAAATATCCTCCATACCAGACTTAAAATAATCTATTTTATTATAAAAGTTCCGTAACTTACCGATTTCACCTAAAATAATGTATTCTTCTGCAATAAAATTCAGTATATGTGATTGGAATAAATTGGGAAGTTATTCTAAAATATATGTAAAATTAAACGATTAAAAATATTATATTTAAAATTTTTTTTTACAACAAAACTCAGTGTATATCATTGGAATAACACGGAGAAGTATTCTCAGAAAATATCTGGATTTTGAACATTAGAAGTGGAGTTTTTACCTGAATTCCAATGTTTAAAAAATTGCTCTAGCAGATGACATGTTTGTTTCCTTGCAGTGTAACTGCATACAAACAGTTTAAGTAATAAAATGAAGATAAATTATGTAAATCATTAAAACTAGACCATAAATTTGACTTACTGAAGAACTTGGTTTATGCACTTTCTGCATAATGAACTTTTCTATACACCAACTGCATCATTTCAAAACCGAATATAGGAGATCTGAATGGTTTTGTAAACTGAATGGGCAATGGTTTTATGAAATTAATAATAATGAATTAATAAGATATCAATTGACACAAAATCTGCTTTGGAATGAAAACCTGAGGGAAGACTAGGCAGAGGAAGACCTAAAACCTCCTGGAGTCAAGGAATATATTTATACATGAAGGAGAAACATCTACATCCAGGAGATTGGATGGACCGACAAAATTGGCTATTAGGAATCGGACGATGTCAAAGACATTAATCAACCAATGATCTAACTATCTAATTGACACAGGTTAGGATCTATGCTGAAATAGATCTGTGTGTCTTATTATTAAAAGCATGAGCAGTCATCATGATAAAATAATGGTAGTGTGGGACTGCCTTGAAAATATCAGAATATATTTTGTTGTTGTGACGCACAGATCTTGGAGTGATATATTAGTTCACATGCCATTACTATACGAGAGCAGAAGATAATCAATACTTTGGGTATCTTTGTTGGTAAAACCGACCCATAACCTCATTTTGCTGTATTTCATCATAGAGCAAAACTATGTTCTCTTCAAATATAATTTATCCTTCTATGAGAAGTGTTAAATTAATAATAAAATCGTTAATGTACTATTATTCATAATCACACCACAAAAATCAACCACCTTTTGACAAAGTAAAGTCCTGGGGCTACCTACTTCTACAAATAGAGGAATGACATACATGGAGAAGATTCACAACCATTGTGCTTACTTTTTCAACCTCTATAGCAGTTGAGTTGAGTGCTATTGCAAATGTAAGGCAGAAAAATAGTTAGGCTTCTAATCTTACTCCACTGACAGAAGAATATTTAATTATCATCATCCATGTGGCCTGTTACGGTCTCAAAGAGGAATTTTCCATCCAGTGCTTTTTTGGGCATCCCAGCAATCTTTTGCCTTGGGGGCAGTAGTGAAGTATGGCTTTTGGAATTCTATGAGATGGCATTTGTTGAAGATGGGCTTTCCAGTTGTTCTGGTAGTTTTGTATATGGTGTAGAATGGGTTCTACATCCAACTCATCCATACTTTCCTCATTTCTTTTATGGTCCCACTTTGTGAAGCCTGCTGTACGGTGCATAAATCACATCTCATTTGCTGTTATTCGGCTTTCATCTCTTCTTTGTATTGTCCATGCTTCACTACCATATCATAATACTGGTCTTTCAAAAACCTTATAAAGCCGTAATCTTGTGTCCAGATTTACAGTATTCTATGCACAATTTTAATATATTTGCAAAAAGGTACAATGTGGAAATCAATACAAAGAAAACTAAATTGATAGCCTTTTGTGGGAAATACCCTATATCTAGCAAAATTGTTTTGGATGAAGAATATGTAATAGAACATAAAATGGAAAATTTGATGTGTATATAGATTGATCTACTGAAACTTTATCTCTCCGTTTGCAGGCTACGACTGATGTTGTGAAGAATGAAATTAAAAATATTTTTATTAAACAAGAGACAATTGAAAATGTGGTAAGTTTACCTTTTACAAAAAATTAGTTTTGTTGCTTTTTCTAAATATTTTAATAGTTTATTTTCTTTTTTAATAATCCAGTATCAAACACTGTACCTCTATCGACTGTATTTCAATTTCAACATTTTCAATATTTCTAATTTGTTTTTTAGAACATTGTCTTTTCCTATGTCTTATGTCATTAATATTGTAAGTCACTTGTGATTTCCAGAATGGAACATTTTCTATCAGCTTATCTTCAAGTGAACATTCCATCCATCAGTTGTAACCTGTTTTGTAGCTCTTAGCAAGGTCTATTGAATATGCAGTGGTCTTGAGATCAGGTGACTTAACAAAAATTTCCATTTCCTCTTCAGAGTTCACTGAACTGGTTGGCAGTTCACAGCAGGTGTGGTCTTTAAATGCCTTGGTCTCAGGAGCATGCAATTCAGACAAGTAGGATAAGTGCCATTTACCCATGAAATTTAAATAAAAACATATTATTACTTTGTGTTTCCCTCTTCTTTATAGATAAATCTGATTGTTAGGAAAATTACGCATTATTATAACTTTAAAAAATCTTTGGAATTTTGTTTCCAACTCCCAAAACAAAGATAATCATTTGTCCACTGAGAATTACATTGTAACAGATGACTGATGTCAAATTTTACTGCAGAAGTGTTATCTGCAACATGTTGTATCTGTTTACCATGGAGTGTGGAATTAATGCATGTCCTATCGCTCTGGGCTAATACGAATAAATTTGTTCATAGGTACAGGTTTATGAAAGTATTTCTAAAATCTCTCTCGGGTATTGTTTTGCTTATTTCCTTGGACATTAAGAGTGTCACAACTAGGAGACTTGGCCTTTATTCATTGTTTATTTAAACCCACATTATAAACCATGTATGTTATAAAATGCTGGAAATAGATAGTGCCCTGTATAACTTTCCCAATATTGCGAGTTGTATTTTTGTTTTCATGACACAAAGGCCTATCATCAGGCTGCTCATGTCAGAACCACATGTGTTACTCACAGAGGTATATCATCCAGTCAAGTGTATGTGGTCAGCATGTCATGCCATTGGCGTAATATCTTGTATTTCTCAATGTGGTGCTTCCCAAATTCCTGAAGATGCTTTGTGGTCATCAGTCTCATACTGGCCAAAATTGCTTAATTAAGTTTCATGTCACATAGTCCCAAGGCACAGGACTTGTAAGTGTTTTATCTTTCCAATTGTTTTAATAGTGAGGTTTCTTCAATACCATGTTCCTTCATCAACAGTGAACCACTGCCTCCAAATTTTTTATTTCCTCAATTTTATTATTCCTTAATTTATTTTTGTGTTCATACTTTATTGCAACCCTTCCAACTAATTTGATAAATTCCTTATTTCTTGCTACCTGATTTTTTTTTTTCAGAAGAATAATTACAATAAATTTATTTCTAGTGTAATGATGATAGTGCAAAATATGTTCTGAAATGTATTATGATTTGCCTACTATCGTAACACCCATAACAAATTTCAGAATATTTACTGAATTCCATGTAACAACAAACAAATTTAACATAATCTTCTGCAAAGAAATTATGTAAAAAACCCCATGTAGCAAAAAATCAGGAATTTTTCATTAATATGTACATAAAAATAAGAAAAAAAAATACTTGTTCTAAAGAATGTTCAGGATTGCTGAAAATGGAAAATATGGAAGATTGTTGTCAAACTTATTGTTTGATAAAGGATCAGAAAACTAAAGATACTAAACTATTAAAATGTTTGGATGGACCAATAGGATTCTGTTGAGTTTTTATACTCAATTATGTGAATTTATTATAGCCCAGAATAGGCATATATATATATATATATATATATATATATATATTGTGGCAGTGGCCACATTTGTTTGGTGATTGTTGTTTGATGAATATGTTATCATGTATGTCATGTTATGGCTATTATTATACCCCCAATGATCATCGAGCACATCTGTACTTCATTCTGCAAGGAAACGTCATAGAATATGGACATAATACCTTATGTCAGCCGGCTGCATGCTACACCATTTTGTTTGTGTAATGCAGTGCAGTTAAATTCATTGTAAAGATGTAAAGATATATATCTCCATATTCTTCAATAGGTGGGTTTTATTTCTTCTAGTCAGCACAGTTGTATGGTAAACTGGGCAGTCCACTTGAAACACAAGAAAATAATTGTACTAATACCAGAAAACAGACTCAAGTTATGAGAAAAGAACAAAAGGAATTTTGAAGTTCCTGCAGCATGATATGATCTCGAAGTTCATTCATTCTCCATCAGGTGACACAAGAAAAGCTGGAATTAATGGCTAATTTCAAACATTGGGAATTTAATTGGCAGTGGAGTAATGAACTCCGAAGCATGTCCAGCTGAGGAAGTTATGTTTAATAAAATGAGGTGTGAAGCTTCCAATTCATATTTATATTCAATGTAATATTTCACTTGAGAAATTACTTATTGCTAGGAATGAATTCTTGTGTAATAAAAAGAACTAAAAAATATTATATTTTTGTATAGTAAAAAATGGAAAATGCCTACAAAAATGCAAAAAAATATTCCTGCTGATTATGATTTGTCTGGAGGTTAATCAGTCCACCAACAGACGGAGGAACAAGCAGTTCTCCTGATTGACATAACATCAGTTGATAAGAAATTGCTAAAGAAAAGCTGCACAAGCTTCGAAATTGGTTTAATTAGAAGACTGAATACGAGGTGTGGTATTAAATGCTTTAATTTAATTCTTAAATTAAACCTCGTAGTGATTTTTTCCTATATAAGTTCAAATAATATTTTGTTTGAATATTGAAAATTTTAATACTTAAAAAAATTAAAAATTGTGTTTGGACAATAGAGGGTTAAGAAAGCAGTTGGTGTGATCAACATTGAAAACTTTGTCCATGTTTGCTTTGCAAACCAATGTCTGTTGTTTGAGAAAAATTCACGATATTGGGAGAAGGACCATTCAACATTACAAGAAGGTAGTCTTGGATATTTCATATAAGAAATGTTACACACAAATTTTAAATTTCATCAGTGTCAACTTGTCATTCCAGAACTTCAGCAATTTTACACATAGTATGAGTCCATAATTAAGTATGTCATCCTAATCATAAATAAGGAATTCCCTTCAAGCTATATGGAGTAAAGCAAGATGTTTAAGAATGAAATTCATTTACTTAAACCTTTCATTAAAATATGAAAAATATATGAGTTTTATGATTAATTTAAAAATGAGAACAAAAAATAATTTATGTATATATATTTTAACCAGATTATTTAAAATATTTAATTACATATTACAAATATTTGCATTTTTACAAAATATTATAAAAATGTGTATTTTTATATGAGATAAATTTTCCTGTACAGATTACAGTCTTCTAATTCAAAATTGTTTTCTACCTGAAAGAAATATATTTTTACAACATAAACTCTGTACTGTATTACTTACCAGGTTTTCCATATCTTGGCTACATTTTGTCAATTTTTTCACCATATGGGACAGTGCTTTGTGTTCTCTTTGATGGTCACATTATAAGATTAAAGAATAGAAATTATATAGTATCAAATAAAAAAATCTATTTGATGAGACAGTAAAATTTCACATTGCTACTGACTTTTTTATGTTTTTTATTTAAGTGAACCTTACATATTTTTAAGTTATTGTAATATTGTGTTTTCAGGTGGACAGAAGTGAAGAAAGCCTAGTTAGGATGTGTACTCCTAATCAGAGCTTTGAACCAGATGTAGACTTGACATGGAAAACTTCAAATTGTTCTATTAGTAATATGCCATTTTCTAACACGAGCGATCTGAATAATCATTTACGTTCATTCCAATGTTCTCTCTGCAATAAGGAATTTTCTCGTAAATCTAATCTTATTTGTCATTTACGGATGCATAGTAATGAGAAACCATTCAAATGTACTGTATGTTATAAGGCATTTTCTCAAAAATCCGGCCTTAATGCGCATTTACTTGTGCATACTACTGAGAAACCATTCCAATGTTCTTTTTGTAATAAAGCATTTTCTCGGAAACCTAAGCTTAGACAACACTTGCGTTTTCATAGTAATGAAAAACCATTTAAGTGTTTCGTTTGCAACAAGTTATTTTCTCAGAAAGGAAATCTTAGTGATCATTTACTTGTGCATAGTAATGAGAAGAAATTCAAATGTTCTGTTTGCAATAAGGCTTTTTCTCATAAGTCCAGTCTTAATCCACATTTACTTCTTCATACTAATGAGAGACCATTTAAATGCGATTTATGCAATAAGGCATTTGCTCAAAAGTACAAACTTATCGAACATTTACGAGTGCATAGTAATGAGAAACCATTCAAATGTTCTGTTTGCAATAAATCATTTTCTCGGAAGTTCAATCTTAATGTCCATTTTCGTGTACATACTAATGTGAAACCGTTCAAATGTTCTGTTTGCAATAAGTCATTTTCTCACAAGACTCACCTTACAGAACATTTACGTGTGCATAGTAGTGCGAAACCATTCAAATGTTATCTTTGTAATAAGACTTTTTCTCTGAAATCAAACCTTAATAAACATTTAATGAGACATAATTTATAGGCGACGGATAATGAGGTTCAATACCATTATAAAAAATAGCTGTTTTCATAAGGACAGTTCATGACATGTATTTTGATTCATAAAATAAAGAATAGGATTTTTTAGACCATTGTGATATTGGATTTTCCTCTCCTTGATGCAGCAGTGCCCTCTCCTTGCATTTTTCTCTGTTTTGCTTTTTAAAATTAGACAAAAAATCGTTATTTCAGTCTTCTTAGACAACTTCAAACATTGTTTATCAAAATAATATAAAGTGTGATTTTAAATCACAGAAACAAGGATAAAACTGCAGATGTAAAATCAATTTTCAAATTTAAAAGTTTTGCTGGAAGAATTGAAGCTAAATTCACTTTGTATTTTCCATAATGTCTGTGTTTATTAGCCATTTTATAAGACTCTTAACAAGTGAAATAAGATGGATAAAATAATTCAAGAAATGGATTTGATGACTGGGTAGCAATTTACATTCCTCCTGAGAATATATTTACTTGATTTTAATTTCTATGTGACACAATATTCTGTTTATTGATATCTAAAATTACAGTAGTATTGAGTAGTTTACAAAATTAGAAATATTAAACTGCTCTGTTATCATAGATGGAAAGGGACTGAAGATGACAATGTGGTATGTTTTAATTTAAGTACCATTTCAGCAGACCATGTTACATAAATGAAGTGGACCTGTATTGTGTACAGAGATGAGTGTATATGTGAGAGTGAAGATGAGTGAAATTCTGTGTCGCCATATAGCTTCATGTTGTGACTGTCCTGGAAGGGCCTTGGCCCACTCTTCCAGCTGCTGGTATCACATCCGCATGTGTTAATCATAGAAATAGACGTTCATTTAGCCAGTATAGGGGTGACATGTGGTCAGCATGCCGGATATCATAGCTGTTCTAAATAGTTTTCTCAAACTAAAGCCACTACTTATTATAACTACCCAAATGCCTCGTGATGCACTTGAACCATACTGGCCGAAATTACATGAAAAATTACTTTCTCTATGGAGACTCCCTTAGGCCATTGCCTGAAATCATTCGGCTTCAGCATAAGACCACCTTGTATCCTAATTTTGATGAAAAGTACCAGGGATGAGGTCTCTACGAGTGTATGATGGATGAATCACATGTTTTCTCAACATATGTACTGTCAAGAGGTTCGGAATTTAATCCAGACATCTGATTCACAGTCTAGCATTTCAAAATTGTACAAGATCTACCCCCATAGCAGCATTATAGAAAATTTTAAATTTAAAATTTCAATCCTGTCAGAAATCGAACCTGAAGCCTGTAGTCAGGAGGTACTACTTGAGCTAGTTTAATTGTTTATTCTAAATAAAAATAAAGAAATTTATTATCCTGTGTATCATAAAAGGAAAAAAAAAGTGACATACTACTAGGTTATTCGATAAGTAATATCAACACTGTTATCAGCAATCCTAGTGATAACCATTGTAATCATGTAGTAAGTTTTTGAACGGTCTTTATTGTATGAATCTGTAGTATTGAAAGTCTCAAAATAGCAATATTTTGTGAATACATTATTTTTTTCTCTCATTTAGTAATTAATACCCCCTAAAAAGATGTTCAATTGGGTTTGTTTAGAAGGTGGAATTGGGAAGTACTCGAACATTCACGAAATTCACCAGACAAGAGCCCTTGTGACTATGCCTTATTCTCAAAGATCAAAGAACCTCTATGAGAAATCTGATTTCAATGCGTTAATATCCAGAAATTGTGCTCCAGATAAAGTGACATCTTCCAAATATTTGTCAATGTCGGCCTATAGTTAACTTGACAGGAGACTTTAAATGAAGGTCGTAATGTCAAAAATAACCTAAATAATATTTGTTGTATGTTATAATTATATCTATCTACAATGATGTAACTGCCCAATGATGGGTCTTAGTCTCACCTTTTATAGGATTTACTAGACCATGTTAAATTAGTTACTTTAATTTTCCTACAAATGTCATGAATGGTATACGTTCAACATACTGACCAAATGAGAACATCTAACAGCAACTGAGGAATTACTATGATGAATAAGAATGGTAAATTTTGCTGAGAGACCTCTTTATTCAGGCTTAAGGACATTTCACGAAAATCTTAAGATTCGGGATCCATGGTTTAATATCCCTCCTGGAGGACTTGCTCCTTGGATCTGTCCATCCTAAAAAAATCTATTGACAGCGGCCAGTTTGAACCCACAAATAGAGGCAAGGAACATAACCACTAGTCCACCACAGGCAACAAATTAATACCTAGGGAATATATATGCGGTTTTTTTAAATGCCTCAAAATTTAACCAGAAGTTGAGGTTAAACCTAAAATTAATTATATTAATAATGATTGCTCATCCCAAATAAAAACTTATAAATTGAGGCTGGATTTTTATGTAGAGTTACCCTATGAAATATGTACATAAATATGTTACAAAATATGTATCAACATTATAAAGAGACGTTAAAACTGTTTAAATAATTCATTTATTTATTTATTGTACTGGCAGGAATGTGAATTTCATCATTTTCTCAAGGAATTAGGAGTTTTTAAAATCCTGTAATGTTACTGAAAAGATGAAATATTGTTTTAAACAAATTACATACAAGAATCTTTACAGTATGTCCCTGATATTATGTACAGTCCTAAAGTCTATCAGGACATGAAACACAATAAGTCACAATATATTTTTCTATATTTTCAGGAGTTAGTTTTTCTCAATGAGCAGAAATTGTGTTATATATATTTGACATCACAGAATGTCATTGGTAAATACTTAAGAAGATTGACGTTTGCGTTCACCTAAACATTTGAAATAATATGTGAAAATATGTAATTATGTTTAAAATATATAGAATCGACTGGAATAAGTGACATAACATCCATTGAAGGTCACCAAACACTTACCTTACCTGAATAAACATGTTGCACATGGCTGTAGCAGAAATGTGAATAAAATGTTGGCAAGTATGTCGCTACCAGCCCTCTAGTTCTCAATTGCAGGATTCATATTTTGGCACATCCCTTAGGGTAGTTACATACCATCCATATGTTTATTGGACAATCATCCAGCCAGTCCCCCACAGAGCTGCTCCTTATTTTAGCTACCCCTGAATTCCTCACGATGCTGGCTGGGCACCAGTTCCATACTGGTCTAAATTCCATGATGCAATTTCTTCTCCATGTGGACTCTTTTATTTATTGATTTATTTAGCATGTTCCATCATAAAGAAAGTAATACTACATGCTTTAATTTACAAAATTATTTACATAAAATTATTTGCAAAAAAATAAATTCTTTTGTTTTCATTAATTTTCTATGGCCACTTTTAATTTTTTTTCATCTATTTGTTCCACTCATTGAATTGGCTTTGCTTTGCTCTATACTCTGTCTAAATCTATGGAATTAATGAATGAGATTAATTCAACTGTGTATTCCTGTACTAGTCTTACTTTATCTAATTTCCATTTACTTATTTCTTAATCATGTTGTTCTTATATAACTGTCTTTCTGTTTCTAGTTTTGTACATTCAAACAATAGATGATCTATGGTTTGTTCTGAGTTTTCCCATGTACACAAGGGGTTGTCTTTTATTTTAAAACAATAATTAATAACTGCTTATTTTCCCATGCCCTGTTAAGAAAGTAGTTATTTTTCCAGTTAAAGGTAAGTTTAATTTCAAACTTTCCTTCACACTAGGTAAAAAAGGATTTTGTCACTGCACTTTGTGGTGTTTTTCCATTCATTTTCCCATTTATTTACACTTATTGATTGCAATTCACTTAAAACTACGCTGGCTGGTTTACAGTCGTAACACACTGGAAGTTCTCTGTTCCCTGCTGCTAGTTTAGCCAGCACATGTCACATAGCTCTGCACCTCTTGGCTACTTTACAATCTTATGTAGAAAAATATGGAGGAATATACTGTATTTTAACCCAAGAGAGGTGGCACCTTAGCAACACACTTAAAAAGTGGTGAGGGTGATTTTATGACTAAAAGAAAAAAGAATTGTGTTTATTAATACTGGTAACTAAATGTTGATTTTATTTATGTATATGCACGTTGTTCTTGCATTAACTTAAATTGAAATTAAAGTTACTTCATATAAAATAGTAAAAATAACAACACATATTAGAGGGCCCCCAAATATATTGTGTAGTTTTAAACAGAAATTTTACTAAATATACAATAAGTAAAAAAAACGATTTAATAAAGATACTGTTTTAAAACTTTATTATAATTTCATTTCCTGCTTAAATGGATACTAGAATTATTTTATGAAATTTTCACTTCGTGTACAGTAATAACAGTTGTCTCAAATCATTGTCAACCCTTTTAATAATTATTTTATAAATATTGTCGCTACAAATAGTTTAATTTTAAATTGAAAAAAAAATGATATAATAATAATAATAATAATAATAATAATAATAATAATAATAATAAAAACATTAATATCAATACAAATAATCATTGATCACAGATATTTACCATATACAGTAGAAAATACAAACTTTGGTATCTCAGATCACAATGCAACATTTATCCATATTCTGTTAGAGACAAACACAGCCATGAACTCAAAACTTAACAAAACAATAAGTTATAAAATAAATTTTAACAATGAAAATATTGAATACTTTAAATCTTTACTACAAAGTGAAAGTTGGAATGATGTCATCAATAAAGTTGACATAGATGAAAAATCAGTAGAATTCGTAAACATCATAAAATATTACTTAGATATTGCCTTCCCAATTAAGGAAGTTGTAACTTCACAAAACAAGAGCAAAAAATCAAACTGGATAACAAGAGGAATAATAATATCATGCAAAAGAAAAAGAGAGCTGTATAAACTGTATAAAAATACTAGTAATCCTAATGTTAAATCATACTTTGAACTGTATAGCAAAATATTAAGGAAAGTAAATCATGAGGCTAAACAAAGGTCCAACAGGGATTTTATTATAAAGGCAGAAAACAAAGGAAAAGCTATATGGGATATTGTAAAAAAATAATCTGGAAAGAGTAATGAAAATGTTAAAGATAGAATGGAAATATCTGTCAATGACAAAGTAATTAAAAATTTGTATGAAATAGCTGAGATATTTAATAACTACTTTGCAAATGTTACACTGAATCAAGCAACAATAACTCATAATCCACAACCAATTTTAAACCACATGAATGTCAAAAACACTATATTCTTAACACCTGTAACACCAGAAGAATTATTTAAAATATTTAACTAACTGAAAAATATTGACATAGGCTTTCACGGCCAACAGCCCGGATATCTTCTACAAGATCATCATAAAACTGAAAAATAGTTTATCATGTGGAATTGATGAAATACTAGACCTTATTGTTAAAAGATGTTCCAGTTTACTGATAACACTGCTTTTAAATATCTCAAATTCATCACTGATCACAGGGAAATTTCCTAAAATTTTTAAAACAGCAAAAGTTCGTCCAATATTGAAGAAGGGTGTTAAATTAAATATTGAAAATTATAGACCTATATCACTACTATCAGTTTTCTCTAAATTCATGAAAAAGTTTTGTATAATAGACTGGTTCCATTCCTGGAATCTAATCATGTGCTTTCTGGTTCTCAATATGAATTTCATAAAGGTACAGGAATCAACAATGCTATACAATCATTTACAGAATCAATATTCAAAGCTAAAGATAATAGAGAACAAACAATAGGGCTTTTTCTAGATCTTAGTAGAGCATTTGACATGGTTAACCATGAAATTATAATCAGAAAACTAAATACATTTGGTGTTAGGGGACTGGCAGAAAAATGGTTAATTTCATATTTAAATAACAGAACACAAATAGTTGAAATTTACAATATCCAATCAAATTCAACATCTATGGAGCATGGGGTACCCCAAGGATCAATTCTGGGTCCAATCCTTTTTCTTATATATATTAATGACCTTCGCATAATTATGCCCAAAGCCAAAACTATATTATTTGCAGATGACACTAATATCATACTCGGTGACATTGATAATAATGATCTACAACTGAAGATAGATAAAACATCAACAAATCTAGAACAATAGCTAATAAACAGTAAACTCAAACTAAACGTAAACAAAACAGTGTACATATATTTCAAACAAAATCAGAAAAATCCCATCAACATTATGCTTAATGACACCTTTATAAAAGAAGCAAATTGTGCCAAATTTGTAGGTACCGTATATGGATTGATTCTAATTTGTCATGGGAATGCCATATACAATACTTATCTGAAAAACTTAACCGATTATGCTATGTGATTCGCGTCCTCACTAGAATATTACCAGAGGAAGTATTAAAAACTGTATATTTTGGATACGTACATTGCACCATTATCATCATCACCCATCATATCATCGGGGCAACATAACCCTGCCTTCCAGGCGCCCCAACCTCAGAATTGGGTTACAAGTATGCCATACCAGGAGAGAAACCAGGAATGTCGAAAGACAAACATGGGGCATTTGAAAAAAAAAATTCACAGTTAACATATGGTATAATACTGTGGGGATCATCACCAAAATCTACTCAAATTACAAAAAAGAATAATTAAAATCATTAAGAAAGCACCAATCCAAACATAAAGTAAGAAACTCTTCAAAGAACTCAAAATCGTACCTGTTCCTTGAATTTACGTTTTAGAATCAGTTTGCTTTATTCATAAAAATTTAAAACTGTTCAAAATGAATTCAGATATACATGAATATAGCAATATAAAATCTAATAATATACACCTAAATTGTCACAGGCTTACCAGAAGTATTAACAGCCTATCACATAGAGGTATCAATCTATATAATCATCTCCCTTCCAACATTAAACAGTTTATGGGCTTCAGGTTTGAGATTATTGTCATCAAACAAAAGAGGGAAATGCAATGAAAGGCACATAAGCATAGAATAACATATTCCAAGAATTAATACCAATTTTTGGAAGTTAAAATCGTATGGGGTCGGAAAATTCCCCTCGCCTATACTCCCGGGTTAATGGTGCTATTGATATTTTCAGGTAATCTGTTTACGGTAAATTATCAGTTGCTGTTAAACAGCATGAACTGTCAAACACAGAAACTGGACCACAAGTAAGTTACTGTCCAAGATTGTATGTTACTTAAATGCGCTAATTAACCCATTCACCTCAAAAGACGAGGTAGACTCGCTGGCGGTTAAATGGCCTTCAACTCAGAAGACGAGGTACACTCGCTTAACTCTGCTGTTATATATTTTGCAATATCTTGTACATTCCTTGCCAGGGTAATCTTTTGTTAACATTTATGAATAGTAGAGGGATGTGTTTTTGCCTTCACCCTCATTGTGATCTCAAGTACCGTTATCTTTTGTTTGTTTTGAATGTCTGAAAACAGACAATATAATTTACGTTAACTTTAATCCGGTTTCTGGGAAAATGCATTGAGTATTTAAATCTGCAGCGAATGGGTTAATATACACAAGCCAGCCATCTGTAAGCAATGATGAATAAAACTAAAGAGCAGAATGTTTGCCTGAAGTGGGTTTTGAACCCTTGTCCATTACTTTTGGGATTAAAGAAAGTGGAATTTGTGCTTGGACAGCAAGTTGCCTGACTAAGTCAGTGGTAGAGCATCACCATGTAAAGTTGGAGATCTTGGCAAATAAACCACTAATTAAATTACTAAATTAAATTTTAAAGGGATATTTTGTTTGTTTTCATACATATTTCACATAAAAATGTGATTTAAGGCATTAATTTCATAGATGAATTTGTTGACGAAAATAATTTAACTTTGCAAATAAATCAACACTTTTAAAATTCATATTAAATTTAGTTGAGGATGACTGACTTACCAGGTACTAACTTTATATTTAACCCTCTGCACGCCACTGGTAAAATTTCTTTGTCAGAGATTTAAATTGCACCCGCCCATGTGATCGGCTTTGCAAGTAGTTTAAGTATATTGTCCGGCAGGTAATGGACAGAAGAATCAGAGCCGATCTAATCAGCTCAGGGCACCTGAAGGGTTAATATCTTTTTGCAAAAATATGTCCACCAATTTCATAACCAAGTTAATGATATTTGCAATATTTTCCATTTATGTTAATTTTCTGAACTCTATGCATATTTCATCATTACCAAAAATCACAGCCCTACTTATCAGTAACAATGTTCAGTCTCAAAAACATCTCATAACTTTGAAAATTAAGCACTGCAAACCACACATCTCTTATCACAAAAGTTCGTCTGAGATTTATTTACAATCCTTGAAATTAATGTGTATGAATTATGAATTAAAATACAAAATCCAACTAAAGTGAAAAACATTTGCCTCAGTCAGAATTAGTTAGATTCTTGATTTTCTATAGAATGTTTAAAATTATAGTCTGTCCGTGGAATGTGTATAGAAATTCGCCACCTTTCCAATTACACATCTTTCTCGCTTGAAGATCAAGAACAAAATGAGTAATATCACGTGATATGTTCTCCCTTCTGCACTCCTCATTGGCTGAGCATTTTTGCTCGCCTCCTGCATAGTATTGTATGCACAATTTTTTTTTATTTCCTTGGACTTCTACCTTAGCCTTGTCAGTAAACCCTCTGTGTCAATAGAATTTCTTACATCTGAACACAGAAGTTCTGGTATGGGTAGTTAATAGAGCTACTGTATGATGGTCACAAGTTTCAAAGATTTAGCTTACATCTTGTATTCGGTAGTTCACAAAATATCAACAATTCATTGTTCATTGCAGTTTGTATACTTGTTCATTTGGCTTATTAAATAGATTGTAAATATAATTTCTAAAATTATGATTGTATGTAAGTGACTTTCCAGATAAAGCATTATCAACAAATGGTAAAGTAATTTTTGTAATGTGTCTGAAAATGTCCGTACCATTTGAATAAAAGTCATAGTCCACTTGTATATACCGATTTAGTTATTTTTATTAGCTATAATTCACAGCTCATTTCTCATACTGCAGGTTTCCTGGGAGTGATATGACTGTCTCCAGTGAGCTTCAATGGATTAAACACTAATCTCACATGGGAACTGTCAACTATTGCATGCCAAAACCTACCTTGTAATTTCTCCAAGCGTTGTGATGTGCCAAGGCCGTGTCCAAAAATGATTTGCCACTTTTAACCCATTGAAGACACGTTTAAAACACCAGGTAAGTTCACTGGAAACCCATTTAAATCTCCCCAGCGCTACTCCGGCTGCATTCGATTTTAAATCAGAATACGCAGACCATGCATACTGCATTCTATCACAAATGGATTTCAGATAGTTTGTTTACCCCTATTTTTCTTGGAGTATTTTATACTTTTATGAATAGGAAAGGAATGTGGCCTGGCTACAACCCTCTTTTTTGCAATTTAACCGTTATCTATTGTTAGTTTGAAGGCTATGAAAGTTGACTAATATTTCAAAAACCATCTTTTATTAAAATTCCTCGGTCATTATTTTTAAAGTAAACACAAATCAAAATATATAATACTGCATATTGTAAAAATTAATTAAACTAAACATATGAAAGCATAAGCATATACATTATCAAATCATAGAAAGTTCTTGCTATATATCTTCTGAAATTGTTGATAACGTAAAAAGCAATTTTTCTACAGCACTTTAGAAATCTCATCATTACTGGAAAACAAAGCCACAACCTTGTCATGTCAATCTTCTCCTCCCATACCCTTATTGTATTCTAGAATACATTTAGCAGTTATGATTTTTTCTTCTTGTTCTGCGTCTTTATTCTTCCATAGCTTCTTACTGGTGTCAGTCATGTCAGCATTTTCGTGTTTGGATGATAAGAAATAAATGTTTTCCCTACCTTTCCACTTCTATGCTAGAAGTCTCCGACAAGATTATGTTGTTATCTCTCCTTTTTTTCTTTCCAATTTGATGTTCACTAAATCCATAGGCATATTTCTTCTGTTAGATTTTACTGTCCCTAATAATCTCCCTAATAATCTCAGCTCTAAAAATAAATTAGGAGAACACAATTATAATGTATAACCTTTCTCTACGAACGGGTTTGCATTTCTAGGACTACACTCTCATTTGCTGTAAAATCTTCATTTTCATGTGCATCTTGTCCAGTGTTTATTTGAATCATATCCTGAAGAGTACAATTTCTAATATGTTAATCCAAATGGCGCCGTTTTATTCTGTTTAGAGAGTTTGAACTGAACATGTTTCTAAAAAAGTTACATTTACAACCATGATATTCGAAAAAAAAAACATTGAAACAATATATATATTTTTACGTAATAAATACCTAAAATATATTATTCTATAAATTATATCTATAATAAACTATACAATATACTAGGACTACATATACGCTTTATATAAACCAGCAACAAATTTTACAGATGGCGAACATATATTTTTAATCACTAAAGATAGAGCCAACTTCTTATAGTGGAGAGTTTGAACACGAGTGTAGGTCGTGCTTGAGCTGTTTGGACTTTCTACCTGCTCACGAGGGAGACTCGTTAAAAGTCTCCAATGGGTTAACTGCAAGGCACATAAATTGAGACCAGAATCTAACAATGGCAATCCATTGTGCGAAGCACATGGACATTTAAGTGTGAGTAGACTGGAATGGGATGTGACAAGACATGGCATGCAGGTAGGTAGTTCAGGCTTCTCCTTTTCACCAATCCAGGAGTTGAATTAATTCCATGTAGCTTAAATAAGTGATTTGGCACTTGATTTTTCTGCCTTGCAGTTAAAGACGGTGGATCATTTTTTGGTCATGGCTTTGGTACATCACAACGCTTCCCTGGGAGAAATTTCAAGGTAGGTTTTGGCATGCAATGGTTGATAGTCCCATTTCAGTTTTAACGCAAAAATGGAAAAGGTACCTCTTGGCAGTGCATAATGTTTTTACTACATCTTGATATGGGTCTACTACATGGCTGTACGCATACAAAATAGATCTTATAATCTGAAGTTCTCTCCTACCTAACTGGAGATTTAAGCCTGTTTAGTTGATTCATTAGATCTTGTGGTGTCTGAGGTATACCAAGAATAATCTGATTTGAGGGAGGTTAATGATTGGAAAACATTAACTCAGGATAGTGATGTATGGAGAGCACTGCTATGAATTTCTGGATTCCAGTGAGTTGCTTATGTGTAGTAGTGAAGGAAATACATCAGAGAATGTGAAAAAACTATAACCAGAATATCCACCCAAATAATTATTTATTTTAATTAAAACTTACGCTATGCAGAAGCATTAATTTTTACATCAGTTACCTTTATTTTGTTTAATCAGTCACTTGAGTTTATTAACAACATGTTATTAACTAAAAAAACAATAAAATGGCCTTATATGATCTAATGTTAATCATTATCATCATTAGTTCTACAGCCAGCTGCAGTCCTGGACTGCCCCTAAAATGTGTCTCCACTCATCTCTATTCTACACCTTCCTTCCCCATCCTTGTTTAGAAAATACAAATGGGTAATTCATTTGTTAAGGAGAGAGAATGATAACACAAAAATGGCATTTGATTGAAACCCCCCAAGAATTGAGAAGATGAGTAAGACCTAGGTCAACATAGAGTAATACCATCAAGGATGAAGCTGAACAGGCAAGAATGAGTTGGAATGAAATTAAGGCATTGGCAAACAACAAAGTTTGTTGGCAAGCATTTATCAAGGCCCTATGCTTCCCAGTGGAGTGACCATTACTACTACTACTACCACTATTTCTCCATCCTTGTACACCCAGTGTCCTCAGGTCCTGTTCAGCCTCTGTCCAGTTGTTTAATATGATGACGTCCAAATCTTTGGCTTCCATTATAGTTGTCAATGTGACTTTCTGACATATGTTTGATTCCTCTTCCCTGTAGATATGTTGCAGCCATCTAATTCCTGCTACCTTAATTGTTCTAATTATATCAATATCACCATCTAGTTTATATAATTCATCATTATTTCTAATGTACCAATTTCCACTCTTGCATATTTGGTCAAATATTTTAATACTAATTCAGTTGAATATTAATAGTGAATATTATCATTGATGTGCTGTAGTCAAAATGTTATAAAATGATCTTGATGTCGGTTCTCTTGATTTCCAACTTTGTTGCAGACAGGTTCCAGGAACAAGAAACAAAAGAAAGAGAAGTAGCAGTATACATGGAGAGAAATTTAATTCATAATTTTTGAAATCTATGTACTCGTATTCATTGATAGTATAAGGCAAATGATAAAATAAGATATCATTAACTATATTTTATTAAAATTCTTCAGCTTGTATAATTATATCAACCTCATCAGATAGTTTGTTGTATAATTTAATCTCTGCACAGAATACACTGTTAAGACGTCTGGTAAATCTATGATATGCAATTTAGTGACACCCTTGTATTATGGCCATGATAGAGTTTATTTTTAAAGAATTCAGATTTTTTTAAATTTTGACTGGAATTATAAACAATACATAATAAATTTCATCCGATAATTTGGGAAAAATCATTGTATTTTGTCTGAAGGGACTAAATAAAATTTGATTTTTTTTTAAACTTAGTACGAAATAACACTGAAGTATTAATAATTCATAATTAATAAATATATTAATATTAAATTAAAATTGAAAAATTGTTCATAAAGATCAATTACATGACTTGTGCTTGAAGTTTTATAATTAAATAAGTTGGGCGAGAAGGATACTTTTCACTCGATTGAGCCACCGTTGATGTATACTTTTAAACAAAAATCAGCGAAAACCAACCGAATATGAAAATTGAATTGCCCAGTGGTGCCAATGTAGGCTATTTAAGATAGTTATGAATAAATTGCTAAAAATGTTGGGTTTATCTATTAGTTGAAAATTTAAGTAATTAATATTAATATACGTGGCATATTTCACCTTTCTTCATTTGTAATATTTATTATTGATTTATGACGTCATTTTATTTTGCAGTGCAAATGCTATACCCGTCCTGAATACTGTATGTTTATAGATGATTTTTAACGATTGTTAATTATCATTCACTAACCATACATTTAAACTATATAAGGACAATAATACTGTGTATTATTTCATATCATTATCTTATCAATAACTCGGGCAAATCTCCGATTCCGACTCTTAACTCCTTGACAACTTAGTTGCATGTCAAAAACAACATTTGAAATAATAGTGCTGTTGGAGAGAAGGGCGAGGAGACCATTATTTAAAATTACTGTACATATTCACCTAACCTTGTAAAGCCATTATATATAATATGTATAATTTTAGCAATGGTTTAATTACTGTACATTAGTTTCTTTTTTTCTTCAGTTGGCTACAATTTCTTTATTATAATGGCGTCGTCCGAAAACAGCAATCAAGACGTAATTTTCTTTTTTGTTATGGTCTGTTTGATTGTCAATTGTTAGTTTGTTAGAGGTGGGTTTAACTTATAATTGTTCTGTGAAATATATTAGTGCAATTGGATTAAACTTTATTTGCAATACCATAACCTATCCGCGTAGCAACAGGCATATAATTCCAATATTTATTTTTTATGTATATATTCTAATATCAGGAATATAAATTTCCTTATTTTTCCAAGCGATTATAAATGTTTGATCGAGCTTCCAAATATCAATCAGGCCGCTGAGCCACGTTAATTGATTATTTTAGCCACCAGCATTTTTTAGATTATAGCATGAGCTATTTTGCACCCCTGTATTTTCAATATTAAGAACAATTGTTAATAATAGCATTTTATCTCCTTGAGTGCCTTGTAAGATACTGTTGTGTTTGTGCATAGAATAATTTGGCTCAACTTTAGATTATGACAACATTCTTATGACAGTGTTGCACTACATACTTTTACAATTTGTAATAACATTTCCAAGGATTCTTGAAACATATTTTACAATTATTAAATACTTATTTAGGATAAAGTTTCCAGGTGCCACTAACATTTTTCGAAGTCCAAGGCAGATACCACGCACATGCACCAACAGATGAAAATAGATTAACTAAACTAACTTACTGGCACTATCGAACCCATAGGCTCATGGCCGCGTGGACATAAGCTCTCCTGAGTCAATGTTTTCCAATCATCCCCTGTATAATCTACTTCCCTCAAATCATAGTTAATGTTATTCTCCCACCTCATTCTTGGTCTACCAACCGGGTGTTTTCCCTCTGGTTTTCCTACAAGAAGCTTCCATACACATCTTTCATTCCCCATTCCTGCCACATGTCCTGCCCATCACAGTCTACGAGACTTAACTGTTCTCATTATATCTGGCTTCCTGTAAAGACCATGTAATTCACTGTTATGCAGTCTTCTTCATTCACCTGTCTGTTCATCTCTCTTTGGTCCAGACATTTTCTTAAGAACTTTATTCTCAAATACTCGTAATCTCCTTTCCTCCCTTAAAGTAAGAGTCCATGTTTCACAGCCATATAATATAACTTGCAGAATAATAGTTTTATATATTTTCAGTTTAACATTTTTTTAAAGGAGTTGGGAAGTCAAGTGTCTCTTGTAATGCATAATAGCATGCATTTCCAGAATTGAGTACTTTGGCATGGATTCCCTGAAGTAGTCCCCGCCCGGAGAACCGAATGGGGGACTATTTGACCTCTGGAAAATTTGACCCTAGTTGAACCTGTGTCCGCATTTCTTGACGGTTGTATTTATACACTGAAATATTGTCACTCTTTCGACCGAGGTACATTTTTCGTCTGGCTTATCATCTTCGACTGGTCTGGCATGGGTAACCCTATCGGCAGCAATGCTACCATTGGCATAGCTCTCGGGATCATTTAAGCATGCAAGCCACTCCACCACGACAAGATAAAGATACTATGGAGGGGATGAAAATGGATACAATTTTTAATCATGAAATACTGCCAACTTACACAACGATGTTTGTAAAATTTAATAAAGTATCTTTAGGCCTGAAATAACATATAAGCTAACCTAATGCAATGTTTGTACTGTAACCTGTAAAAAGTGTGAAATAGAATGGCATGTAATGGAATGCCCAAAAAATATATAGTGCATTAAGTAAGTTCTGAAATTCCGAAGTATATGTTAACTGTATTCGAGCAAGGAAATAAAATGGCTGGAAAAACATAGCTGCTACACCAAATGGTATGAACAGTAAATATTCGGTAAAAACAGTACTTTATCTTTCCCAATATATTTTCCAAGTGCTATAGAGTAAAAGTGCACATGACCATTAGTTTGTAGAACTGTCACTAGTGAAGTCCTATAGGGAATTTATAGAGCTGTTGCTAGATGACAGCATGTGCGATATGACCACCTTTGAAATAAGTGGATGTACACTAACTTCTTCCTTCCTAACCTGACAATAAATTACATGTATATTATTTATTGAAGTATACACTAATCTGATGTACACTAACAGTAACCTAATGAAAATATTGTAATTGAGTTGTTGATGGTGGCAACATTGGAAGAGGAGGGAAAATAGCTAGTGAGTGTCATAATATTTTTTTTTTAATGTTGTAATGTTGCCATATTTTCGTAAATAAATAAATACGTAGATGTTGTAAAAGAATGCTATAAGTATCGTTGAAAAATCTGTAGGAAAAACAGCACTTCAAGTTACCTGATATATTTTCAAAGTCCTATAGAACAACAGTGTGCATGCGCCAGAGTTTATAGAGCGAGCAATAACCCACCATCAAACCACATATCGATATCATTTTTGCCACATCTCTTTTATTATCGATATCGTACTAAAATTTATACAGCTTACGCTAGATGACAGAACGTCGCAGTGAAATTTAAATGACCAATCTTTGCAAATCTATGTTGAAGAAATATATTAATAATATTAAAATTACCAAACGTTTATTAAAAATAAGTGTACACTTATCACTTCCCAATGCCATTCCAACTAGTGATAACCCAAACCAGCAATCGAAAAATCATAGACTAAGTAATGTACTCTGCGGAGAAAATAGCAGTGAGCATCACAATATTATCTAACAGTGTTATAATATTGTGATTTGCATATTTATTAAAATACTTAAAAATTATCAAATAAGGTTATAAAAATTGTTTGGAAAATTAAAAATATTAAAATATGTTATTAAATACAGAAGAAGAGCTATAGTTTACAACAATAAACTGAAAAATCAAGGGTAACTAGAACTGCTGTTCAGCCAAATGTTTAAAATATTACAAAATGTTAGTAGAGACAGAAGAAGTATGTAGAGTAAGAGTATTACAAGTATAGACTGGAAAATGAAAGGAAAGGTAATGTACTGTTGAGCCATAAAGGGATCCGTGAAAGTGAAATGAATAGAATCTGTGTGGGAAAAAGTTGCTATTTAGGATGTAATACCATAATAGTGCAATTTTATTTCTGATGAATTGCGCTGTAACAACATTGGAAGGAGGAGGAGTAAGTAGTGGGACAGTGGTATAAGAATGTAGTATCATAAACAAATATTTTAAGAATTGTAAATAATATTTCATTTGTTTTATACTGTTCGTTATTTCCCCAGTTTTATTTCTATTATCTTGTACATTTCATGCTCCTAGAAGAATGGTCCTTTTTCTTAGTTTCTTTCATTATCTATTTAATCTGTCCGAATTTCATTCTTGGGTTTTTTAGCACTGTACATTTTTCAAATGAACAGGGAGGTAGCCTGATGTGTCAACCCCCAACCTGGAGGACTAGGAGATTTTTAATCAAGGTTCTCTATCTTTACCCTTGAAGAACCAATGCCTAACTGCAAGACAACATTACCTGTAACTCTAGGCAAGGGTCCTCAAAGGGTATTATCAGCTGGGAATAGTGAACCCTGGTTTTTAAGAGGTTGTTACTCCTCCCTGTCACCCTTTTCCAACCTGGTTTGGGACAGGCTTCGGCGGTGGATTGATTGTGTTTTGAGCATTATGAGGGGAAAAGGATTAGACGATGCAGATTGGAGTGACAGAGAAATGTGGGGGAGAATGACAGTAGATTAATTGGGCATAGGAAGATGTGAAACATTATGAAACGTGTTAAATAAATAAAAATAATATTTCAAGAATCATTGGAAAGTGTTTAAAATAATAGTAAATTTTAGTAAAAAAAAACTAGAAAAAGAACAAAATAGTAATAGAAGATAAAGTGTTGGAACAGGTTTCACACTTCAAGTATTTGGGCTGCAATATAACTTATAAAGAAAAACAAGATATAAATAAGCAAATGCAGAAATTTCAACATATTTGTGGAACATTCAGACGAACACTGAGGAACAAAGTAAGAAAGGATACGCAGCTAAGATTTTACTACTCAATGATGGCACTACCAGTGGCAATGTATGGAAGTAAGGCCTGGGTCCTAAAGGAAAAAGAAAAAAAGTAAAATTCAGGCAGCGGAAATGAGATTCCTACAGGCTTTGAAATCTATAAGAGAAGAACATATTAGAAATGAGAATATTAGAGAGGAACTAAAAGTACAATCATTTCTTCAACAAATATAAGAACACAGTAACAATTGGATAGAACATCTGCAAAGAATGACAGAGGATAGGATACCAAAGATGGCACTGATGTATAATCCAGGAGGACGAAAATCAATAGGAAGACCAAGAAAGTGCTGGGCTGAACAGATGTGTGATCGGAACAAGGAAAGACCTAATCCATGAAGTTGATGATGATGATGATGATGAAATTGTAACTTAAGAATTTGACAAAGTTATTTGAGGTATTTTTAAAATTCCGTTGCCTAATGGAATCTTGAGCTCATATTTGTGTTACATCTGCTATCATTAAGTTGTACTGCATCTAACACTGTAGTCATTATCAGTCTTGCTTTCCAGTACTTTGAGGTCTTAGAATCTTCATGTTTGACAGGGATGCAGTTGTTCAGATGTCTTATGTCCATTTCTTCATCTGGATGATTGCATGAAATGCATTTTGGTGGTGAAGGTAGAACATTGATGTTGTGCAGGTGTTTTGCCAAACAGTGGTGGCCCGTTGTCATTTCTGTTTTCCTTGGTAAGTCCATATTTTTTTGTTAGACATTCCCATTTCTTCTGTTTTGGCTACTGTTTGAAGTCTATTGTCATTCATAATTTTGGACTTTAACTTTATATGGCATTTCACTGTGGAGTAAGTTGTAGGTTTAGATCTAAGCAGTTGTTCAATAGCTGTCATTATGTTGAAGAGACTTAATGGGTCTTCCTGTGGAATCCCTCTGGTTTGAGTGACCTCTTTTGGAAATTTAACTGTGTCGTATATGTTTATGAAGTTCTTCACGTGTGTGTCATGCTGAACAGTATAATACATTATGCCTTGGTGCAGAGCTATGGGACTTGTGCTGGTTCGAGTCTAAGTGCAGGAAAGAATATTCTCAAGAAATTTTAGCCAGTGTGGGACCATGTGAGGAATCGGTTAACTACAACTTGTAGCAGTTCCAGGTTGAGAAAACCAGCTGTAAGGGATGCTAACCACATGTCATCCCTGTACCGGCTAGATGATCTGTGTGATTATCACATTTGAATGTGAGGTTAGCAGCTTGCTAATAGATCAAGGTCTTCTAGGCTGGTCATGTCGTGGAGTAAGTTCTGATATTGTGGATGAGAGTAAAGCTGTGTGCTTCCAATTGATTCATATGTTTCAGCTTTTCCATTATATTATTCATCTAACTAACTAACTCACTGGCACTATTCAACCCATAGGTTCATGGCCGTGCAGACATAAGCATTCCACACATCCCTATCGTGAGCTAATGTTTTCCAATCATCTCCTGTATAATCTACTTCTCTCAAATCATGGTTAATGTTATTTTCCCACCTCGTTCTAGGTCTATCAACAGGGCATTTTCCTTCTGGTTTTCCTACAAGAAGATTCAATTCACCTCTTTCATTCCCCATTTGTGCCACATGTCCTGCTCATCACAGTCTACAAGACTTAATTGTTCTTATTGTATCTGGTTTCCTATAAAGACCATGTAGCTCACTTATGACGTCTTCTCCATTTACCTGTTTGTTTGTGTTTCTTTGGTCCAAAAATTTTCCTACGAGCTTTATTCTCAAATACTCATAATCTTTTCTCCTCCCTTAAAGTAAGAGTCCATGTTTCGCATCCATGTAATATAACTGGGAGAATAACAGTTTCATATATTTTCAGTTTAAGATTTCTTGAAAGACGTTGGAATGACTAGAGTCCCTATAATGCATAATAGCATGTACTTCTAGAATTGAGCCTATGTTTAATTTCTTTCTGCACCTCATTCCTGTTTATAATTATTATTATTAGGTATTTGAATTCAGCCACATCTTAAAAATTTCCCTCATATTTTCATTAACTGTCCCTTTCCATTATATAATGTATTTCTGTGTGTGAATATAAATTTGGTTTTATTGATTTTTACTTCCAGTCCCAATTTTTTAGTGTTAGAATGTGCATGTTGGCCCTTAGTATTTCCTCACTATCGCATAATAATACTACATCATATTATTCACTTATCAACACAACTAAAAGCTGTAAAATAATCTACGAATACTTGTACAATTTGTCTTGGTTTTTTTAGAATCTCATCAATATCTCCGGTGAGAATTTCCACTGCCTTAAGGGTAGAACATCCTTACTTGAATTATTGTTTTTGTTAGGAGTACAAGAGTGTTATTTTCCAGCGCTGTGCCTCTAAACGAGTTTGGGTTGTTTGTTAGGCCTTTCCCTTTGTAGAAAATTTTCAGTGTGACAATCTTCAAGAGTTTGTTACATGTCCTCTCTGTTGACATTTATTTAATGTTCCATCCATATATTTAATCATTCCCTAAACGTGTCCTACAGAAATTCATTAAAGATTTTGTCTGGGCTTGCAAGTTTTTTGTTTTTGAGTTTTGCTATTGCTGTATTTTGGTAAATGTTTGTATGTCCCATTTGGATTTAAAATTGTCAGAAAGTGTCTTTGCCACATTTCCAGCTTGGAGCATTTGTCGTTTTTCCTCTGGTTAGGGTTTTGAATGGTTCCTTGTTAATTGTTTCTGCTGCATCCTGCCCTGTTGTTAGTGTAAATGCTGCTTTCTCTCACTTTACATTTCCATCTGGTTCTGCATTAGATCATTGTCCTAGCTATGCTCTATCCGAGTTTAGTTCCAGTTGTACTACCGTGGTACTATTTTTACCTGTCATGTGAGTGAATTGTGTACGGAACTGTCATTGATAGAAACATTGTTCATAGGCAACATCATATTTTATCGACTACTGCGACATATTACTGACTAATCTGACAACTGATCTGTCTGACAGACTACAGCATGCTCATAATGCATGCATTCAATTTATATTCAATCTCCATCGTTATGACCACGTCTCCTTCATTTCAGGCCTTATCATGGCTACGCCTATATGACAGAAGAACTTTACATTCACATACCTTATTATTCCAAATTCTGCACACATGTCCGCACGGCCATGAACCTACGGGTTTGATAGTGACAATGAGTAAGTAAGTAAGAATAACATTTACTATGATTTGAGGGAGGTGATTTATACAGAACATTAGCTGAGAATAAGAATTTATGGAGATTTTATATCTGTTGCCATGACCCTCTGGTTTGATGTTCGTTGAAAGCTGTTAGGACCTCTGACAACGACTTGGCTAATTGTGCAGTTTGGTGTAAAATATGTTTGTGGTAGAACTTCGTTTAACGGAGTAAAGCCTTCTCCCTGCAGAGTTTCTTATAATATCCTGGCTCTCTGAGTGTTTGTGTCAAGCCTGCAGTTATAATTCTCAGCTACACTAATTCAGAGCTATGTTCCAGTTGTACTGTAACCAAATTTGCTTAAGATTTTACACCGCTGACTCTTGTCTATTTGGGGGAACTGTGGTGCTACTTTTAACTGTCATATGACTGAATTGTGTACGATAGAAACAGTGTTCGTAGGCATCAAAAGTGTTATTATGTAACCTTCCCAGAGTGGTTAAATATTCTTTGGCATACTGCCGGTCAGAGTGGTTTTTCCGATGACACTTGTAAGTGACAACTGTGTGCATTAACTCTCTAGCAATTAGTAGTGACATCATCATGTGTCAAAATCATCCCTGCGGATGAGGAATCAACCATCTATATTATTGTTTTTCCCTGATATTTAATAAAAGCCATTTCTTCTGTATTGGTACTGTTCTCTGTGAATATGTTGTGGGGAATCCTATGTAGAGGAATATATTGTGTTTTATATTTTCAGATAATCTGATTTGAAAATGGATTGCCAGTTTGCTGTCAAAGATGTGGATGATTTATCAGATACGGAAACTGGACCTTATTATGTAAGTTAAAGTACAAGTTTCTAATTAATTACATGTGATAGTAATATGTAAATAATATATTCTCTGGTGTATGTGATGTATAGGAACTCTGTAGTGCTAAAAGCTGCTTGGTCCACCAACCATCTCGTTGCTTCAAATTCTTTTGTCATTACAGAGTGGGTGATCATTTAGCCAGTATAGGGGTGATGTGGTCAGTATGTTGAGTCCCTCATCTGTTTTCTCTCCATATATTAGATACCAGAAACATTTCTGTCTACTATCTACAATGGGGAAACACCTAATGTTGGACCTTAGCATTACCTCCTTTGTTAGGAGTTATTAGATTCAATTAATTTAGTTAAGCTTATTTCCCTAAAGATGTCATGAATGGTATGCAATCAACATATGACCCAATGAAACATCCAGTAGTCCACTAAGTTAATACTAGAACGATGTAGGTTTGTAAATTTTGCTTAGAGGTCTCTTTAATTAGCTTAAGTATCTTTTACAGGCCTGAAAATCTCAGACTCAGATCCTATGGCTACAAGTCTCTCTAGGAAGACTTGCTTCTTGGATTTTTCCATCCTAAAAACTCCATCGACCCTTCTGGATTTGAACCTGTGACCTTCTGTATCAGAGCCAAGTAACATAACCATTAATTTACAATGACCAACAAAGACATTTAATACAATTAAGAATTAAACTATAAAGTGAGATTTAAAAATGGACAAAGCAGTAGATAATTACATCAACAGTTTATGAAATTTGTCCATATTGGTTATCTATCCCGATTTCAAAATCATTTTGTTGTTGTTGAATCTCATATTTAGGAAAATATATAATTTTGTCTTCATATTCTTTAGTTACGTTTTGATGATTTTCTTTTTGTATGCATACAAAGTGTCCATATTACACCACGTTTCAATTTTTGACAGCTTTTATACAAATAATTTTTATTGAAATGTCATTGTCATTATACTGATTTACTTGCACCCATTGGCCTCAAGTTCTGATTATTTTGCTTTTTCCATGTTCTGTGTGCTTTCCTTTGTGTTCTAATTATGTGTTTCTTCTTCTGTCCTCTATTATACCATTATTGGAGTGTTATTGGAAGAAGTTTTTGTCTGTTAGTATGGTGAAGCAGGAATATAGGTGAATAAGAGAGAAAAGTTTCTGTCTGGATAGTGTGCCAGTGTGTAAAACTGGAGATCTAGGTTTCATATCCAAGTTCAAGAAAAAAATTTTCTCTTCAAAAAATTATTTCTCTATAATGCCTGAAAATATGCACATGAATTTTGTGATGCCCTCCATAGGAGGTTGGATTTGACATCATTGTGTGATTTTCATTTTACAGAATGTGAAAGTGGAAATAAAATCAGAAGAACAGGAGACTGACGTTATTGATATTAAACATGAAACATTTGCAGCTCCTTGTGAAACAAAACCTCAGGTAATGTTTTTGTTGTTATTACATAATTGAACAGTGAAAATAATGCATTTTTGTAGGTGCAACTGGAGTCTAGAAGACAAGTTGTTGCTGTTCATACATGGAGCTCCCCAGAATTTTAAAATCAGACATGGTAGCATTTTACTTTGAATAAAACAGGCCTGCAAATTAAATTTATTTTTCTGCTTCACAGGGTTTCTACGAAATCCGACAATTAGAAGCGAAGATTTACCAGAAATCCAAAATTAAAAACTAGCAACTGCCATGTTTGGTTCGTCTCTGCTTATACCAAACAATTTAATTATCTTTAATAAATATTAGAGATAATTAAATTGTTTGATACATGCTGAGACGAATTAAAGATAATTAAATTGTTTGATATACGCTGAGACAAACCAAACATGGCGGTTGCTCCTAATTTTGATGATGTGAATTCAAATAAGTTAAGTTTTTTTTCTATTATGCAAGGTTTTCTTTTTTACCATTGAAATTAAATATTTATTACAGTGAACTCCCAATTATCCGTGTTAATTGGGACCAAGATATGCATGGAAAATAAAAACACGAATAATCCAACCAAGTTATCCTAACAATAAACATGCAATTACATTTATTACAATACTGTACCACTGCTGTGTTCTTGAGGTAGCGTGCTGCCTTGTCACGCAGCAGGCCCAGGTTTGATTCCTGGTCGGGACAGGCTGAGGTTTTTTCTCGGGGTTTTTCCTCATCTGTAAGACAAATGTCAGGAAGCTTAGGGCCCTATGGTCCCTGAAAATCATCCGGCCACCATATCATCATCATCCTTCCTGGTGTGGAAAGCTACCACACCTCTAATTCCCTAGTAAAGCTGCAAAGCATAGCATGAAAATGCTATGATTGCAGTGAAAGACCTGCCTTTGAGCAGAATGACTATGGATGGATGGACAGTACTATAATTCAAAAACGGTTGTACTTAAAACAAAATTTGAGTCTAGGAACCACAAATCTCTATTGAAACCACATGTTTTACACCATGAAGTCTGATATTTTCCTCTGCTTCAATTTATCATTTATACTCTTTCTGATTACAGTTCTTATTTTCCTAACATTTAAGACCAACGTAATCAAATTCATTTTTGTCCCATATATTCTAATAAGACGTCTATATATTTTGATGCTTCTGTATGGCACTTTGTTGACAATAGCTACGTAATTCAGTGTTTTAAAGCCGGGTTTACACGTGTCACTCAGCAACCATTCAGCCACATTTTCTTCATCCATGTTTTCACAGCCCGGAACTTCTTTCAACAAGTGAGCTGTATTTGTAGCATCATCACAGTTTTCTGAAATAATACTGCAAAGTTTTCTTCATTCTTTTGTGGCATTTGTGTATTCCACGCGATAAATTGAAAAATACTTTATAGTGTTACTTCCCTCTGTAATTTTGTTATATATTTTATTTATAAGTGCAACTACCATTATCAGATTTCCCCTCCCAGGCTAAGTTACAGTTGTAATGTAAACAAAGCAGACATAAGACTGCATTTTGATTGTTGTTCAATACCTTTAAGCATGTAAAAAAATGTAATTCTCTCTCTATCACTCAAAATAGAGGAAATAAAAGAAATAAACATATGTATTATCTAGCACATGTCTATATAAGTATTATAGCAGAATTTTAAAATATATAATTACACTTTTAATAAATTAAATGAGCATTGTTATATTCTTATGCATGCACCATGTAGAATGCATTGTAATTTCAATTTTTGAAATGGCTGTTTCTGTATACTACGAGGCCCATCCAGAAAGTAAGTTTCCTAATTTAATTCCTTTAAAGGAAACATATTTAGCCGGGACAATTGTGCATGCGCAACAGATCTATGACGTATCAATCATATGTCACCCGGACAGTGGTCCCATGGCATCAGTAGTGCAGCAGCAGTGGCCTTGAAATGGCGGCTCTTATTCGTTCTCCCTCTGCGTGCGAAATTCAGTCTGTGATAAGGTTCCTGAATGCGCAAAACATCACGCTGATCAAAATTCATCGTCAGGTCTACGGACCAGACATCATGAGCAAACAGATGGTACATCAGTGGTGTAGGCTTTTTTCCCAAGGTCGTCAAAGTGTCCATGATGAAGAGCGCAGTGGGCGACTGTCCCTCATCAATGATGACCTTGTTGAGCTGGTGCGGCAGTGCATCATGGAAAACTGTCGGTTCACGATTACGGAGCCCTCAGAACCATTTCTTGCCGATATCGCGATCCTTGCTGTATGAAATTGTGACTAAGCATCTGCTGTTCAAGAAATTGTGTGCCAGATGGGTGCCGAGAAACCTGACACCCGAGCACAAAACGAAATACTTAGCAACAGCAGTGACATTTCTGCAGCGTTATCATGATGACGGTGACGAGTTCCTCGACAGGATCGTCAACGGGCGATGAGACGTGGATTTCGCACTTTACCCCGAAAACCAAGCAGCAGTCAATGCATTGGCGCCGAAGTGGATCTCCGGTCAAGACAAATACATACAGACTGTGTCAGTGCAGAAAGTGATGTGCACAGTGTTCTGGGACAGGAAGTGTATTCTGCTCATTGACTTCCTGCCCAGAGGTGAAACAGTGAATGCTGACCGTTACTGTGAAACACTGTGGAAATTGCGATGTGCCATTGATCATCCACCATACAGCCCTGATCTTACTCCCAGCGATTTCTGTCTTTTCTTGAATCTAAAGTCCTGTCCTCCGGTCAGCATTTTGACAACGACGAAGGGTTGAAGACGACTGTCACACACTGGTTCCATTCACAGGCGACAGACTTCTACGAACCAGGGATACAAACGTTGATCCCATGATATGACAAGTGTCTTAATTCTGGTGGTATCTATGTTGAAAAAAAGCTGAAATATTGCTGTACCTGGTGCCAATAAAATTTTTCAGGTAACTGTGTTTTCTTTATTTAAAAAAAAAAATTGGATGAGCCTTGTAATACAATATTGAAAAGTAAAGCATTGAAAAGCAGAGAGAACAAATTATTCTTAATGTTTTCAAACAGTTTAGTGACAAATATCCTATATTAGCCATTGAGGATGTGATGAAAATTTACAGAATTTACAGGTGAGTCAGCATGGAACATAAATTCTGCTCATAATAAAATTGTAAAGTATGGATATCTATTGACATCATGGAAAAAGTGTAAACATCTGATTAGGTAGACCCACATATAATTATTGTCATAAATAAATAAGAAATAAAGGAAGTTCCTAATTATTGGTACCATCATACCTTGTATTTAGTGTTGTTTCCTGTAAAATAAGATGTTGTGTAAGAAGAATGTTTCCATCAATGACAGTTCCATAGAGAATTCAGTCATGGCGGGTAAAAGCAGCACCACGGTTCCCCAAATAGACAGAGTCAGCAAAGTAATAGCTTATGCAAGTTTGTTTACAGTACAACTGGAACTTAGTATACAGATGTATACATAGATTGATGTACTGGAACTTTGTTCATCTGTTAGCAGGTTACATCAGATGCTGAGAACAGTAATACTAAACAAGAGACAACTGAAACTCCGGTAAGTTTATCTTTCATGAATAATACTTGAATAAGAGGTAAAACATGTTTCTGATTTTCTCTTACATCTGTGGTTATGGTGCCTGTTTACAGTACTTAATTAACACTTAGGAAATAGCAAGAATCTGTATGAGGTAATATTGTGATGTCAATACCTCCTGGAATATCATTGCCTGTGTTTACATTACTTAAGTCAGTGAAATCAATTACCTTGGTTATATTCTCTACTACATAAACTCCAAGAATGTTGACATAAACATAGCCAAATTTCAACAAATTTTAGGTATAATAAAATCAAATCACTAAGAAATTTAAACTAGACAATTTTGAAATTCCATAAAGCAATGGATCGGCCACGGTGGAATAGTGGTTATGTACCTTGCCTCTGGTTCTAAGGGACGCAGGTTCAAATCCAGCTGCAGTCGATATATTTTTATAGGATGGAAAACTCCGAGGAGCAAGTCCTCCGGGAGGGACTTTAAGCTATGGGTTCCGAGTCTGAAGATTTTCAGGCTCGTAAAAGATCCTTAAGCCTGAATAAAAAGACCTCGAAACAAAATTTACTGATAAAACATCATAATAATACCTTAGTTGTATGATAGATGTCTCATTGGGTCGATGTGTTGACCACATGCCATTCATGACATCTATGAGCAAATAAGGTAACTAAAAATTAACTTAGTCTAGTAACTCCTTACAAAGGAGGGGTTATGGCTCAATGGGCTACGCCACTATAGATAGATGGAAATAGATAAAGAAATGGGAGCCCCAACTTTGTTACATAGATTAGAAACACTGTGCATCCTGTTATATGGTATTTATTTTAATTTTTATAAGAAAACAACTATAAAACTTTTCTACTTGTTATATTAAAATTTGAGGTATATTGCGATGTGATACTGTAATTGTAATTTAATACCACCATTTCTTTCAAATTTCCCTCATTTGTTAACTGTCCATTTTCATTAAAAACGCATTTCTATGTGTGACCAGATATTCAGTTTTATTGATATTTACTTCACCTTTGACTATCTATCTATAATGGTGTAGCCATTGTTGAGCCATAGCCTCGCCTTTGTAAGGAGTTACTAGACCAAGTTAATTTTTAGTTACCTTATTTGCTCATATATGTCATGAATGGCAGGCGGTCAATCTACCGATCCAATGAGACACCTAACAGGCAATTAAATTATTACTAGGATGTTGATGTTGGTAAATTTTGCTTAGAGGCCTCTTTATTCATTCTTAAGGATCTTTTACAAGTCTGAAAATGTTCAGACTTGGGACCCATGGCTTAAGTCCTTCCCGGAGGACTTGCTCCTTGGATTTTTCAGTCTTAAAAAATTCACGTGGGTTTGAACCTGCAACACTCGGAACTAGAGGCAAGGAGTTTAACCACTAGTCCACCATGGCCGACCACCTTTGACTATACTCTTGAATAAAATTTGTTTACAAGAAATTATGTTAATGGCTTGATAGTATGAGATGTGGTTCCTTTCTAGTGGAGTAAAGGATACTTTGATTTATGATTTAATGCAACATGTTTTGTAAAGAGGTATATTATATTTAATTAATGTTGGGAAGTAAACATTATGAGGTATAATCATTAAAAATCATCGGAGAACATATTGTTTAAATAACTCACCTCATAGGATTCATGCTTCCATGATATCGCGATTTCAAACATAATCATGTTCATCGTCAGCCATAACTCCGACTGTTGAAATTCTTCGGCCGTCAACTATTCTATTGTCTCCATCTTCAGTGCTGCTATCTATGGTTGAATTTATGAACTTCGAAATCAATGTAATTTCGTTAGGGATATCAAAATTCATTGATCTATTTTTGTTTTTCTGAATGTATATTTTTTCCCAAACTGTCAATTCCAAAGGTTTCTCTACTTGTTTTAAAAGTTTAGCTTCTCTTCCAATTTTATGATGTTCTAATAAACTATGTGCAGCAATTGCAGATTTTTCAATTTCACAATTTTTAATATTTCTGAAATGTTCTTTTGTCCGAATTTCCAAATTCCTTTTTGTTTTTCCTATATAAACTTTATTGCAATCTTCACAATTTATTTGATAAATTCCAGATTTCTTACTGTCTGGAACTTTGACTTTTTTATTGGTACTTAGAAGATTACCCAGACTAAATTTATTTATTGGTGCCAAAAAAATGTTGTATTTGTCAAAAATTTCCTATGCATAGGAAATTTCAAAAAAATTTTGATAAATACAACATTTTTTTGGCACCAATAAATAAATTTAGTCTGGGTAATCTTCTAAGTACCAATAAAAAAGTCAAAGTTCCAGACAGTAAGAAATCTGGAATTTATCAAATAAATTGTGAAGATTGCAATAAAGTTTATATAGGAAAAACAAAAAGGAATTTGGAAATTCGGACAAAAGAACATTTCAGAAATATTAAAAATTTGAAATTGAAAAATCTGCAATTGCTGCACATAGTTTATTAGAACATCATAAAATTGGAAGAGAAGCTAAACTTTTAAAACAAGTAGAGAAACCTTTGGAATTGACAGTTTGGGAAAAAATATACATTCAGAAAAACAAAAATAGATCAATGAATTTTGATATCCCTAACGAAATTACATTGATTTCGAAGTTCATAAATTCAACCATAGATAGCAGCACTGAAGATGGAGACAATAGAATAGTTGACGGCCGAAGAATTTCAACAGTCGGAGTTATGGCTGACGATGAACATGATTATGTTTGAAATCGCGATATCATGGAAGCATGAATCCTATGAGGTGAGTTATTTAAACAATATGTTCTCCGATGATTTTTAAAGAGGTATATTACTGCTTCTGCACATATGTATATGCCAATATATAATTAAAACATTTTGTCTGTTCATTCTTACCTCTTACAGTTGTTTTTATTGAACATATGTTCCAAGGCTTCTTATCCCCATCGTCAACAATTACAGACTCTGTAATTGCTGACGATGGGGCTAAGAAGCCTTGAAACATATGTTTGACAAAAACAACTATAAGAGGTAAGAATGAACAGACAAAATGTTTTAATTATTAAACAAACCTCTTATTGTTACTTCCTATTGTATTTTAAAATATAAAAAAAAGCCGATATATGTTTATAACTTGTTTCCTCTGGAATGAACTGAGGCACATACACCCCACATCGCTGGTGGAGCAAAATGAATAACACAAATTGTATAAGTGAGTAATGTAAATTTAATATTTATTTTAATACCTTCTGCAACACACACATTGAAGTAATGAACACTATTAAATTCAAAAGACTTAATTTTCATATTGCAAGTTGTGATTTATATGCTGCTGCACGAAACAAGTAGACATGCTTGTTTCTCGTACCTTGGTTATTATGCAAGTGGTGCAATGCTTTACCGCAAACAGTGAGGAACAAAGACGACATGTCAGACCATGTTGTTGAATTTATGTTCATTTTATGCAACTCACTGCTGTTGCCATATTGAATTGCAAAATGATTGCACAATTAAATGCAACAAAGAATGACAATACAAATTGTATGAAATTGTTCAAGTCCACACAGAATTAATGTAACATATTTATGAGATGGTCCACCGCTGTGGTCTCGAGGTAGTATGCTGCCTTGTCACACAGCGGACCCGGGTTCGATCCCCGGTCGAGGCAGTTTTTCTGGGTGAGGTTTTTATCAGGGTTTTTCGTAACCTGTAAGACACATGTCAGGAAAACTTTAAGGCCCAAACAGTCCCCGGAAATCATATGGTCATCATCATCATCCTTATCATCATCATCATCATTATCCTTCACCAGAGTGGAAAGCAATGGAAAGCTACCACACGTACAATTCCCTAGTAAAGCTGCAAGCATAGCATGAAAATGCTATGATTGCAGTGAAGGACCTGCCCTCGGGCAGAATTACTATGGATGGATGAATTTATTAGATACTCTTATTGTCTTCCTCCGTGCTGAAAGGCCGTGTTTAGTGTTTATAAAGTACTGTTGTGCTAGACGTTCTCAACTCCCCACAGACTTGGAACATTCCCACTATGGATGATACCCTGGTTCCTTGCTGAGATCATTCTCCAAGAGATCCATGTTGAGAGAGTTGTACCCTCTTTGTGCAAATGTAAGATGATGATCTATTACTTCGAAAATCTGAAAAGCAAAATTCATGACTTGTCTTAAATTTGACGATTGAGATCAATATTATTACACTACATGTAGACGATGTAGTTGCCAGCTGATGAGGTCAGTGTTTTCATCTTGTTTAGTAAACATTTGCTAACTAGGAAATTATTGTGAATGCAACAATGGACTATTATGCAACAGAAATTGAATGTAATATGATAGCCAATTAAGACATTAAGAAATTGTAATGTTAGCAATAAAGTTGAGCAAATACTTTTTTAAGTAGTGTGCTTATAGGCAGAAGGGGGCAGCACTGGGACTGCAGTCAGTACATGTGGCATGCCACAAGATGGCAGTCCAGTCCCAGTATGTATAGGAATCTGCCCACCAGATGGTAGATGTGAAGTTATTGGCAGCACTAGTGGGAGCATGCCATTTTAGAGAGCTCTATGGTTTTGGCAAATTCTTAATAAGGCTCTTGAAAATTGGGGGTCATCTTATATTCCGGTAAATATAGTTTTTTTTTTTTTTGGTCTACTGACGGAAGTAGTGGCTTCCGTCATTTTGGCTTAGTTCTTGTTCCTTGTGGAGCGAATTGTTGAATTCAACAGTGGACCACAACACAGAAGAGGATTTTAAAAGTCAGTGCATAGTCGTGAAAATAATTTTTTATCATAAATATAATTAATTTTGGTCTAAACTATGCAACCCACTCCCAGCAGGGCTAGCAGACAACATTGATTTTATATATATATATATATATATATATATATATATATATATATATATAATTCATTGAACTCATTCTTACTTATTGCATAACATGAGAAAATTGTAAGCATACTCAAAATTTTTTTTAAGTGCATGTTGTCCAGGAGTGGGAGGAAGATAAATGTGACAGGAATGATAATCTTCCTGGAATATGCACCCTCGTCACTTTTTACAAATAGGAGAGAATTTCTTGACATTTGGGGATGATTAAAAGATTTGATTTCTTGTGTGTGCAAACATTTGAAATGTTCAGTTTGTAATAACTCAGGGTTTGTGGCCATGGCCAATTATCTTGAAACACTTCATCAAACTGTCGTACAGCTGCTGTCATGAAAACTTAAGTCAGTACACTCACAACATACTTGAATGAGGTGTTATGCTGCTGTGATTATTAGATTTACACTCACTAGAGACTATTATCTACAATTAACCTAAACACAGTCTCGCATGTGTCACTAAATGGAGTTCAAATCCCCTATAGTGAGACAGTAAAAATTCTAGGAGTATTTATTAACAACAACTTAAATTGGAATACACAAATAAACCATACATGCAAAACAGTCTTCTCAATAATACATTCATGAAATCACGTAAGAAATTGTCTGCCATTCGCTCTTAGGAAATGTTAGTAGAAACACTTGCAATGCGCCATTTTGATTATTGTGACGCTCTTTTTACAGACTTAAATATTATTTACACTCAAAGACTTCAACGTGTTCATAATTCTTGTGCACGTTTTATTTGTGATATTCGCAAATTTGACCATGTTACACCGTCCCTGGAACAATTATCTTTGTCTAAGAGATCGTAGAACTGTCCATTCTGTACCCCTTCTCTATAAAATCCTTCACACATCATCACCTAATTATTTATCACGCCGCTTCATCAGACTATCTGACACACATAATCTTGACACTTGATCCCAATCAGCACATTGTCCTTTATATCCCTCCTCATCACACTGTATATTATTCATTATTTTTTACTGTCTCACTTACCAAAACATGGAATTCCCTTCCGACCTATGTCAGAGACTGTCAAACTATAACATCCTTAAAAAAACAAATTAAAATTTTATTTAATAGCAAATTAACTTATACACCTTACTGATGGTATTCTTTTAACAATTAATACATTTAATTATCTATGAAAATAATATTAAGATTAATAAATATTTTCTTTTGTTTTGTTTTAAATATTGTACAAACATAAAATTGGTTTTCTATATCATTATTTTTTTTTTGTTTTTTATGAACAATAGACAGGGACAATTTAATATGTCTCGTTTGTATACATTTTATTATTAGTTTTAGTCTTAATTTTAACTAACATAAATGGTTGCATTATAGATCGTAATATAATAGATATTATCTTTTTCGATCAAATTTTTTTTAGTATTTAATATTAGAGTTAATTGAGATTGTTATATTCTGATGTAATATATGTTTGTCCTGGTGAGTGGAAGAGAAGGCCACATGGCCTTAACTCCACCAGGCTAAATAAATGTAATCTAAAAAATCTAATCTATCATTGCCAAACACAAAGCAATATCCTGATACTCGCTTTGACTGTGTACAAACTATAGAGAAGTAATACATGTTGTACGGTCAGAGGTACGTTTTCAGCTTTTTGTTCTTGAGTGGTTTGTATTAGATAACTTCACTATTGAACTTCAGTAGGAATAAATCACTATGAGGTTTAATTTAAGATAAATGAAAATGTTCTGTACCTCACATTGTTCTCACTTCCTCACTCTCTGACCATTGCCATCATTCCAAATATCTTAATGGTGTTTTGTAAAATTAGAATTGGGAATGTCTGCTGTAAATCATAACTCACATTCACCAGTACAACATTTATAGCAACTTTTGCTTGTTTTGTTTCATAGGGCTACCACTGTTCTGTAAATCAGTGGAGTGCATTCCTTGTACGCAAGTGAAGTACTGCTTTAGTAATGATATGGATCATGTGACTAAACAATATTATCTTGTTATATTGTTTATTTTTTATTTCACTCACCTCATACTTCATAACTCCTAGCAAGCATACCCAGGGTTTCGTCACCACATCCTTTGTGACATTCTCAATGCTGTGTCACGTTCACAACTGACGTCCGGCTGCCTTCTATCCTGCAGACTGACCTCCGCGTCATCTGATGGCTGACCGACGAACTTCCAAATCAGTCCTCTCTCCTTATAACCGGGTATTTCAAAATTCATAGTTGTAATTTCATTCTTGCATATGTAAATTTTTTCCCAAATTGTGAGTTCCTTCGGTTTTTCCAATTGTTTTTTGTTTTGGTTTCTATTCTATGTTTTTCTGACCAGGCATGTGCAGCTATTGCAGATTTTTCTGTTTCTCCATTTTTAACATTTCTGAGGTGTTCCTTTAATCTTGTATTTACATTCCTTTCTGTTTTTTCTATGTATATCTTTTCACAAAATTTGTGAAATTTGTGAAAAGATATACATAGAAAAAACAGAAAGGAATGTAAATACAAGATTAAAGGAACACCTCAGAAATGTTAAAAATGGAGAAACAGAAAAATCTGCAATAGCTGCACATGCCTGGTCAGAAAACATAGAATAGAAACCAAAACAAAAAACAATTGGAAAAACCGAAGGAACTCACAATTTGGGAAAAAATTTACATATGCAAGAATGAAATTACAACTATGAATTTTGAAATACCCGGTTATAAGGAGAGAGGACTGATTTGGAAGTTCGTCGGTCAGCCATCAGATGGCACGGAGGTCAGTCTGCAGGATAGAAGGCAGCCAGACGTCAGTTGTGAACGTGACACAGCATTGAGAATGTCACAAAGGATGTGATGAAACCCTGGGTATGTTTGCTAGGAGTTATGAAGTATGAGGTGAGTGAAATAAAAAATAAACAATATTGAAAAACCTCATAGTGTTATTTCCTATCTACATAACTTATCTTGTTATATTCAAATTAATATTGGGAAGTAAATATTATGAGGTTATATCATTAATAGTGAGTGGAGAACATATTTTTATCGACTCACCTCATATGATTTCAAATTTCTTTGATACCGACGGTTTCAGACAATATCATGTCCTACTTCATGAAGAGGTATCAAAGAAATTTGAAATCACATGAGGTGAGTCGATAAAAAGTATGTTCTCCACTCGCTATTAATATTAATTTGACTATATTTAAATTAATATTGGGAAGTAAACATTATGAGGTTATATCATTAATAGTGAGTGGAGAACATATTTTTATCGACTCACCTCATACATTTTCAAATTTCTTTTATACCGACGGTTTCAGACAATATCATGTCCCACTTCAGTCATGGCTTCCACTGATGAAATTCCATGATTGTTGATTTCTTTAGTGACATCACCTCTTGTGCTGCCATCTTTCATTGGGATTATAAACTTAGTAATTAAATTTTTATCCATCGGAATATCGAAAAGATGGCAGCACAAGAGGTGATGTCACTAAAGAAATCAACAATCACGGAATTTCATCAGTGGAAGCCACGACTGAAGAGGACATGATATTGTTTGAAACTGTCGGTATCAAAGAAATTTGGAAATGTATGAGGTGAGTCGATAAAAATATGTTCTCCACTCACTATTTATTATCTTGACTATTTAACTCATGCCTCATGCGCCAAATATTAGTCAATAACCATTCACATGTCAATGGATTTTAATTTACAACCAATCACAGTCTTTTTCACCTCGATTTTATCAATTTAATTTTATCACTTTAAAATCAAGCTCCTCCTTTTTAATAGGTCATAGCATTATTTTGCAGTGACTCACTCTCTAAGAAATACGTTGAATATAACAATTTATATATTAAGATGTAAGAATTCTAGAATGCATTTGGCTACCAGATTGTATATATATAGTGAATGAATGTAACCAGATAGTGCTTGCGGGATATAATATAAAAACATTTGTAGCAGTTGATTATACCACAATAAATAAAAAGAAACCACTGTTTGCACTTTCTTAAACATATTATTTCCAAGGAATTTACCTTCCAGGAAAATATAATTGACATATTTACATCATAGGACATCAGAAATTAATTAATAACCTATAATATTGGTTATAAACAGTTTGATGTGTTTAATTTTTCTCCACTAGGGTGCATTCTTATAATATTGCGATCCATTGGGAATAAATATGATCTGGTTGCAGTAATGAACAAATGAAGCATAACAAACATTTCTCATTTGTTTTCAAACATTGCAGTTTACATAAAATATGTAAATATTTGAAAATAGCTCTATTTAAATAATGACTTTTGCGTAAACAGCTTAATTTTATTCATTACATAGTCCTAACAAATGCCACTCTTGATTTTCAAATTCTCTAGATAAATTGGAAATCAGCCGTGGTGTTACTTATGATGAAACTGTAACAATTCTACAAAACATATAGAACTATGTTTAATTTTAGGTATAGCATTAGTGACTGAACCAAATCAAGTTTACTCTCGCATGTATTGAATAGCACACACATGTGCTGTGTTCACGGGTGGCACCCTCAAGAGTTAAAGTTTTACAGGTGAAGTGTGAGATCAAGTTTCATAACTCTGGTAGTATAGGCCCTATAAATCAACCTTTATAATTAAATATATATATTTAGTTTAAGTAAAATTTTATCACCTCACCTCATATCCTTCTTTTTCTTAGGCTAGTTTCTAAATCTTCTTTGGTTCCATCATCAGTATTGTTGCAACCGTTGATATGACGTCTTAAAGAGCTGCCTTTTGCTCCCTCTGCAGGTAGGCTGAAGAACCACGAAATCAATAATTTTCTCCAGGAATTTTAAAGTTCATTAATTTCTCCTTTTCGTTTTTTTTTTAATTTGAATTTTTTTCTCAAACCATGAGTTCTTTTGGTTTTTCTATTTGTTTTACTAATTTAACTTTCCTTTCGACTTGATATTTTTCTGAACATGTATGAAGATATATTTAGTTTTGCATTAACACAATTTTATTGAAATCATTATGTTTCAGTTCCATAACTGATATAGTATAGGACCTAGAAACCCACATTCATAATTTAACACACACATTATTTTTTTGGCAAATGCAGTTTTATTGACGTATTTGTGTTTCTTAGTTCTTATAAAAACATTAAAAAGTATAGCTTTATTTATAGCATTAAATTCATACATTTAACTTTAATGTCACACTGAATTGACACCAACTGGCCTAGAGGGCCCTTACCTATCACTCGACTGCTGGCCTCACATCCACATGTGTTAATTAGAGAGGTATACAATCATCCAGCCTGTGTAGAGGTGACAAGATTGACACCGACTAATAATATTAAACAAGTACAAATCAAACTCTGTGGCACAACAGGCCTAAACTTCATTGTAGATTAGATTCGATTTATTTAGCCTGGTGGAGTTATGGCCATGTGGCCTTCTCTTCCACTCACCAGGAGAAACATATATTGCATCAGAATATAACAATCACAATTAACTCTAATATTAAATATTAAATAAAAATTTGATAAAAAAGGTAATATTACGATCTATAATGCATCCAGTTAATGTTAGTTAAAATTAAGACTAAAACTAATAATAAAGTGTATACAAGCAAGACATATTAAATTGTCCCTGTCTAATGTTTGTAAAAAACAAAGAAAAATAATGAGATATAGAAAACTAATTTTATGTTAGTACAATATTTAAAACAAAAGAAAATATTTGTTAATCTTAATATTATTTTCATAGGTAGTTAAATTAATTAATTGTTAAAAGAATACTTTATTAAAACTAGTAATTTTTTCAGGGATATCCTTTTCATCCCAGATAGAGAGATAATATCCAAGATATTGTAATCACCAGAGAAAGTAACTTGGTTGAGAAATGAGGTATACCACACACAGAACCATTACGTCTGTATTCTGTTCACTCTCATGTACACTGCAGCTGCACACTAGGCTGCATTGTTGTTTTGTGCCATCACATCACATGCATACTCCAGTTTCAGTTAACTTGTGCTCATTGTAGAGCACTACGATGGCAACCAAGGTACTTTCCCTAGTAATCACAATTGAAGTTGTGTGTTAAAATTTTCTTCTTCTTCTTCTTCCTCTTCTTCTTCTTCTTCTTCTTCCTTCCAAGTATTAGGCCAAGGCCTGTTATGATCCTATAGAAAATTTTCCCTCCAGCATTTCATAGGACAGCCCAGTGATTTTTGTCCTCTTGGTATATAATTATAAACAGCTTTGGGGATCCGATTTGAACTCATTCTTTCAAGATGGTGTTTCCAATTTAGTTGGTACTGTTTAATATATTCCAAAATTGGCATAGTCTTCAATTCTTTTAAGATATCAGTGTTCCTTTTCCAATCCCATCTGGTGTAACCTGCTATTCTGCACATGAATCTCATTTCACAAGCCGATATTCTGCTTTCATGTTGTTTTTTTAGTGTCCATGCTTCACTACCATAGGTCAACACTGGTCTAGCCAAAGTGTTATATTAACGTAATCTGGTGTTTTTTTGTACAAGGTATGGTTTCATAACTTGATTAATAATTCCCAAACTTTTATTATAACTAGTAATTTTTTCAGGATATCCTTTTCATCCCAGATAGAGAGATAATATCCAAGATATTTAAATTGATTAGATCTCTCTAAAATTTTATTCCGGAGACAGATTTTACTTTGTTTGGGGTCCTTCCCATGCATTTAAAATTTTTAAATATATTTGTTAATCTTAATATTATTTTCATAGGTAGTTAAATTAATTAATTGTTAAAAGAATACTTTATTAAAACTAGTAATTTTTTCAGGGATATCCTTTTCATCCCAGATAGAGAGATTATTACCATAAGTACCTTTTAAATGAGGAAGATGGGTGTAAAAACGTACTTATACTAATATTTAAAAAACAAATTACGGCCTAAAATGCTCTTGACCTACTAGGTCTCTGCTGGCCACACATCTGCCTTTTACAGAGATGGAAGATTTTTTAGTGAGAATAGAAGCTTCCTTTTACAGAGGTGAAGATTTTTGAGCCAGAATAGAAGTGACATGAGGTCAGCTTGTCTGTTTTATTAATCTGAAGCTGCTGCTTATTGTAGGTTCTCAAATACCTTCCGTACTGGCTGAAATTCTATTGAAGAATTTCTTCCCTAATGGGGACTCAAACCGCATGTGTTCCATGGCATAATGCAAGATCACTCATCAATGGGACAGACATGCATATAGCATGTACTAATGACACATATTTCTATTCTTCATTAATAATTAAACATAATTTGCCATAGAAGAACCTGACTTTGGCAGTTGAGGGCAGCCATGTCAGGAAAAAGTTATCAACTTACAGCTCAGCAAATTTTCAAAGTGGTGGCCGACAACCTGAATATGAGGTGAGGTGTAAATAATTTTTATTTAAATGTTAAACCTTGTAGTGATATTTACTATAAAATTTCGATTCATATTACGTTTACCTGCTTCTTCTTATGCTGTGCCTTTACAAGAACAAAAAATTCCATCATTCAGAGTTACATAAACGATGCAAATTTCTCAGCAATTTGTATTTATGGTTCGGTTTTGCTGATGAATGTACTAGATCTTACTTTGTAACAAACTCTAAAGAGAAAAATTCTTCCTGAACTGGGAATTGAACCCTGAACTTCAGCTATATATGCTGATTCTCTTATCACTGAGTTAATTCGGTCTTAAAATTTAAAATAAAATCTCTTTTACCTCACCTTATAACCTCTCTTCTAATTGGACTGGTTTCAAAATCTAGGCAGTTTGAACATCGGTTATGAAATTACCGATAATGAAATTGCCTAGATTTTGAAACCAGTCCAATTAGGAGACAGAATATGAGATTAAACGTCATAGTGATATTTCCTTCCAGGAAATTCTCGTATAAGACTTGAAAGCATGATAATAGTCCCTTCGATTGGTTGCTGGCCAAAGGAAGGCAAGACCAGTGATGGGGCTGCCATCTTATAGCCTCTGGTCAGGCTTTTCTGGAGAAGAAAAGAAAATAAAGGAAAGAAGTAATGGAAAAAAGGAAAGACTCCCTAGCCCTCGGATGCCGTAATAGCGTCGGGGTCGAAAAAACAAGAGTTAACCAAGAGAGGTTAGATAGTAAAGTTAAAAGAGTGCAAAACACAAGTAAGTGGAAGAAATGTTTTGCTCAGCTTGGGCACCTTGTGGTCGCCATCCACATATCCCCTAGATGAGGACCCCTGAGGGAGTTTTACTGTATAGGCCTAATATATTTTTAAATTTTTTTTAAATTATAAAATTAATCCTTAAATTGGGTAAACACTAATTTCTCTTGGCAGTTATTTAAATGTGTCGGACTGCAGTGAAAACAAAATCATATGTACTATTAAATACCAACTAAATTGGAAACACCATCTAGAAAGAATGAGTTCAAATCGGATCTCCAAAGCTGTTTATAATTATATACCAAGAGGATGAAGATAACTGGGCCGTCCTATGAAACGCTGGAGGGAAAAATTTTCTATAGGATCATAACAGGCCTTGGCCTAATACTTGGAAGGAAGAAGAAGAAGAAGTGATATTCCCTATAATTGTTATATATCTGGCTTCCTTCCCAATCGAGCACAAATTCTCCTCTTAACTTATCCCCTTGATATGACATCCAATGCAATTCACAATACACATTGAAACATTAAGAAGACATTCTACACAGTTCTAGCATATTTACAGTATATTTCAGAACATGAGGACCTTGCTTCACACCACTGGCTTATGTTTTAAAAGCAGATTAAGAAGGGTTGCCTTTTGTTCATAAAATTTTTTTAATGGAGAAAAGAGGGGTGATTCCAAGGTATTTCCAGGAACTGAGGTTCTTAAGTTTTGGTAAAGACTGTATAATAAATTTATTGAATTAATATTAAGATGGTGAAGCTATTGCTATGATCAAAATAAGTAAATTAATCTACATAAAAATGCTAAAATAATGAATGGTAAAGAGAAGGAAGCCTAAATTACATCAGTGATCAGAGATTCAGCATGTAAAACTGAATGTTCATGGGTTTGTTTCGTGGCTCAGACAGACATTTTTCTCTTTACCATTCGTTATAGTAGATTAATGGTGAAATAATTGATGGTGCACACATAATTTTCAAGTCTCAGAACGACGCCACTGCGCATAATCAGAGATCAGCTATTTGGTTCACAAGTATACAACTATTTGAGAAACTAAATCCATTCTATTTCGTTGTGTGTTGTGCAATGGAAAACAATTTCATGTAAATAACTAGTGCGATAAATACTGAAAATAAAACAAAACAAATTAAACAAAAGTAAGAAAATTAATTGAAATAAGGACGAGAGAGAGAGAAAAAAAAGCATGACAGCAGGATCGAACACGCGACCTCATGCGCGGGAAATAGAGCTCCCTCCACCAGATCACAACCATCTCTCCAAAATATTGTCTGTATGATGCGATGCAGTACTTTAGGACTTACTTGTATAATGAAATTAGATATTAACTTAATTTAAATTAATCAGACACATTTTGTATTAGTAATGGAAATAAATAATTTTATTATGCCATCTATTTTGTAAACAAAGTAATGAGACGTTACAATCGTTATTCATTTTCTATATATATAAAGCTGTTTCTTTTAATTTATTTATTTCCATATATTCCATTTCATAGTAATTCTGCCAGAGAGCAGGTCTTTCACTGCAATCATAGCGTTTTCATGCTATGCTTTGCAGCTTTACTAGGGAACTGTAGGTGTGGCAGCTTCCAGTTTCTTTCCACACCAGTGAAGAATGATGAAGATGATTGGATAATTTTCGGGGATCGTTGGGCCCTAAGCTTCATGACATTTATCTTAGAGGTGAGGAAAAACCCCGAAAAAATCTCACCCAGGAGCCTGTCCCGACCGGGAATATTTCCATATATATATATATATATATATATATATATGTAGATGTTATAACTATATTTTTGACATTTGGCAATGAAGGCAAATATGATATGAAAAGAAAAATGAATGCTTGAGTCGGGATTTGAACCCGAGTCTCTAAACTCTGTACGTTTAGCGCTCTAACGACCTGAGGTACCCAAGTATTCCAACACAAACATACATTTTTCTTATATATGTAGTATTCTCAATTCACACAAGAGGTAGCGGAAATTCGTTCCGACTGACATCTAGTGGCTAACATAACAGTTAAGCAAATTTTTAAAGAGAATATTTACTTTGTAGCAGTAACGCTTGTATATTTGTACAGAGTTTAGAGACTCGGGTTCAAATCCCGACTCAAGCATTCGTTTTTCTTTTCATATCATATTTGCCTTCATTGCCAAATGTCAAAAATATAGTTATAACATATAAATATACAAGCGTTACTGCTATAAAGTAAATATTCTCTTTAAAAATTTGCTTAACTGTTATGTTAGCCACTAGATGTCAGCCGGAACGAATTTCCGCTACCTCTTGTGTGAATTGAGAATACTACATATATAAGAAAAATGTATGTTTGTGTTGGAATACTTGGTAGCTCAGATCGTTAGAGCGCTAAACGTACAGAGTTTAGAGACTCGGGTTCAAATCCCGACTCAAGCATTCATTTTTATTTTCATATATACACATACATACACACACAAGTTCATTTATATAACGAAGCCTGATAACATGTAGGCATTATGAATATTAACGACGTCATTAAATAATAATAAATAAAAACAATATACCTGACCAGAATCGCTACGTGGACCCGCGTCGTCGGAATAAGCGCGTCTTACCGACTGTTCCACTTAAGCGAACGATACAAATGCTGCATGAAGGGATACTTATGCCGTCCGCTTTATACTCAAATATGTAACAATGTACTGGTGTGAAGCGCTCTTCAAAACTTTTAACTTTCCATCATCAAGAGTTGCGCCATCATATTTTTCAAAGGCTGTACATTAATTTATATATTCTGATCATAACAATGGCTTCAGCTTGTTAATATTAATTCAATAAATTGGTTCTTATTCAAATGTTGATGCAGTTTCATTATAGAAAAACAAAATGGTCGGTGCTTGAATAATTTTTAAATTTAAACTTTCAGGTAAACTCCCACTTCTAGTGGTACCAAGTTTTTTAAGACTTTTTGGTGAACATATTCTGCACTTTATTTTTAATGTCATATATCCAGTGTTGTTACAAATAGTTTTAAACTAATTATATTTGTACTAATTGCTTTCTCTACTTTGAATGCAATTCCTACTTTGTTTTTTTTTTTTCTTTTCCATTATTAAATATATTGTATATGTCTTATATCCCATATTGTTGCCTAACCAGTTACTTGCTTTTATAGCAGAAATTACTGTATCACATTCTGAATCTCGTTTATTAGTGCTTTTAATAATCCAAATTCCATGTACTTATATCAAAATCCATTTTTCTTTGCCTATGTCTCATGATAACTTCCAAGTCTGATGTATAGCTTGGGGTATTGAGAGACACTGATATTTTATGGTGTAGAGTCGTCAAACTGGAGGACCAGGTAATTTGCAACTTTTTTTCCTCCAGCTTTCGGAAAGCCAACTTCATATACTGCTAGCTCAATCAACCAGTTATTGCCTGCCCCTGCAGTTTATTTCCCTGGTACACCACCCCCCATACCTTGTGAGAATTTCTGTCTCTACCATCTGGAGTGGCACCCGATTAAAGATCATCACCTCTGCATGGGATATGTATTTATACTTGCCACGATGGCTGTTTGTATCTACTATATAGGATCAACGAAGAAATGTGAAAATTAAAAAAAAAATTAATAATGGTGTTCCGACCGCGTTTCGGAATGGCTGCTAGGAACACGTGGTGTCAGTAGCCACATGCTGGTTCTACTTATAGCTGTGTCAGATAATGAAATTAATTTAAACTAACACAATTATTATTTATTAGTAAACTTAATTGCATGTAACTACTACATTTAGATACGAAATATATTGTTGCTGGCGGTGATGGCAGCGGATTAGTTCCACGAGGGAAGCTACGACAAAACATTCCGCGCCATCTTTGCTACCAATCTCTCCTCTTGTACTTCCGCCTCCGCGTGTGGACAACTCCTCCATTCGCCGCTAGGGTGCTTCATCTCCAGCGCGTGGCGCAACCCTAGCGGAGATTTAAGCAACCGCCAAAGAATGGGAACCTCAATAATTTAATTTCCTAGGAATCCACGAAAATGCTTACTGTGAAGTCATTATTTGATACAGGATCACAAAATTTAAAAAAAAACTCAACTATTAAAACATATGGACAGATGAATGACACTAATATTATGAGAAAAACGCAGATTCAGTGCAACAAAAATATAAAAACGAATTTTGAATTTCCAATCAAGCATGATATCTAAAAAAACTTATTCAACCGCTACCACTTGGTACAGAATTCTGTCATTAATGACATTTTTTAAAAAGTCGGAAATATAGCTGGAAATAGCAGTGATCTCCAACACATTTCCAGGTGAAAGGGTGATATATTGTGGGGTGCAAAATTTTAAATTCATACACATATACTTTATTTATAACAATTTATTTGCAAATTTAGTGATCAAACTTACCAAAACTTGGAAGTTGCATAAATTGGTTAGTACTACAGTATATGGGATATTGCTTTGCATTCTGTTTGACAGTCATAAGATTGATAAATTGAAATGAGTCATGTATCAAAGAGAGAAATTATTTGCGACAGGGTAACATTTTCAAACTTTTGTGAGATATTTTTAATATTTTTTTCATAGTGAAGGATTATTTACATTTGTGCTACAAAATAAATTTTATATTCTCAAATTTTCTTATTTGCAGGTGGACCAGACTGAAAAAGAAAGTCTTAATATAATGTACTGCCCTAATCAGAGTTCAGCAACAGGAGACATTGACTTGACATGTGAATCTTTAAAATGTTTGGTTTGTGGTATGTCATTTTCTGATGAGTCTTAATACACATTTACATTTGCATAGTAATGAAAAACAGTTCAGATGTCCTATTTGTAATAAATCATTTGCTCAGAAATACAGAGTTAATAGACATTTACATGTGCATAATAATGAGAAACAATTCGAATGTAATATTTGTAATAAGTCATTCTCTAACAAGTACTATCGTAATGCTCATTTGCGTATGCATAGTAACGAGGAATCGTTCCAATGTCCAGTTTGTAATAAATCATTTTCTAACAAGTACTATATTAATACACATTTGCTTATGCATAGTAACGAGAAACCATTGCAATGTGATATTTGTAATAAGTCATTTTCCCGTAGGCCATATCTTGTTAGGCATGTTGGTTTACATGTTAATGAAAAGCCGTCGAATTGTTCTCTTTGTAATAAGTGGTTTCCTAACAAGTTCTATCTTCGTAAACATTTAAGTATGCATGGTGCTGAGAAACCGTTCAAATGTTCCATGTGTGATAAGTCGTTTTCTGGCAAATTCATTCTGAGAAGACACATACTTTTGCATAATAATGAAAAGTCATTTAAATGTTCAATTTGTAGTAAGTCGTTTTCTAATAAATACTATCTACATAAACATTCACGTGTGCATAGTAATGAGAAACCATTCAAATGTTACATTTGTAATAAGTCATTTTCTCAGAAGATCTACATTGATAAACATGTACGTTTACATCTTAATGAAAAACCGTTAAATTGTCCTCTTTGTAGCAAGTCATTTTCTCAGAAGACCTACCTTGATAAACATGTACGTTTACATGAGAAACCTTTTAAATGTTCCGTTTGTGATAAAACATTTCCTTACAATGCCAGTCTTATTATACATTTACGTTCGCATAATAATGAGAAGCCATTCAAGTGTTCTATCTGTAATAAGTCATTTTCACAGAAGTCCCTTCTTACTAAACATCTACGTGTACATAGTAACGTTAAACCATTCGAATGTTGCATTTGTAAGAAGCTATTTTCTCGTAAGTTCAATCTTAAGACACATTTACTTGTGCATAGTAATAAGTAGAACGAGGAATTATATGAAGAAAATTATACAAAAATATGAAACCTTAAGGACAAAATATGAAAATTATGACGCAAAAATATTATGAAGCTACTATTTTCTAAACTTTTTACATATATTTATATACATAGGCCCTCTATAAATTGTAAGTGTACATACTAGCACATAAATGAGAGAAACAGAACTTATTTATACCTCAAGGAATCAAGATGTTCACTGTATTTCAATTTTAATTAGCTTTTTTATTAATTCAACCCAATATAAATTATATTCAGACTGAAAATATATAAAACTATTAATCTACCAGTTATATTATATGTATGCGAAACATGGACTCTTACTTTAAGGCAGGAAAGAAGTTTACAAGTATTTGAAAATAAAGTTCTTAGGAAAATTTTTGGACCAAAGAGAGATGAACAGACAGGTGAATGCAGAAGACTGCATAACAGTGAATTACATGGTCTTTATAGGAAGCCATATATAATGAGAACAATTAAGTCTCGTAGACTGCGATGGGAAGGACATGTGGCACGCATGGGGAATGAAAGACGTTCATGGAAGATTCTTGTAGGAATACCAGAGGGAAAACGCCCAGTAGGTAGACCAAGAATGAGGTGGGAGAATAACTAACTATGATTTGAGGGAAGTAGATTATACAGGGATGATTGGAAAACATTGACTCAGGATATGGATATATGGAGAGCTTATGTCCGCGCGGCCATGAACGTACGGGTTCGATAGTGCCAGTGAGTTAGTTCATGATCTGAAACAATTTTAATGGATCACACCATTGCATAGTTGTATAAGGAAACATGGTACCTAACAGGAAAGTTGTGGGTTCGGGCCTTGACATGGTCAAGATTTTTAGCTGGACAGAAGTGGTGCCATTGTGGACCTGGGGTCGACTCAGATCCTAATGGAAGTCAGTACTAGATGCATGTTCTGGGCACAAAGCGGCCATTAGGCAGATCCGATATCCTGGCAGACATCTCGTGCCTATTGTCTAAAGATGGGAGCTTCATAATGCCACTACCCCAAAGGCCTCCCAAAACTGTAGTGAAATCACTTTTCCTTCATAAATCAAAACTGAGAGGTTGTATATAATACTATTAATTAATGTATTGAATGATATTTAATTATGAAATCCAAACATACAAGAAACAAAACATTGCAACCAAAACAAACAGGTTTCCTTGAAATATAGCACTAACAAAGTTTAGAGCAGCTATAATTTGGATTATTGCTACTTTTACATTGCATGAAGATATTAAATTCCTGTTGATGCAAATGTAACAATAACATTAAATTGGATGATTTAGAATACAAGTAAACAATTCCGGTATGTCATATTTCGAGAAACAAGATGTTAAAAGTTATTAGTCCATAATTGATTCTAGGGATTGTTTCAGAATTCTATTTGTAATTACAATTACATTTAATATTGAACTACAAACATGGTGAAATATTTTTTAACATTATTATTTTTTTCATGAAATGTGTCTAACATAGTGTCTAAATTCTTTGTCTAATTGTGCTTTGAACAATTCAATTTTCAATTCTGTTAATACACAAGTTTTTTTAATATTTTCTGATAGTAAACTATAAGGCCTGTCTGTCAGAATTGTTTTGCAAGATGAAAAATTATCCTCAACATCACACGATGTTATGGCAACATACTTGTATAATGCTATATTTGATAGTTTGAGTAGGTGAGAAAAATGTTGCCCTTACATACATGAACTTTACTAATTTCACAAAGCACTGCTTCAAGTTTAGCAGCAGCAGCAGCCTTTCTTACATTTAAATGCTGTAATCTGTTCCCAAAGTAAGGACTGCCCTCAGGTAGCAAGAACGAGCTGACAGTTATTATACCTGACTTCAGAAAATTCCATCATTGTTCATCTACTTATACATCTACATTCTAGGCTCATGTTCTTGTTCTGGGGATCCTGTTTAGGACAAAAACCTCCATCGAACACTGTCACTCTCACTCTGTGACTCTTCATCCAATTAACTACTTTTATAAAATCTTATCTATCTTGTTCAGAAGGGATACTGATGAATTTTCACTTGTCTACCACATTGCACTGTCAAAAGCTGCATAAATACATTCATTTGAAAAATATTTTAATGAATTCCTAGAACTTTTACTGAAAAAAAAAACGGAATTTGAAAGTTGAAAAATATTATGAAATATGAAGTTTTTTGTTCATCTTATTTGATTCTACACATCATAAAATGTAAAGATACTTAGTCTCAGCGCTCTCTGACAAATAGTTAAAAACATGAAATTTCATAAAATTCCTCGCTCTAGTAATAAGAATCCATTGGGATAAACTCTGTTTGAAATATGTAATTTTCTAACAAGTCCGATCTTAACCTTTACATTGCTACGAACGGGTATATGCGTTGGCAAAGAAAATGCTTGCCGTGCTATGGGTGTGTATATCCATTCTCAATTTCAAATGCTTGCTAGTTATATAATACGTATTGCATTGCTTTCAAACTAAGCAGGCATATACTGCCATCTCTTAGGAACCTATATAAACTTTTTCCATATTTCTCCCTGCTTTGAGCAAGGAGGGTTTTAAAGGCTGGAAATATCTCAGTAGTGAAAAGGTTAAGAATCATTTACTTTTTCATAGTAATTAATTAGATACCATTAACATGTTCTATTTGTAATTAATAATTTTCTTGTAAGTCATAACTTGTCAGAAATTTACTTAAACATAATAACTGAAGAACAGATTTTAAGGTGCAGTATTTTTATAAAAAATATGGCAGTTTTTATAAGGACAGTTCATGATATGTATTTTGAGGCACAAAATAATGCTAAATGAAAATTCGAATATCTGTCTTTTCACTTTTGTTGTGAGAGCATTTAGCTTTTTTTTTTCATCAGCACCCTTTGTATATTTTGTTTTTGAAGTTGAACAGAAAAATGGATTTATATTCATTCTTCTTATCCAACTTCTTTGATAGTCTTCTATGAGGTCATCAATAATATAAATCATATTTTATGCAAATCACCAATTGTATAGCAAGAATGGCCATCCTACAGCTGTGAAATCAATTTTAAAATTGATAGATTCTTACTAGGATTAACCCCATGAGGCAAATTTCTATATTACAAAATTAATTTGAAATTTTTTAACCTATCCTAATAATAAAAACATATATATCTCGTCTCACAGTTTTAAAAGCAATTCCTTCATCAGCTACACTCTTCTGATTGTCTTGATGCCGTTGCATTCCTTCTATTATCTGGTATGAGCTGAGTAAAAGTAAATATTATATTAGTTATATAACTCATGAATTCAGCTTTGAGAATCTTATAAGAACAAGTGAAAAATAAAATTCCGGATAGTAAATATCCAGAATTTATAAACTTGTTTACAAATACTGCCATGATGTATACATAGAAAAATCTAAATGATTGCTCAGAAATATTAAAATGGTGAAATTGAAAAATTGGATATTCCAACTAGTTTTATAACAGATTTTTAAAATCACAACAGAACTAGTTTTACTAAAACTTTCGGATCTTCTTTATTTAATAATAATAGGTATAATTGCAGCCAATGGCCATGTAGAAAGAACTGTTTTCATGTCTTACAAAAGTCTGTTATCGATGTTCCTATGTTTTTACACTGTAACAGGTGATATCGGTCGCAGTGCGACCCACATAGTTTGCACTTGCACTTTTCTTCTGGGTTATGGCGCTTCACTGTTGCGCATATCCTGTGGTGGAAACCATGGACTGCGACTCTCGTCACGGTGTGTCTGAGGTCGTATCTGGCTGCTGTCCATTCCCTGTAGATCATCGCGTCCGTTGCGTAGAACTCAGGCCATATCTGTTCTCTCTTCTCATTGAGTTCCCACAGCAGTTCTTTGTAGGCATCTGTTGCCGGCACGAGAAGGTCCAGGTGGAGCTCTTCAATGAAGAATGGTTCCTTTGTCAGTATGTATGTTAGGCGTGAAGGCGTGTATTTTGATACGCTTAGCGCTGTCTTTAAAAAGTGTGCTTTGACTTTCTCTATTTCCTCTAGGTTTGCCTTATTTAGGTTCTTCCAAATCACTTCTATTCCATAGGTCATGATTGGTGCTATTTTTAAGCGGAAGATGGTCATTGCTGTCTCCAGGGATAGTTTACTCAGGCTTTTAATGCTGTTCGTTGCTATTCTGGCCGCTAAGGCGCGTTCTTTGATGTGCTTATCGAAGGTGTCACCTCGGCTCTGCAGTGTGATCCCCAGATATTTGAACTGGTTTACATTTTGCAGTGGGTCTCCCTTATACCGAATGCAGTCATTCGCTGCGAGTCTTCCTCCTTTCCTGAAGGTCATTTTTACTGTTTTCTTCTCATTTATTTCTAGGTCGTTCTTTTCGGCCCATGCTACGAGTTTGTCGAACGCTGTTTGAGCTTTTTCGATGTCTTGGGATGTAATCACCATGTCATCAGCGTATGCCAAGATTTGGACGTTTTCTGTTTCTATCTCTGTGGGTATTTTTTGCTGTTGCTATTATGAAGAGTAGGGGACTCAACGGGTCACCTTGGAGTACGCCGTTTGTTTGATCTATTTGCTCTGTTTTTGAAACTCCATCGTCTATCTGCACTTGGTTTCTGGAGAGGATGTTCTCAATTAATCTAGTTACTTGATTTCTCCCTGCTGCTTCTTCTATTCTTCTTATTATCAGCTGCCTGTTTAAGAGGTCGAAAGCCTTCTTGTAGTCTATGAAGATGGCATGTAGTTTTCCTCTCGGTTGTTCTAAGGCTATTTCGATGCTCTCTTGTAGACATTTAATTGCTTGTGTCGTCGATTTCCCTTTTACGAACCCGAACTGTTGTTCCGGTATGACGTGGGCTGTCATCGCTCTTAATCTCTCTGTGAGTATGCTGGTCATTATTTTTAGTGTTGTGCACTCTAGGGCTATTCCCCTGTATGAGTTTGGGTCCTTCGTGTCTCCTTTGGCTTTGTACAGCACCTTCAGCGTTGCTATTCTCCACTTGTCCGGAATGCTGCCTTGCCTTAGGCATTCGTTGAAAAGCTCTGTCCAGGTGTCTGCGAGAGCTTGCTCTGTTTCTTTGAGGTGTTCGAAGGCAATTTCGTCAGGTCCGCAGGCTTTTCTGTTTTTTCGAACTTGCAATGTGTCGTCTTACTTCCTCTCTGGTGAAGAGGCAGGATTTCTCCACTTCTTCTTTTCTTCGTATGGTTTCTGGGCGTGTTTCTTTGGCCTGCAGTACTTCTTTAAAGTGTTTCTCCCACGTATGTATTGATATATCTCTTGGAAAGGATGGCTGTTTTGGTGAGGTCACTTTATACCATTTTTCCTCTGCTTTTTCTATTATTTTTTTCTCTTCTTCCGCCTGGTACGTTTCTTTATACCTTTCCACTGTTTGTTTATAGGCTCTCCTGGTATTTTGGTATTCTTGTAGGTCTTCGTGTGTTTTCGATAGTTTTGCCTTGTGGAGTGCTATGATCGCGGCTCTCCTCGCTACGTAGCATTCTTGTTTGAACCATGGCTTTGCTTTTCTTCTCTTCCATTCTTTCTTTACTGTCGCTTGTTTTATTTGTCCTTCTATTGCATCGACTGCCTGATTTATTTTTCCTTCTTTTATTTCTTCTGATGCCTTTTGTATCGTTTCTGTGTTTAGTTTCTCTCTGTCAATCTTTCTCGATAGTTTATTTGTTGGTTTTCTGGAGTTTTTTTCTTTGTTGTGTGTCTTTTATATATATGTCGGTACTTACTGGTATATGTTTCCTTACTGGTATGTCTCTTCTTATCTTTTGGTGGGTCTTGTGGCTGTTTGTGAAGACAAGGTCGATTGTGCTGGCTCCATTTGGTCCCATGTAAGTGTATTCTTTCTCTTTGTTTACTAGAGTTAGCCCTTCTTTTTCTATATGACCGACTACAGTTTTCGCTTTATATGTGGCTGTGTCAATTCTGCAGTTAAGATCGCCCATTATTATCATATTGTCTGTCCTGTTCGTCTTGCTTAGTGCCTGGCTTATCTCCTCCTGGATTTCTTCTGCCTTGTGTTCTGGCTGGAAGTAGACATTTAGTACTGTGCATGTGTTTGTCTTTACTAGCAGCATGTTTTCTGATTGATTTTTGAAGTATCTCGAACGGCGCTAATTTTGGTTTTATTAGCATTGTTATCCCTCCTTTAGGTCTTCCTCTTTCCCCTTGGCTGGCATATGAGTTAATTGCGTAGAAGTTTTCCGTGCTCCATTGGGTTGTTAGAAATGTTTCTGTGAGTGTTATTACATCATATTCGTCGAAAAGGTCTTCTGGTAACATGTTTAGTGCATTTCGTAGTCCTTCTATATTCCACAGTAGTGTTTTTAATTTTTCTTCCTTGTCCTGGTTTTTACAGTGTGTTCTCCGTGTTTCGTTTCCAGGGGAGAAAAAGTTTGTTTCCCGTGTTTCGTTTCGAGAAACGAAAGGGCCGTACAACTATTCCTTCGGGCCAGAAAGTCGGGTCTTCGGCGCTTTTGCAGTGTTTTAGGGCTATTCCAACCTTGAAGGCCTTGTTTCTTCTTCCCATGGCGGGTAATTCCTCCACTTCTATTTCGCCGTCGATGTCGTTTCCCTGTAGATAGTCGTATATCATCTCTGGAGTCGTGGAGTTGTGCAGCTTTCCTATATAAAGCCATGCCCTTTTTTCGGCCGCTTGCAGTTTGCTTCCCTCTCCAGTAGTTTGTTTTGTCCCCGTTATCACCTTTCTTGTCGACTGCGGGCGTCCTTCCCTTGTTTTTTGTGAGTAGGATTTCTTCTTCTCTGCCTCCTCTTCTCTTTGTCTCTGTGTGTCTCTTTTGGTTGCCTTTGTTTCTAGATTATCTTTTATCATCCATTTTATGTCCTCTAGCATGTCCTGTATCTGTTTGTTTACCTTCTTTATAATTTTCTCCTCAATGTCTTCATTTGGCAGCGAGGAGGTGTTTTGTATTTGACGATTTTTGCTGTCGTCCTCCTTCATTATCTTCTGTTTCTTTCAGTTTTAAGTGTTTCAGAAATTTACACAATTTTTTTAAGCAGCGATTTCTTGAACAGGTTCCAAAATTTCGGAAAACAGTAACTCCGTGCAATTTTGTACATAATTCTCATTGCCAGATATCATCAAACATTCCGTTTGTCTGCATATACTTTTTGAATTCCAAAACAGTTGTATGTTGATGCACGATTGATTTTAACATTTGTATTCCTATATGAATTAATAATCTCAATCTTTCATTCCTAATAACAGATTCTTCAAAATTAGAGACTTGTATCTCCAAATTAATGTATAATTCATGGAATATGTAAGACATTAGTTTTCCTGTTAACTCGTTTGCAAGAGGCCAAGGAATACGTATAATCATTTTTTCTACACTATTACAAAATGGCAAAACCACTGTATTAAAAAACTCAATTGATTCTTTTGTGTGCAGACGTTCTGTTCCTAAAAATATTCGCTCCTGGTTTTCTGATAGGTGGAATCCTCTTGTTCCATCTATTTTCGCAAAACCCACGTTTATCAGGTCTCCAAGGGTCCCGGCTATCCACTGGCCAAATGACGCTAAGGAAGTCTCCTTTAAAGAGCTGACTGGAAAATTCATCCTCTCTTTTGTTGATTTTTCAGCAACATGTAAAAACAGTACAATCCTTAAACACACGCAACCTAATCTGTGTTCACCAACGTTTCAGAAGCAATCTTCTTTATTTGGTTCACAATAATCACATATTATTCTTCCTTAAGTCTCTGATGTATCACTGTATCACTTATAGCCTAAGTTAATTTTTCTACACCTGCAGATAAACCTGTCAACTCACTTAACTGGTTTCTAATTCACTACTTGAGTAAGCAATCGTCCCGCGCCGTAGCCGAGCGGTTAAGGTAGGAAGCCTTGGCGCAGAGCTACGGGACTTGCGCTGGTTCGAGTCTCCATGGGGGAAGAAATTTTCTCATGGTATTTCGGCCAGTATGGGACCGGTGCCCACCCAGCATCGTGAGGCAATTGGGTAGCTACAATAAGTAGCGGCTCCAGGTTGAGGAACCAGCTATAACGGCTGGGGGGACTCGACATGCTAACCACATGTCACCCCTACACTGGCTGTTGATCATCTACCTCTGTAATTGACACATGTGGATGTGAAGGGCCAGCAGCTGGCTGGTAAAAGGGCAACCGCTGAAAAGTGGAAAGTCCCTCAATCGGAGTAAGCAATCACTACTGACTTCGACCAACCTGCATCCCTTTATATACCCAAGAAATGCGTAAAGAAAATGAATTCTTCAGCAAGTTTATTTATGGGCTGATTTGCCTTGTTAAAAGAAACATATCTACCTTTTTTTAATCCTTTATATTCATCTTCATTCTGAAAGTACAAATATGCAATCTACTAGAGCAATTTTCAAATTTCAGGTAAACTCTCACTTCTAAAAGTGCAGTTTCACTGATTTTATTGTGACAGCACATACTGAGTTTCTTTTAGGAAATTGGGGCAGCTGTGATGTTTTAATTTTCATTTCAGTTCAGTCCACTTCTAGTGGTCTGATTTTGCTGCTTAATGAATTCGATACTACTTTTCTTAATTGGGTTTGGTAAAAAAAAAATTATAAAAAATTGTGGCTGCTAGAATGATAAAACACATCGGCACACAAACATGTATGTATATATATTTCAATGTTATAATTAAATTTTGACATTTAGCAATGAACGCTTAATATGAGATGAAAAGAAAAAAATTCTAATTGATATGCTTACTTTTTATAGTAGCCGCAAGATAGAGGTAGATTGAGTTCCCACTACCTGTCATAATAAAGAATATATAAAAAAAAAAAAAAAAGGGTTTGTGCTAGGATGCCTGGATAGCATAACTGGTAACGCACTAATATATGAAGTTAGAAGTCCTGGTTTTAAATCCTGGTCCATGATGCATTTATTTTTCTTTTCATGTTATATGTATATATATGATTAAGAAAGTTTTCATAGGTTTTCTGCATCATGGATTCACGTTCGGCCTCTTGCCACATGCCGACATTTCGGCATGATCCCATATGCCATTATTAAGGAATGATAAGTTCGAGTCACGGGTTTAGGTCTTATATAATTAGACACACAGAGTTTTTGCTGTGGTCTGTTTCTGAAGCCGTACACCCATCCAAGGTTTAGTTCTTATGTAGTTATGAACCGAAAGTGCTATTTCGGTTCGATACATCTGTGCTATTATCCTCCCTCTACAGTGAGATTCATGAACTATGCCAATTTACTTTCTCTTTGTATCTACTCCCACTCTCCTTCCTACCCCTCCCTTTGCTCTGTCTGTAGTGTGCAACTTCCCCTTCTACCTCAGAACTGTCAAATAGGCCAACCATGTAGTGAACTCTATCATTCGATCATAGATTTTCGTTTGAACACTTGTCTGTTGTCTGAAGGACGCGAGCTCCAGGTGAACTGCGTATTTTGGGTTTGGTCCGGCAAGCCAGGGTAAGGCACCCTAGGCAGGACTAAAAAGTATGTATGAGTGGTTGATTGTGTAAACAATGTTAATACTTATTGTTTGTTCTTTAATATTTGAATGATCAAGTTATGTTTATATTTAATTTCACTTTTCAACATTAAATCTCATTTTAAGTAAATATCAATGTCTGATTATTATTTGTTAGCTATGCTACAGCTGTCTTGCATAATTCCCGAAGTTATATGAGCTCCTTTTTCCCGTCTAGCTTTCATGGTTGAAAATAGTATATTCAGGTTAACTACAAATTGATACAGTGTGTTTTAAGAATTATTATTAATTAATGTTTATGAATCTAGATAGGAAGGATGAATCAATCTTTGCCTCTCATGGGCCCGGGCAAAGGGTTAGAAATAGCACTGATAACTATGAACTCAATGCTACTATGAGTGTAATGGAATATATGAGTAAATCCTAAAGATGCTGTGCACATAAAGGTAGCAGATCCGAAACACGGCACAGTTAAACACCTTCAGTTTTCAGTGTGATCCGTTTCGGAAGGCATACACCCATCCATTCATTGACTACACTCCATGTTGCCCAACCGTGGTTTTCTTCATATCTTCTTCGCTGTTCTGAGTAGCGAGAATAGTTTTCCATGTAGATGGTAATCTTTAGGCATCATCTCGGGTCTTTATAGAATGTGGCGTTTTCTCAATCTCTATTGCTTCTCTGTAGATTCCTGATTTTTCATTAACTATTTTAGCCAACATTCTAGATCCTGTGAGGTCGATCTTGTGACCCCTCTGTTTCATCAGAGTTGAAGTAGATGCTTGACGATTTATTGCAGTCTTATGTTCTTGTATTCAGACCACAGCGAAAACTCTGTGTGTATAATTGTATAAGACCTAAACCTGTGACTCGAACTTATCATTCCTTGATAATGGCATGTGGGATCGTGCTGAAACATCGGAATCAATGGCAAGAGGCCGAATTTGAATCCATGACTTGGAAAACCCAAGAAAACTGGAGGCCTGCCAAAATAGTTCTGTGATTTCAAACAAAATATTTAACAAATTTACGATAAGTAAAATAAAATATTTAATAAAGATAATGCTTTAAAAATTTTATCAAATTTAATTTTGGACGTAAATGGATACTAAAATTATTTTATTAAATTTTTCACTTCATGTACGTTGATAACTATTATCTCAAATCATTGTTAGCCCTATAAATAATTATCTTATAAATATTGTTGCTATATATAATTTAATTTTAAATTATATGGTGATATTATAATAATAATAATAATAACAATAGTAATAATAATAATAATATTGTTATTATTATTATTATTATTATTATTATTATTATTATTATTATTATTATTATTATTATTATTATTATTATTATTATAAAAACGTAACATGTCAGTACAGTATTTCTATTTGGTTCTGGTGGACTTAAATATTGTTATTGATATTATTATTTAATTGTAGGCTTTCATGGCCGGCGTCTTGATCCATATTTGGTTCGTCTTCCGGGCTTATAGGCCGTGGCCTGGTTGTCTTACTACTCGACGTTTCGTCTACTGCTGCGGTAGACCTCATCAGGAGATACTGTGTGCTCTCTGTGAACTCCTCAACAGTCGACTGCAGACTGTCGAGGAGTTCACAGAGAGCACGCAGTATCTACTGATGAGGTCTACCGCAGCAGTAGACGAAACGTCGAGTAGTAAGACAACCAGACCACGGCCTATAAGCTCGGAAGATGAACCAAATATGGATATTATTATTACTTGGTCTATTATTATTATTATTATTATTATTATTATTATTATTATTATTATTATTAGCAGATGTTATTGATGTACTGTCTTAGACTTGCATGTTTACGTATTTGAATGTATATTGTCCATCACTTTTTATGGTAGTTGCATTATTGTGATAAACACACTTTTTTTTATGAACTAGTAATTTTACCAAAACTATACTGCACTTAAGAAATGCAGTTTTTACAACAACTTCACTATAATCTATACAAACATAATGGTTGACTTGGGGAGAATAGGATCCTATCATCACGCCACTGGATGTTTTTACTCATATCTTTAGAATTTGGGCTTCAAGGTTGAGGTTATTGACATCAAACAAAAGGGGACAAATGCAGTGAAAGGTATGTGGACACAGAGTGACATATTCCAAGAATTAATACTAATTCTTAGAACTTAAATTCATGTGGGGTTGGAAAATACCCCTCGCCACTGCTCCCGGATTTATTTACTGTGTTAATTTACTTTATAATGTTACAAAATTATAACCCTTGTATACCATAAGGTAAAAAAGGGTTTTTTCATGCATACATGTTCCTGTATGATAATGTTAACATGTTCCTCTATGATAATGTTAAGTTAGGGCAATATAGCTGCTTCATGAACATCTGTTGTCTTTGTGTAGGGTGGAGCTGAAAGAATTATTTTTAAATATTCATTTTTAGTAATTAGAATTTCATTTTTATGACATTTGGCAAGGATACCGGAATTTGACAGGCATACAATAAGATACTATGGATCATAGCTACATATAGTGTGAGCTTGATGCTGATTAGAAAATTGGTTACAATATAGCAATTGCTATGATTGCTTTATGTTTTATGTAATTTGCATGCTATTTAAAGATTAATTTTGAATCCAGATAGGCCAAGGTATTTCACTGAATTCTCAAAGTGGAGAATTTATGTAACAAGTGTTAGTTGGAATAGAGGTGGTTGAGTATTTCTGGCTTTGAATTAACTAACATTAAATTCGATATTCCAGAGACAGAACCAATCATATATGAGCCGGTGGGAATGAAAGTGGCATAAGTCAATTTAGAACAAGTTTGAGTAATATAATAGTTTGTTAAAATTGTTACTAAAAAATCAAATAAAAGATATTGCAATACTGATAACTGGAAAATGTCTACGAGTACGTGGTTAATCTAGTCTACAAATATGGATTCTGTATCTTTTATATAACGTACAAGAAATTGGGCGAGATTGACTTAAGCCACTTTCACTCTAAACATGAGCAAGGAAAAGTCAATCATAACGACTTAAATCTGAATAAGCAATGTATTGTATTGTACATTTTTAATGTGGATAGTGTTACATTTATGTGTATAGCATTACATTTTGCATGTTGAATACACCATATTCATTTTTGGTTTTCTAAAGTGTTCTGTTACTGGCTTTATTATTATTATTAGGTTAATCGATTATCTCTTCATGGTATGCCAAAGATCCAATATCTTCAACATCATCAGAGGTATTTAGATTCAAGAAAAACGTGTGATACACCGGGGGAATAAACGGTAACAGATGGACATGTCTTGCTTTTTCAGTTCCCCAGCAGGTCTCTTTGTTGGATGAAGTTTTTCGTATGGCACATTCTTTAAAGCTACGGGCCTTCCTTTTCTCCCAGTCGGCTTTATGTTTAGGGCATTAAACTTCACCGTATCTAGCAATGTTTCTTTGTACATTATTTCGTAAGGATTATTTTTTTGTAGTCTGATCCATTGAATTTTCAACCAGTTTACAGGATTGTTTTCAGTGTTTTTCTTCCTGTTGCTCATGTTTGTCTCTAAATTAGATTAGATTAGATTAGATTAGATTTATTTAGCCTGGTGGAGTTAAGGCCATGTGGCCTTCTCTTCCACTCACCAGGACAAACATATATTACATCAGAATATATCAATTTGAATTAACTCTAATATTAAATGCTAAACAAAAATTTGATCAAAAAGATAATATCTATTATATTACGATCTAATTGCAACCAGTTAATGTTAGTTGAAATTAAGACTAAAACTAATAATAAAATGTATACAAGCAAAACATATAAATTGTCCCTGTCTAATGTATATAAAAAATAAAGAAAAATAATGTGATATAGAAAACTAATTTTACGATTATACAATATTTAAAACAAAGCAAAAGAAAATATTTGTTAATCTTAATATTATTTCCATAAATAATTGAATTTATTAATGGTTAAAAGAATACTATCAGTGAGGTGTATAAGTTAGTTCGTTATTAAATAATTCTTTAGTTTCTTTTTGAAGGATGTTATAGTTATTAGCAGTAGAATTTTTTTTTTTTTTTTCATTTCGCTTACAATGAACTTCTTTTTATTTCTATACTTTGCCATGATGTCATGCCAGTTTTCTGGAACATAGATGATATTTCCTTTTGCTGCCAACTTTACACTGCCAAAATCAGAATAGTTTGGCAAATATGAATGGCCTGGAACCAAAAACTTTTGGTCTATGACATCGATGTTAGTCTCATCTGTCTGAATACACCTCATCAATGCCAAACACATATTCATGTTCCGATTTTGCCCTCCGTACGTATCGCTATAAATAGTTACATGTTTTTTATTGTTTGCATTAAGTTTCAAATGCTTCAATAGACATGAAGAAATTCCTTGTGAACCTCTTCTGGCTATTGTTTCATTCCACACATAAAAACATCCAGAACCTTTTTCAAAATCATGTATTCCAAAATTGTAGCAGTAAAGGTTTCTTTTGTAGTAGGCATCTGATACTGTTAATACTGGAAAGGGTAAAGCTTTTTGCAAATCCGTACTGCAAATGTAATTTTCTGGATTGTTTTTGGAAATTTCAGCATCATTTTTCATGTAATCTCTAGCTAATTCAGCCTTCCTTAGGTGAAGTTCATGATCCCTCTCAAGTATTTTCTTATCTTCCTGGCTCAAATCAGTATTACATGTTTTAATTTTATAAATATCACAACATTTACACGTGTCTTTCTTAGAAGTGTAGAAATGCAAGTTGAATTTCTTATTGAATGTCTATCTATAAAAATGTTCCTTGACTGGACGTCTCTTCTCTTCAGAACACTTTTCAACACAGAGTGCATACATTTTTCGTAGATTCAATGATTCGCATAAATATTTCGTATTTGGGTTATTTGTTTCCTCGTGTAATGGCTTTGGTATGAAGGGAATGACTGAATATGCTGCATTACACAGTTTTTGTCGTCTTCTGGTATTTTCCGTGTAGGACAGCCTTTTAATCCTGTTAAGTCGTCTCCTGGAGACATACCATCTTCTGTCTTTCTTAAAGTGCGGGAAACTCTTCCCTCAGACACATTGAACATATTAAGAAAGTATTTCTTACAAACCATAACGGATAATCGATTATTTGGTTTCAAATAATATTTATTTGAAGAAGATCTCTTAATTGTCCCGTCCTTTCTTGGCCGTCTTTGCTTTACTGAATTTTTTGAATCAAACCACATAAAAATGTATTTTGTCTCTTGAAATCTCCCATTTTCCAGAATGATTCAAACAGACTTCCGCTCTTCTGGTGTGATGTTGTCATTACATTTGATTTTACAGGAACAGGGAGTATCTTGAAATGTCTTTCCCTCGAAAATTTTACCCTTCTTCGACACATATCGCTGTCCAGAATTTCGGCTCGCTTCATTATAGTTTGTTGGGAAGGATTTCGAAGTCTTTTCCTACTTTTACTTTTATTAGAAGGGCCCATTTCTGTTGTTTTATCATCACAAAATGACTGCAGGTTTCCACTTTCATCTTCTGAATTGGAAGAATACGCTACAAGCCTGTTTACTCCAAAATTATTAAGAAAGTTTCTTAAATTATTAAGCCTAGGGATGGGCTGGTCAGGATCTCTGTCAACATCGTCAACAAATTCAGACGAATTGGAATGATCACGATCACTTAAACCTTCAAATCTGTTACTTGAGTTTAGCATCATTATGATTACACAAGAAATAAGGGGCTGCTGGACATTGGCATCTTTTAAAAGAAATCTAAATTTATATTTGCTCTAAACTCGACTTCATTATTATCCAGTGTAAGATATATATATTAATTGGTGTTTCCCGTATAATGTATCATATTTATATTATTATTATTATTATTATCGTATCATTATTGTTATTACCCTATAAAATGTTGTTTGTACATGACATTTACATTGCTACATTTATTGTATCTTTAACTGTTTATAATTAGTATAGTGTATATCTATATTTGTCAAATATTTATTTGTATTTGTGCTGGTTGAGTGGAAGAGAGGGCCTTATGGCCTTAACTCTGCCAGAATAAATAAAGTATTATTATTATTATTATTAATTATAAATTATTGTACTTTCAAAAGAAACATTATTAAATTCAGTACTCGTTGACATCACCTCAGTTTACAAAAATAATAATTAATTAAAAAGTATTGAAATTCACTAATAACACTTGGAACATATTCACCTTTCTTGAATGAATAAAATAATATCCAGTTTGTAGTTATTAATGATCAAAATTGCACTTCACTGGTATGTACAGAACAACAAACAGTGACTTACTTCACTTTCATTCTCGACAAAACCTACGTTCTGTAAGAAAAGAAAACTAGTTCTACTCCTATTGGCAAATGTATGTATTAATGACTAAATCTACTTTCATTATAAATAGAACTATGTCAAAGGATTGTTAATATGGATTTAACTCATTTTTTCAATTTCATGACCTTCATTCTCACTGGCTCATATGATCATTAGTGCTCTCAGGAACATAAGGATGCAGTAAGGAATAGATTGAAGTTTCGATTGAATGAAAAGTTATGTATCATTTGTTTGTAGGAAAGGAGATGTGATTAAGTCTGAAATGTACAGATTTTACAGTAGAGAGTATGGATTTCTCTTTGTGGTACAGCCGCTAGGTGAAACTTGCAGTTTGATTTGTTCCACTTACTGAGATATAAAGGGTTCTGTTATTAAGGAAAGTGGATATGATTTTGATCAGTTTTGGTGGCAGATTAAATTAAATCAGCTTGTATATTAATCCATTGATTCAGATTGTGTCAAATACCTTCTCATGTCAAAAAATAGTGCAATTATTGTGCTCCTCTTGGTATTGACCCCATTAACAAGTCTGGCCAGTTTTAACGGGTGATGTTTGCATTTTCTAAAGCTGAATTGATAATCCCTCTTTCCTGACATATTTTTTTTTAATTAATGCATCCACTAATAAGGAGAATATATTTCCTGTACTCCACCAACTATGATTTTCTCTCTCTGTCTATTGTAATTGTAGGCTTAATTGTAATTTATTTTTAATGTGAGAAGCAGCTAAGCTATTACAATGCCAAGAAGAAAAAAAAAACATAGTTAATATCCAAATTAAAATTAATTGAATAATTTAAATATTTGTTTATATCATAGCATGATTCACATTCAAGGAATTTCCTTAATACAATTATAAAATGAGTGAAACCTACAGAGTGGACCTCAGGAGGCAATTTATTTAAAGAAATTAAAGTGATACTTTTATATAACTTTTTAGATTTAGTAAGTCTACCCTTAAGAACTGTAAGTGTGAAAGTATTTCTCATTGTTAGACTATGATATTAGTCATACTCTATGTAATTGTAATGTAGCATCTTGAATAAACGATGGATAACAGAGAGTGTTTGTTTAAATTCCAATCAGTTTCTAATAGGTTATGGGCCCCGTGTGATGAACTGTGTTATTGATTACAGTAAATAGTTTGTGTTGAAAGTGAATTTTGAAGTGAATTTTGTGATTTTTGCAAAAAAGTGAGAAATAAATAAAAGTATAAGAAATGTCAAAGATGGCAGAGAAACTTCCAATCTTCCAATCCTAAATGAAAATTCTAATTTATCACTTTGGTTGTACAGAGTCTAATTATTATTGTCAGAAAAAGTATAGATTCAAAAGAACAGATAATAGATGAAACGGATTGTAAAAAAAGAGTTACTCGTACTAATGTGTTAATAGTACAATGCTTATGTGACAAATAAATCAAAATTGTTAAAAAATGTGCAAGAATACAATATATGGTAACTTATAGAACAGTTTTCAAAGGAAACATATTTTCAATAAACCACACTTGAAACGAAAATTAATCACTTTAAAATGTTTAAATGAAAAATTACAAGATTTTTTTTTTAATTTGATGCTATAATAAATGATTTGAAAGCAACTGGTTGTTGATATATCTGAAGAAGACCAGGTATGTCATCTGTTAATTAATTTGCCTAAAGGTTATCCAATCTGATTGAGGGTCTTTCCACTTTTCAGTGGTTGCCCTTTTACCAGCCGGCTGCTGGCCCTTCACATCCACATGTGTCAATCACAGAGGTAGATGATCAACAGCCAGTGTAGGGGTGACATGTGGTTAGCATGTCGAGTCCCCCAGCCGTTATAGCTGGTTCCTCAACCTGGAGCCGCTACTTATTGTAGCTACCCAATTGCCTCACGATGCTGGGTGGGCACCGGTCCCATACTGGCCGAAATACCATGAGAAAATTTCTTCCCCCATGGAGACTCGAACCAGCGCAAGTCCCGTAAAAGAGTACTCGATGTAGAACTGAAACTAAGAGAACTAAATATTAAAAAAACATTTGAAGAACCCGAGACTATCTTTTTGACTTGTTATAAATGTGGCAAAGAAGGACATATGCGATTTGAATGTCATAATGGAGGTAAGTATATTCAAAGAAGAAGGGTAAATATTAGAAGTAACATGAGCAGAAGAGGAAAATCAAGGGGGATTGGCTCACAATATAGTGGCAGAGTATTATTTAACCTTTGTAGCTCTGTCCTCTGATATAAATTCCACTGAAAACGAAACTGAAGTTATATTTGTAATTGATTCTGGAGCAACAGAACACTTTATACAAAGTAAATACCTGAAAATGTATGTCTAATGTAATAGAACCATATAAAACTAAAGTCGTAAAAGTGCAAATGATGTAACTATGAGTGCTAATAACGAAGGACTGATAAACTTACATTATAAAAATATATTGATAATCATAGAAGCATTAATCAACGATAATTTGGCTCACAATTTACTATCTGTGACAATATTACAAAATCAACGAAAAATTATAGTATTAAAAAATGATGAAGTAAAAAATACATGCAGGAACAAGATCTGTTAATGGAGAAAGATTGGGAAACCTACATATTCTCAAATTATAACAAGAATCGTGTTACAATGTCAACCTATGGTATCAAAGGCTAGGACACTTAAATAGAAAAGGGCTTAAATAATGAATTTACCTCTTTACAGTAAAAAGTGTACTATATGTATGGAAAACGAAAGTACAAGACTACCATTCCAAACAATTCATCATCGTCAACCTAATAAGCCAGGTGAATTTATTCATACTGATATCGCTGGACTAGTTAGAAAAGGATACAGATACATACACAGGCCTACCATAATTCATTATTACTCTCATTTTACACAAGTATACCTGTTGAATACTAAATCAGAAGCTTCAAGAAATACAATAAAATATATAAAAGAAATAGAGTCATAAAAAGGAAATAAAATAAAAAGAATACATTGTGACAATGAAGGAGAATTTAGAGCACGGGAATTCACAGAATCCTGTTTTAATCTAACATATAAAAAATGTTTGTTTGTTCGTACTTTATGCGCGGCCAAACCGTTGATCCGATAGTGATGGGGTTTTTTGCAAAATGTTCAGGAGATCCCTGGGATGAACATAGGCTATAAGAGAGTTGAGATACTCAACTCCTACACCATTAGTAGTGAAAAACGTGAAAAGTCCCCTTTTTAATCTTAAATGGCCTACGCTGCTTAAACCATAACAAGTACCCAAAATGAATGTACATAGAATTTAATATCCCAAAATAGAAAAACTACAAAAAAGTCCGCGACAGCATATGTTTATCTTTTACAGATAACACACGATAGCCATTTTTATCTCATGGATGCCAAGAAGATCGGGATAAGTAGATTCCCGGGCAAGCATAGCAGCCCACGGCGGGTATTTTTGTTATGGATAACTCAAAATAACGAATGTTGTCTTTCAGCTCATTTATGCCAAGTACATCGGGATGCGTATATTTCCGGGCAACGCTGGGTAATCAGCACGGAATATCTAAAAATAATAACGATATAAATTTGTAGTTATTTTCCTTTTACTTATTCAACTAAATGCAAAAACACATTAGCTTATCATTTATTTAGGTGTAGCAGCGCACGCCGGGTATTAGCTAGTAATTGAATAAAAATAGAATATTCAATGGCATATTGTACTCTTAACTGCCATCACATTCGGACAAAGACTGCAACGAGTTCATAATGCTTGTGTGCGTTATGTATGCAACCTACGTAAATCAGACCACATAACTCCAGTATTTGAAATGTTGTCTTGGCTCCGATTGGAAGACAGGCGAAAGATACATTACCTCTGCTTCTTATACAACACTTTGTCCACCTCATCACCCCTTTATATTTCTACTCCCTTTCATTCGCTATCCTCCCACCATAACTTGAACACAGTATCGAGAGAAAATTTAACTCTAGCTGTTCCTCTACATCGAATATCTCACTGTCCCTCACCCTTCCTTGTTTCAGCTACCCGACTCTGGAATTCCCTCCCCTCGTATATCAAGGACTGCCAGACGTTATGTATGCAACCTACGTAAATCAGACCACATAACTCCAGTATTTGAAATGTTGTCTTGGCTCCGATTGGAAGACAGGCGAAGATACATTACCTCTGCTTCTTATACAACACTTTGTCCACCTCATCACCCCTTTATATTTCTACTCCCTTTCATTCGCTATCCTCCCACCATAACTTGAACACAGTATCGAGAGAAAATTTAACTCTAGCTGTTCCTCTACATCGAATATCTCACTGTCCCTCACCCTTCCTTGTTTCAGCTACCCGACTCTGGAATTCCCTCCCCTCGTATATCAAGGACTGCCAGACGTTATGTATGCAACCTACGTAAATCAGACCACATAACTCCAGTATTTGAAATGTTGTCTTGGCTCCGATTGGAAGACAGGCGAAAGATACATTACCTCTGCTTCTTATACAACACTTTGTCCACCTCATCACCCCTTTATATTTCTACTCCCTTTCATTCGCTATCCTCCCACCATAACTTGAACACAGTATCGAGAGAAAATTTAACTCTAGCTGTTCCTCTACATCGAATATCTCACTGTCCCTCACCCTTCCTTGTTTCAGCTACCCGACTCTGGAATTACCTCCCCTCGTATATCAAGGACTGCCAGACTCAAAAACAGTTTAAAAAGAAACTCACTTCATGTGTCCTTAGTCAATATAATATACAGGGTGTTACCGACATGAGTACAGATTTTTCGTGTGATGGTAGGGAACATCCATACAAGTATTTTAACACAATGAACCTTGGGTTGCTAATGCATTGTTATGGGTCTACAGAATAAAACAGCATTTAAAATTGTTGAATTCATTGTTGTTTATTCATTAATTATAAGAAAAAAGAAGGTATGACATGCTATTTTTCAGTAATTGTTGGAAATGGCGACCCTTGACCAGAGCTTGTAACAAGGATCGTGGCAGCGGCTGCGGAAATCAGAGAGCATCCAGATGTGCTTTTTAGAGTTCATCAGTCAGAGATGAGACGCGCGGAACTGTGCATCCAGGTCAATGGTCGCTATTTCCAACAATTACTGTAAAATAACATGTAATACCTTCCATTTTTTAGAATTAATAAATAAACAACAATGTGTTCAAGAATTTTAAATGTTTTATTCTCTAGACTCACAACAATGCATTTCCGGCCCAAGGTTCATTGTGTTAAAATATTTGTATGGATGTTCCCTACCACCACACGAAAAATCTGCAATGATTTCGGTAACACCCGGTATAACCGTGTTCCATGTATACTCTTATTATTCTTTTATATTTTAAACTTTCTTTGTCAAGCTATTTACTTAATCTAATTATATGTTATTATTTTTGTTGTTATTATTATTATTATTATTATTACTATTACTATTTTTCTTTGTTTCCCTTGTCAACTTTATATTGTGTAATCTATAATTATATATTATGTATCATTATTGTTATTGTACGTATGTATAATTTAACCCTGGTGAAGTGGAAGAGAAGACCTTACGGTCTTAACTCCACCAGGTAAAATAAATATATATAAAATAAGATAAAATAAAAAAATAAATTCCTGGGTTCAACTTTCCTAACTAGTCATGCCTGTCTATTTGTTTATTAAATTATTTTTATTTTTCCCCTTTTTACTATTTTATTATGTAACGATACAGGCATGACAGTGTATCTACCTCTGTTACAGGTTAAATGAAGAAATCATGGACAATACTCCGGTTTAAAGTTTCCTAAAATTAATGAAGCTAAAATTAAAGAAAAAAATACCCGTGGATCCACAGTAGTAGATATGAGACCAGCAGCCGGTTGGTAGGTCTAGGCCCGTGTGTCATTGTGTTTAGTTTAATTTAAAGAACGGAGAAACCTGATGTTAAAATGAAATAAAATATGTTCTAAAAGCTTTCAAATATAAAATGTGCCCTCAGAGTGGGAAAATATGCGCCATCAAGGTTAGCATGTGAGTTGTCCTAGGAAACTTTTTACATAGAAGATCTGAGACTCAGCCTACCATCTACCGGAATCAGCAACAAACTACTAGAACGGAGAAGAATGAAAAGAGCGGAGATAGACATCGACTTCTATGGGACGACTGCAATGATCGACCGCAATTGGACCAAAGAGAATCAGGAGCAGAGGCACACCATTACAAGACTAGCCACACACGGCTTCCACCACAAAATATGTAAGAACAAGACGTTCCTTACCCCGAACGACGAATCGTAAATATGAAAATCCATCCATCCATAGTAATTTTGCCCGAAGGCAGATCCTTCACTGCAATCAGCATTTGCATGTTATGCTCGCAGCTTTACTAAGGAATTGTAGGTGTGGTAGCTTCCCGTTGCTTATCACACGGGTGAAGGATGATGATGATGATACGGATGATGATGATGGCCATGTTTGGGCCTTAAAAGTTTTCCTGACATTTGTCTTACAGGTGAGGGAAAAAATATGAAAATAATGTGAACTATTTCCTGTCATGACCACAAAGGTTACAACAGTTCTTACTTCTAACCAGCAATAAACCACCGATTATCACACATTTAACCAGCGATAAACCACAAATCAGCACAATGTGTAAACTACATTGTGTACATTTAATCATGGGATTCCTACTAACCAGTGATAAACCATTGCTACAGCATATTTGTGGCTTCAACAAATTATGTCCGAATTTGTCTTCTACTTATTTAACCGCGTAAAATAATAAAAAGGACGTTCCCTGGAATTCACTAGGTTAGAGTAATTGATTTAGTTTACAGTAGATGATTTAGGTATGGTTAGCTTTTAGGTTCCTTGCATTTTAAATATGATTTGATACGTAAAATAAATTACCTCTTCATATCAGTTATTCTATGAAAAATTCAACATGTCTGAAGGTTACAACGTAAAATCATATTTCCACTGCTTCATTTCATGATAAATTTCAATATTTTGACGGTGGTAAATTCCCGCAGCTAAATGGTATCATTAAGACTTCGTAATATTTTAAATTACATAAAAATTGCATAAGTCGCGTAAGTAAAAAGGTGGTCTTGTACAACCCCAGCTCAATTGACTATAATTTATAATTAAGTTTCAAAATAGATAAGTCTGCATCTAGAGATTTGGAGAAGTCTGGCTAAAGTGCAAATATTTACATTTCAAATTCATATCCTTTTAAATAATCCATTCATTATAGCATTCAGCTGTATTTAACAATTGTATTGTCAATGAAAACAAAGCAACATGAAAGAATACGATAAATAACATACTGTTCAAAACGAAGCAAATCACAGAAAATATTAACCATGTAGGACTTTTACAGTTATTATTTGACTGAAAATTATATATATTTTTTTGTTTTGTTTTAAACTATTAGCAGAGAGCACTGAGTCAAAGTATCTTTACATTTTAAGATGTGTAAAATCAAATAAGATCAAAATATTTTTTCATAATACAGCTTAGTGAAAATTTCATCTCTCTTCATGTTTACAGTTTTTTTTTCGCTTGAAGTTGCAGGAATTTGTAAAAGATTTTGAAGTGACCATTTCTGGAATTTTTGGACAATAAAGTATAGTAGCTAAGTGAGGGTTCCCCTGCATCCCGTCTTGAACAAGGTAAATAGATTTGATAATTGGATGAGGAGACATGGAATGATGTATTTAGATGGAGGCATTTTCTAAATCTCGACCCCAGAACAAGAACCTGATTAAGTAGAAAACAATGTTAGAATAATAACCACCTACCCTTCTCTAGTCAGATAGCAGGAAATCAATGAATGTTTTATACTATTATATTAAAACTACACTCGTGTCACAATATACTATTGTTTAACATTTCTACCGAAACAGATGAAGAAATGCATTATAGACATCACAACTATACACTATTTTTATCAGGTGAAATTTTTATCCAATCAAAATGTATTAAAACAACAATATAAGTCGGCATCATAATACTAATAGTAATAAAAAATAAAATCATAGTAATAAGGCAGGACAACCAGAATTATCATCATCATCCATGCAAGTATTAGGCCGTGTGGCCTGTTACGGTCTCAAAGAGGAATTTTCCATCCAGCGCTTTTTTTGGACGTCCCAGCGATCTTCTGCCTTGGGGGCAGTAGCGAAGTATGGCTTTTGGAATTCTATGAGACGGCATTCGTTGAAGATGGGCTTTTCAGTTGTTCTGGTAGTTTTGTATATGGTGAAGAATGGGTTCTACATCAAACTCTTCCATAATTTCCTCATTTCTTCTATGGTCCCACTTTGTGCAGCCTGCTGTACGGCGCATAAATCGCATCAGTTTGCTTTTATTCGGCTTTCATCTCTTCTTCGTATTGCCCATGCTTCACTACCATACCTTAATACTGGTCTTGCGAGAACCTTATAAAGCCGCAATCTTGTGTTCTTCTGCACTAAAGATGGTTTCATTATACTGTTAATTATCCCCGTTGTTTTTGTAAAATTTGTGATTTTCTTTGATATATCAGCTTCATCTTGAAATGTTAAATTATATCCCAAATAATTAAATTCATTTACTCGTTCTAAAATTTCATCATCCAAAACAATTTTGCTAGGTATAAGGTATTTCCCACAAAAGGCCATCACTTTAGTTTTCTTTGTATTGATTTCCATATTGTATCTTTTTGAACTTATATTAAAATTGTGTATAGAATACTGTAAATGTGTTTCTGTTGGAGCTATTAATACCAAATTATCTGCAAAGAGTCTATTTGATGGTTTCTATTAATTTGGTTGGAACCATGTCTCATCTGTCGCCAATCTTGGAGTATTCTATCCATGCATATGATAAAGAGGAAGGGCGAGAAGCTACATCCTTGTCTTACCCACTACAATCAGAATTATAACACATCAAATCACTGTTCGTTGACTCTCTTGAGCACAGTGAAGCAGGAGTAGGAAGTGTTCATCACCTGCAACAGTCATGTTCAAAAACGAGTCTTAACCATTATTTTATATACCTATTTATTTGTTATTTATAGTAACTTATAGGTCTAATACTGTCACTTTTCTTTATATTATGACTATTGTTCTGTGTTGTTCAACTTTTTCTCTCGTCCTATTGACATCCAGTATTGTTCACTGGGAGCAGTTGATGTAGTTAAAATTATACTAATAAATTCGTTATCACAATCAAAGTCGTGTTCATTCAAGAGTTCGTCTCCTTGTGCGAGATCATTTTCATGACTGTGAAAATTATATAAACAAATTGGAAATTGTACTACACAATTTTTTACAATAAATATAATTGAACATAGAACAACAAACGAAAAATGATTCAGTTTCAATTATCAACCTTAATGGAAATTGTTACGTATTAAATATAATCCATTAAAAACCATGTTTCACAAATTTCACAAATGCTATGCTATTTATTTATTTAATCTGGTGGAGTTAAGGCCATGTGGCCTTCTGTTCCACTCACCTCGACAAACATATACACCCATCCATAGTAATTCTGCCCGAGGGCAAATCTTTCACTGCAATCATAGCATTTTCATGCTATGCTTTGCAGCTTTACTAGGGAATTATAGATGTGGTAGCTTCCCATTGCTTTCAACACCGGTGAAAGATGATGATAATGATAAGGATGATGATGATGGCCGAATGATTTTCAGGGACCGTTGGGCCCTAAGCTTCATGACATTTGTCTTACAGGTAAGGAAAAACCTCACCCAGGAGCCTGTCCCGACCGGGAATAGAACCTGAACCCTCTGCATGACAATACAGCACCCTACCTCTAGACCACAGCGGTGGACGACAAACATATATTATATCAGAATATAACAATCATAATATCTCTAATATTAAATACTGCATGAAGATTTGATCGATAAGATAATATCTATTATACATATTATTACGATATGTAATACAACCAGTTAATATAGTTAAGATTAAGACTAAAACTAATAATAAAATATGTTCACGCAAGATAAATTGTTGGTAAACTGTCCCTGTCTAAATATATATATATATATAAAAAGAAAAATAATGAGATATAGAAAACTAATTTTACGGTTATACAATATTTAAACAAATGAAAGCATTTATTAATCTTAATATTATTTTGATATATGAGCCTTTTAAAGCCAAAGTGGTGTGACTCCATTAAACATTGTTTTGAGATATAAAGACTTTTAGTAGAATAGTGGTTTAAAAATTCGAGAATACTACCAAACAATAATTTTTCCACCAAATGTGTTCAAAATTTATTGTTTTAGCTCATTGATGTTCTTTTTTTCCCCTTATCCCCACTTTATAAGTAATTTATAAGCACTTAAGTAACTTAGACCACTTGGCTTTACACAGATTGAGGGTATATTTCAAGAATGAACTTGCATAATCAACAAAAATAATATTTTAATTTTGTTTAAAAGGTTCACCATTGTGGTCTCGAGGTAGTGTGCTGCCTTCTTACGCAGCGATCCGGGTTCGATCCCCGGTCGAGACAAGTTTCTTGGCTGATGTTTTTTAATGTTTTTCCTCATCTGTAAGAGAAATGTCAAAAATCTTTGGGGCCCAAACGGTCCCCGAACATCATCTGGCCATCATTATCATCATTAATATATTCATTAGGTTTAGCTTGAAAAATGGAAGCTGATCAGGCATGTTCTCCTTGTAAAAGATTGTAAATGGATTGGATTTCCGATACCTATCCAGTGCATCCTTAGCAATGAAACTGGATGATTTTCTTCATCAAGCTTTCTCTTAGTAATGATCCTTTAAATATGTTCTTAGCTAAAACTGTTCGCCAGACATCACAGAAAGATGGAGAGGATTATTGTTCCTTCATTTCGTGTTAACTCGAAATCAGTCAGAAGGGCAAATGTCTATTGAGTCTTACTGTACAATTCAATTGAGCCAAAGTTTGAGTCGTTCGGAAGATTGGAATGACCACTGATCATAAACTTTTGATCAATGGTTTCAAAGTTGTCTTCATTCAAAACTAGGCTCAATAAATTTAATGTAATTTTACAGTTCCGGTTTCTCCTGTGCATGTATCGTTTTATATTACAATGTGTTTTGCTGTTAGTGCTCTACATTTTGTGTGTTTGTGAAATATATGTACAATTAGTAGCATGTCGCTTTCATGACACCTAGAACAAAAAGAGTGACTGAAGTTACACCACTTTGGCTAGCAACAGATAGATAGCACTGCTGACTGCATAAACTTCTGATGCCATTTGTGGAGCAATTGGGGGATCTAGGAGTTACACCACTATTCCTGCAGGTAGTTTTACATATCCACAATTCATTTCTAACACTAACGCAGATTTAAAAAAAATTAATTAATAATTTAAAAATTAAAGAAAAGTTTTAAATTGAATTTTTTTCCCCATAAAACTAGAAAAAAGTGGAATTACGCCACTTTGGCTTTAAAAGGCTCATATAGTAAAATATTGTTATGATTATAAAAATTTCTTAAATAATTTTTTCCATTATGTTTGGCAAGTCTTTACAATAGAACTGTTTCTATCAACACATCATCATCATCATCATCAACAATAAGGATTAAGCCCAATGGCCTGTTCCGATCTCATTATAGGTCGAATTGGTCCTTCCATCTCTCCAATAGTCTTCCCAACATCCTTCTCCCTTTTGGTTTATAATTATACATCCTTCTTGGTATGCGCTGTTCATTCATTCGTAATACGTGCTGAAGATAAGCATTTTGTTAATATTTATTCTTTTACAGAGATTAAATATATTAAGTTCTGTTCTTATATCTTCGTTTTTCTTTTTATCGGTTCTTTAGTATCCTGCTATTGTTCTCAAAATCTTCATTTCAGCAGCCTCTATTTGTTTACTATCTGCCTTTGTTAATGTCCAGGTTTCACATCCATAGTTAAGAGATGGAACTGCCGATACTTTGTAAAACTTCAAAATAGTTGTTTCTATCAAGACGCGGTTGTTTAATACACTCAATAGTGCGAACCACAATGTACACAAATACAAACAAGATGAAATTAATAGAATTAAACTTCAGATATTATGAATAAATATATTTGATCAAGGAATTGAATATGTCAGACGATTCTTTAAACATTTTTATTTACTCAGTGCATTATTTTGTTCTTTTTTATAAAGGCCATTTCTCCTATCAGTCTTTCATGGTAATTATTTACTTTATGCAAAATGTTTACGTCATCCAATTTCATTTCATGATCTTGAATAAATTTATGTTCACTAATTATCAAACATTCTGTACCTGGTGTATTAATGTTCTTTTCATGCTCATTTTTTTTTCTCAGAAATATTTTCGTTTATCCTTCGTAAGACTTTACACAATTATCGCATTGAATTTTGTATACATCTGTCCATTTAGTACCGTCAATTTTATCTTTGTCCGTTTTTAGTAAGTTTCCATCAAATCTATTAGGAACACTGTGAGCAACATCAAATTTAAACTGTTTCTATTTATTTTACAATACTTCATTTAAACCAGAGCCAAGTGCATTAGATGTTGAAATGGCGATTGAAAAATTGAAGATGTATAAAGCATCAGGTTCAGATGAGATCCCAGCAGAACTGATAAAATCAGGGGGAGAAAAATTGATGGACAAGATACGCTGGTTGCTTAGTATGATTTGGGAAAAAGAAGCTCTTCCAGATGAATGGAAGGAATCAATTATCATACCAATTTATAAGAAAGGAGATAAAACTGATTGCAACAACTACAGGGACATCTCATTACTTTCAACTTCGTACAAAATTCTAACAAATATATTAGTAAGCAGACTTACTCCCTATATTGATGACATTCTAGGAGATCATCAATGTGCATTTAGAAGAAACGGGTCTACAACAGATCAAATTTTCAGTATAAGACAGATTTTAGAGAAGAAATGGGAATATAATGGCACTGTACATCATCTATATGTAGACTTCAAAAAAGCATATGATTCAATTAAGAGGGAGAAGTTATATAGTATCCTGCTGGAGTTCGGAATTCCTAAAAAGTTGGTTAGACTTATACAAATGTGTCTAAATGGCTCAATGAGTAGGGTGCGTGTAGGCAAACAGTTCTCAGATACTTTTGAAATCCATAATGGGTTGCAGCAAGGAGATACACTATCTCCTCTACTATTTAATTTTGTACTAGAGCATGCCATTAAATCTTTAGAGAATGAGGAAGGCTTATAACTCAATGGTATTAATAAGCTGTTAGTTTATGCTGATGATGTAGTACTATTGGCCGATAGCGAGGAGATACTAAAGGCCAACACGCACACACTATTGAGTAACACTAAGAAATTAGGACTGGAAGTAAATATCAGTAAAACTAAATATATGGTCACACGTAGAAATACATTATATAATGGAAATGGACAGCTAATGACAAATGAGGGAAATTTTGAGGAATTGGCTGAATTCAAATACCTAGGAACAATAATCACAAATAGGAATGAGATGCACAAAGAAATTAAACATAGGCTCAATTCTGGAAATGCATGCTAGTATGCATTGCAGAGACTTTTGATGTCCCAACTACTTTCAAAAAACGTTAAGCTGAAAATATATAAAACTATTATTCTACCAGTTATATTATATGGGTGCGAAGCATGGACTCTTACTTTAAGGAAGGAAAGGAGATTACGAGTATTTGAGAATAAAGTTCTTAGGAAAATTTTTGGACCGAAGAGAGATGAACAGACAGGTGAATGGAGAAGACTACATAACAATGAACTACATGGTCTTTATAGGAAGCCAGATATAATAAGAACAGTTAAGTCTCGTAGACTGCGATGGGCAGGACATGTTGCACGTATGGGGAATGAAAGACTTACATGGAAGCTTCTTGTAGGAAAGCCAGAGGGAAAACGGCCAGTTGGTAGACCTAGAATGAGGTGGGAGAACAACATTTACTATGATTTGAGGAAAGTAGATTATACAGGGAATGATTGGAAAGCATTAGCTCAAGATAGGGATGTATGGAGAGCTTATGTCCGCGCGGCCATGAACCTTCGGGTTCGATAGTGCCAGTGAGTAAGTAAGTAAGTATACTTCATTTAAACATTTATGTAATATAATTCCAAACGAAGACTGTTGTTCAACATCTTGATTCATTTTGTCTAATTCCGTAGATATTGTTCTGTCTTTAAATGTTTTCAATCTTCTCCTGATTTGTCGATTGACAAACTCTTGTGGATAACAATGTTCTATCAAAATCTGTTTAACTAATTCTATGTTTTGTTTGTGGGATTTTGTATTGGAAAGCAAAATCGCTTTATCAGTTAAGCCCGAAATTACATTTATTTTTTGTTGAACTGGGTGCCCTGAGTGAAAATTCATGATCTTCCAGAAAACGTTGGTTTTCTATACAAATTTTCAACAATTTGTCATTACTCAAATATATCATTGTGACGTCAAGAAAACTCGATTGATTAGAACTTTCTATTTCACTAGTAAATTGTAAACGACAGCGATAAGAATCTACTTCATTCTGGCAAAATTCAACAAATACTTTATAAATTCCCACTGTAAAATGTAGTTTGTTCAAACAAAAGATCTCCAAATCGTCCATCAGTACAGAATCGGAGAAAACAGTGATCCTATGGGACTATAATAGGTCTGAGCATAAAATTGTTCATTGATCGTAAAATTAGTAGAATTGAGCACTAAAGAGACCGCATCAATAAATTAATTTAAAGGAATGTCCGTTATTCTGTTAATAAACTCCCACTTTCTTCTGAAACCTAAACTGTCGACAAACTTTTGATTAAAAAGAACTTTTATTGGGATAACGATTGTATTATTATCAATTTAACTACGGCTATTTATATTGCATCAAATACATATCACTTGGAATTGTAAACACTGTATTGTATATTTAACTTTCACAGTGAAAATTCACTTACTATCTTTCAAAACACCACAAGTTCCAGAAAAAATTAAAAAAAGTTTAATATACGATTGGCTCCGAAGAATGAATACAGCCTAAACAAGGTAATTAAAACTAACAAAAATGTAAAAATTGAAGAAGAAAACAAATCAAGAATATATCGGAACAAATGTAGGGATTGTGACAAAATCTATATAGGAAAAACAAAAATAAATTTAAAAACTAGATTGAAAGAACATCTTAGAAATGTCAAAAAGGGTGAAGTGGACAAGTCAGCTGTAGCAGCCCATGCTTGGTCTGAAAAACATTTAATCGATACAAAAGTTAGCCTAATCAAACACACACATAAACAGAAAGAACTCACGGTCTGGAAAAAATTCACATAAAAAAAACAAGGAAGATAAACTCATGAATTTAGAAACTCCCGCAAATTTTGACTTGATTCAGAGGTTCATCGGTCCACCGATAGAAGAAAGAGGACAACCGCCAAGAAACGACATAACACCGGTCGACGAGAGGCTACTGATGATGGAGATAAGCTCCGAAACTGCAGTCTAGAAAAAAAAGGGATATGAGGAGAAAAAGGATATCAGGTGAGGTAATTAAAAAATAATTTAATTCTTACTGTATTGTATGTTTGAGTTACAAATTTCAATTTCAATCTCTCTTATGAAAATGCTACTTCGTGTTTCGGATATAGTTAAAGCTCGTTATTCGCGGGAGATATGTTCCGTAAATATGCCCCGAATACAGAAACCGTGAATATGGGATGATCATTTGTATGGGTATATAGGGGATACGTTCCAAGGTACCAAAATAAAATGAAAATTATCAAAATAAAATCAATTTAATGAGAGATTTTGAACATTTTCTTGTAATTTTTCTTGTAATTATTATTGTCAGGCTTAGGCAAGGGCTTAAAGAACTTGGTAAGTTTTCCCTGTTTTGCCGCTTGTAAAAGGTCTTTCAATTCAGATAGATATTCAGCTTTTAATTCAGCGATAGAATTCCTTATTTTTGTCTTCGGATTTCTTGATGAATCGTAAGTTGGTTAATTAACATCGAAACAGTGTGATATAGATGCAAACGACTGGCCAAACGCGTATAAGGTCAAACATTTCTGTTTTTTACTTTAAGCGGCAACACTACTTTTTCCGCTTTGGAACTAATTTTTCTTTTCTTTTATTCGAAATTATAAATTGGGAAAAAAGCGGAAGAGACACATGTTATTCATTCAAAATTATTGCAACGAATGACAAGTTGAAACAATAAAACACCGATCGTGACGAGGGCGGCATATATCAAAGTACTTAGCGGCATGTCAAATACGGCGGCTGCCTTTAACAATGAATTTTAGGCTTAGTGACAATAAAGGTTGTTTTACTTTGATATTAATTTGTCAATTTGATTTCAATCGCTCTTTGTAGCTTTTACCAAGAGCGATTCAAATCAAATTGACACGTGCATGCATTAAAAAAATTGCTGATGCGTTAATAAAGGATACTAATCTTTCTATACCGACTGGATCCGCGAATAAATACATTTTTAGTCGGGAATGTCGTGTCGCAATTTTTTAACCCGCAAATAATTAAGCCGTGAATTAACTTTTACTGTATATGAATTAAAAGGGTCGACAATTTGTTCATAGGGCGATTTCTCTACGACACGGGACCAACGGCTTTACTTCTCTTCTGAAGGAAACCTAACTTAGGATTTCTATATCCTAAAAATCCATTGACCACCACAGAGTTTGAATGCGTAGCGTGGAACCAGAGGTGACCATGGCAACTACTAGCCCACCAAGCTATCCTCTGCGAGTCCTCATGGTAAAAGGTAAAGTGATCCCACTACAGGCCTCAGGAGGCCCTTGGGGTACTAGGAGATTAAGGCTCCCACTTTTTCTTGACAATCGGCACTTGATGTCAGCCGGGTTGTCAGCCCTGCGTGACGGCCGCCTTTACCCCAGAACAAGCGTCTGGTACTCATTTCAGTTAGAGGCTGAGTCGACCCCAGGGCCATAGTGCCGCCAGAAGGTTTGGATCAGTTTAAAAATCCTGACCCCACCGGGACTCGAACCCTCGACCTTCCGGCTTGTAGCGCAGTGCCTTAACCACTACGCTACGGTGACCATGGCAACTACTAGTCCACCAGGCTATCCTCTGCGAGTCCTCATGGGGGAAGATATATTCTCATGGAATCTTGACTAGGACTAGCACCGTGAGGAAGTTTGGTAGCTACAATAAATAGCGTTAAAAGAAAATTAATTGTTAGAAAAATATGTGAGATGGAATATGAAGAACAAGACATAATCAAGAATATATATTTATTTGTAAAGGACATAGAAAAATAATATGTGAGATGGAATATGAAGAACAAGACATAATTAAGAATATATTTATTTGTAAAGGACATAGTATTTTAACTTTATAAAATCGATTAGATTGAGTTGGCGAGAGCATGTTAACGAGATGAATAAAAATATAATGTCGAAGAATATCTTAAATAGTGTGATGCTTACAAGGAACTGTCAACCATTATGTGCCGCAACATAACTTAAAATTTTTCTCAGAGAAGCATTATGATGTACAAAGGTCATATCCAGAAAATTCTGTCTCTTGTAACTGCAAGGAACAGAAATCGAAGTCGGAATCCAGAATCCAGCAATGACAACCCATGGATGAAAGGTTGCAAGGTCGTCCAATCGGCTAAGTCAGGAGTTGTATTACTTTACTGCAGTTTAAATGGGTCATTTGACGCAGGATTTTAGCGCCTTGAAATTAAAAGCAGCATATCATTTTTTGGGACATGATCTTGGTACAACATAACGCTTCTCTGGGAGAAATTTCAATGTATGTTTCACCATGCAATGGTTGACAGTTCCCTTGTTAATATAAATAAGAGATAGACAAGGAAAAGATGACCACATGAATTTATAGTGAAATTGATTAAATTAAATTTAGGGAATGGAAAATGAAAATGATGACAAGAGATGAATGAAGGAGGATTGTGAAGGGGGGCGACTCCATTTACCTGATTGTAGAGCTGCACGGAGATGGTCCAGATGGAGCCCGCTCTGATGTAACAAGGTGTTTGAGCTCTCAGTATGATCAGGGTAACATGACGTCTGAACTCGGAGGAACGTTCGTACCATCTGCAGTTGTACGCAGTGTCACCTACCGCCCCGCTCTGTAAATAACATTCACCAGGGCAGTCTGGCCGTGTATGCTTAATACTCTTTCACAGTTAAAATATGTACTGTTACACATACATTTAACAAAACAAAAACATAATTACTGTTAATGAAAACTCACGAGTTTCTCGCGCTGTTTACAAAGTTATATTCTAAGGCACCATGCCTTGGTGAATGAACATGGATATGCGCTGATTCAATTCCCTAGTAAGGAAAAAATGTTTTCTGGAATTTCGGTCAGTTTGAGACAGGTTTCCATCCAGCATCGTGAGGGATTCTGGTTGCTATCAATAAGTAAGGGCTCCAGGAAGATTCGAAATGCTGACCAGTCACCCATTTAATAGATATTTGATTGTCCACCTCTATGGCAGATGTGGTTATGCGCCCGGCAGACGGCTGGTCGGCCAAAAACCCTAAAGACGTGTAGCGCCATGGAGAGAGAGAAAGAGAAAGAGTTTACCTAATGATTTTTGTAGCGAAAGCTCTCGATTGGCTTCAATTTAATATAATTTCCTTTCTGTTAAAACCGATCGTGTTTTTGGGAAAGTTTTCTGTACGTTACCTGTAGTTTGAAATATAACTTATTCGCTGACCTTCGTATAGCGTTTCTTGCGTTTGGAATAAAGTTTGAGTAAATTCTCTTGAGCACAACTATTTCTAAACATTTTTACAAACAAATTATCCAGCAAACAAGACTGCAAAAACTAACTGAATTGCTCAGTAAGTGGTATTTCTTGTCTGACTTTTCTGATTTAAGGAATATATATTTATTTTGTGAAATTTATGCAGTTTTGTTACGACAAAAACAAACATAGCAACCAATAAAACAATATAGCTATTTTTAAATTTCGGCTTGAATATGAACTCCAATTTTTAATGATCGGATTTCTATGATTTTCCGTGGATACCTTAGTTGTTTTATTTCAATAACATATTACTGAGTAGCGTTGTGGAAAATCAAAAATTTCGCACCCTTCAATTATTTATAATTTTTTCTTTTCAGATTAACTCTTACTCCTAATAAATGTTGCTGGTTATCAAGTTGAACCTTATTTTCTTTAATTTATTGCTATATTCCGAGTTTGATTCCCATGAAAATTGCTGTCGCTAGAGCGTTAACAGTTATGTAGAGATCCAAACGTATTATATCATAAAATTGGTTCAAAACGTACAATTGTGACGGTGTAAAATGTATTGCGTAAGTTCAAATTTTAATCGGAAATATCTCATTTCAAAATAAGCTGTAATATATATAATTATATTTGACACAGTTTCGCGGTGTCTGAATGTTTACATTGACATGTTTATTTTTGCATTTTTTTCAACCAATACAAATAAATATTTAGTGTTCGTTTATATTATTTCCTGTTACATTAACTGCCACAGGGAATATATAGAGGAATACACAATATGTTCATTTGTTTCATCATTAGAATCAATCTTTTGCATGCTTCCTGTAAAATTTGATTTTCTGGACTTAGTTCTATTTGAATCCTCAAATGCCAATGACAACGGGAGTCTGGTATTACCCGTTTAAGGAGTAAGCGCAGTTGTTGACGGAGGGCACTGCAGTCGTGTTTATGCAGGAATAGAACACGTGACACTGCTATCTATGAGTGCGGAGGGGAACGGGACGTGGGACGCTGACAGTGAACACTACCTAAGATGACGTCACGTGTACCAACAGAGAGAGCTTCGCAATTCTTCCGCCTGCAGAGATATTTTGAACGACTAATAGTACTAAAATCAATATTGGCGGGTGATAAACTATCGTTCCGTTAGCATGCATGTAAATGTTTTAGTGACTCCTTTATTGATAGTGGAGCAGACGAACCTGAGAAGAGACGGTCTCTCCGAATAGGCAGAGTATGTACAGCACTACCATGAAGGTGACGCACGCCACCAAGAACTTGAGTGATGTAGTCTGTAACAACAAACAACCTGTGAGTTACATACGTATGCCAATTTACGTTTCGATACTACTTCCTTAACCACATTCTACTCGAGAGCAGAGCAGTATCGGTGTTGTATTAACGCTGTTCATTGCGTTCTACAACATACAAGAGCTGTTCAATAAATTATGTTTTTTTACAACATACCTCTAGTCATCCTGGGAATTTTGATGGTCATTCTCAAACAGTCTCCTTTGAATCCAATGAACTTGTCCCAACATTTCTACCATATGCATAAAATGTACTGGAGAGATTTTTTGACATGTCTTTCCAAACCATCTCCGCAGCCTTCAATACTGTTTCTAAAAATGGAAAATGTTTTCCTCGAAGGTGTTTCTTCAGGTTAGGGAATAGAGAAAAAGTCACTAGTGGATAAATCCAGACTTTTAGGGAGGGTAAGAAATTTATTTAACTCTGATTTTTGCAAGATATTCAGCAAAAACGTTTGTGATATGCGGTCTCGCATTATCATGGTGTAGGATCCCAGAACAGAACTTATTGATACAGTCACTGTTGTAAGTAAATAAAATAACAATGTGAAATTGGTTATTTTATTATATAATAAATTCATTAGAAATAAGAAATAAGTAGTGAATATAGTATTTTGAAATTCCCTAGCAAAATTGCATCCAAGACTTCTTACGGTAGAACTCGGTCATCATCATTAACACTGTACCTCTTAACAGTTCTTTTAGTTCACCTATCGAGCTTTTTTTTTCTTAGCCCAATGATCACTTTCTAGCCTTTCAGTATCTCGAGATATCTTTAGATTTTCTTATTGTAAGAGTTCCAAGAGTTTATAATTCGACGGATGATCGATTTCTTCTCGAAATGATACAAATTCACCATCGTCAATTAAACGAATGGGCACACGTCACCCAACACTTGGAATTCACATGTATTCTCTCACTACGTGGATCCAAACTGATCCAAAAAACGTGCCCATAAAGCAATCTAGAAATCAGATCAAACGTATACCATCATATAAAGCTTTTAAATTATAAATTATTACCGTGTTTTCCTTCTTCCTCAAATATTAGCTGTATAATTTTTAAAGAGGCCTTTCGAAAGCAATGTTTCATCTTCTTTATATCATCATGTACGAACAAAGAATGCCAATGGCGTAAGAATAACATATTACAATGAAAAAAAGAGGCAATGACGCCACAATTACATCGACCTGATTACAGTATAGAAATCGCTGCACAGTAAATTGATTACGACAATAAATACAACAAATAACAGAAAACTCGTTATTAAATACAACACGGTTGTGCTACACCTCACATTTATTCTTTGTTCGTGGTAAATTTGCAAGAACTGTCTTCCAAATTGCAGGAGGGTAAAGAGGTGCTCTACTTTGACGTATTCCCAAAACAATTTATTTCTACGTAAACACAAATTAGCTGTAACTTAATCAACAACTTAAGATTTCAGCAGTTCAAATAATTCTTGTACTCGGTTGACAGGAACGAAAGGCAAAGCAAGTGGCTGGAACTGCGAACCATTTTCAGAATTTTCCTCGTCCATATACTGCTCCACTAATAATCCTTCAATTAGTATCCTTCTCCGTAGACTTTGTTAAAATTAAAAGAAACAGCTAGCGATTTGACATATAACCTTTATAAATTAGTTTTTTTTCTTCCTCTTTGGTACTTGTAATAAACAGAATTCCATGTTCCAGTTATTGTGACATATAATTTGCGGTTTTGTGTTGTGACATAAAGACCAGTGACATCGTGTCCATGTGACATTGATGGAAAAGCAAGGCCCCAATAATACTAACAAAAATTACTAATAACTTTAAATATAAAGGTAAACAAATAAATAAGGAGTAGGGAAAATTAATCATCTTAACATTGAGCCCCCTAAAATAACTAATTAATAATCCTACTATGCCTACCATTATATTTTTATGTATACTTTTTACTGTGACGAGAAAGCCGGGTATCGCAGCATCCAGTTTGTTGAACGGAATGTGACTTTTGCGTGTGACGTGACCTTGCAGAGTTGTCAGGATATCTCTACATAGAGTGTCTCAAATTGATGTAATGTGTGACGAACTGGATAAATTATATTGCTACCCCTTGGTATTTGTAATAAACGGAGTTTGATGTTCCAGTTATTGTGGCATACATTTTGTGGTAAGTTTTTGTTGTGATATAGTGTTTAATGGGAATTGTGATTTCGTGACATCATGCTCATGTCGCATTGATTTAACGTGTGATGAAACTTCCGGGGTACGTTTTTACTGTGACGAAAACGTCGGGAATCGCAGCATCCAGCTTGTTGCACAAAATGTGACTTTAACGCCCGATATTGCAGAGTATTATCAGGGTATCTCTCTAGTGTTTTCCACTTACTGTTGTGTGTGCAGTCACACGTTGATAAACCTTTCCACGAATATATAAAAATGAGATGACTACTTTTCCCAGCAGTATAAACCACTTTTCCTTTAAATTTGAAGAGAAAAATTTTCGCCTAGACCGGGACTCGAACCCGGGACCCTTGGCTTTCCGGGCCAAGTGCTCTACCAACTGAGCTACCGAGGCGAGTTACGATCTAGACGCAAATTTTTCTCTTATATACGTTGTAATTCCCTATCGCCAAATGCTTTTGAAACCATTGTTTCTATCTTTGCAAATGGCGGCTTCTTAGTTAAGAAGACATTTATTGGAAATTTAACATTACTTTAAAAGCCAGTAAGGCCTCTAATGATGTTTTTATTATTAATTTAACATTTCTCAATGAAAGATAAATTAAATTTGAAGAGAAAAATTTTCGCCTAGACCGGAACTCGAACCCGGGACCCTTGGCTTTCCGGGCCAAGTGCTCTACCAACTGAGCTACCGAGGCGAGTTACGATCTAGACGCAAATTTTTCTCTTATATACGTTGTAATTCCCTATCGCCAAATGCTTTTGAAACCATTGTTTCTATCTTTGCAAATGGCGGCTTCTTAGTTAAGAAGACATTTATTGGAAATTTAACATTACTTTAAAAGCCAGTAAGGCCTCTAATGATGTTTTTATTATTAATTTAACATTTCTCAATGAAAGATAAATTAAATTTGAAGAGAAAAATTTTCGCCTAGACCGGGACTCGAACCCGGGACCCTTGGCTTTCCGGGCCAAGTGCTCTACCAACTGAGCTACCGAGGCGAGTTACGATCTAGACGCAAATTTTTCTCTTATATACGTTGTAATTCCCTATCGCCAAATGCTTTTGAAACCATTGTTTCTATCTTTGCAAATGGCGGCTTCTTGATCGTAACTCGCCTCGGTAGCTCAGTTGGTAGAGCACTTGGCCCGGAAAGCCAAGGGTCCCGGGTTCGAGTCCCGGTCTAGGCGAAAATTTTTCTCTTCAAATTTAATTTATCTTTCATTGAGAAATGTTAAATTAATAATAAAAACATCATTAGAGGCCTTACTGGCTTTTAAAGTAATGTTAAATTTCCAATAAATGTCTTCTTAACTAAGAAGCCGCCATTTGCAAAGATAGAAACAATGGTTTCAAAAGCATTTGGCGATAGGGAATTACAACGTATATAAGAGAAAAATTTGCGTCTAGATCGTAACTCGCCTCGGTAGCTCAGTTGGTAGAGCACTTGGCCCGGAAAGCCAAGGGTCCCGGGTTCGAGTCCCGGTCTAGGCGAAAATTTTTCTCTTCAAATTTAATTTATCTTTCATTGAGAAATGTTAAATTAATAATAAAAACATCATTAGAGGCCTTACTGGCTTTTAAAGTATGTTAAATTTCCAATAAATGTCTTCTTAACTAAGAAGCCGCCATTTGCAAAGATAGAAACATGGTTTCAAAAGCATTTGGCGATAGGGAATTACAACGTATATAAGAGAAAAAATTTGCGTCTAGATCGTAACTCGCCTCGGTAGCTCAGTTGGTAGAGCACTTGGCCCGGAAAGCCAAGGGTCCCGGGTTCGAGTTCCGGTCTAGGCGAAAATTTTTCTCTTCAAATTTAATTTATCTTTCATTGAGAAATGTTAAATTAATATAAAAACATCATTAGAGGCCTTACTGGCTTTTAAAGTAATGTTAAATTTCCAATAAATGTCTTCTTAACTAAGAAGCCGCCATTTGCAAAGATAGAAACAATGGTTTCAAAAGCATTTGGCGATAGGGAATTACAACGTATATAAGAGAAAAATTTGCGTCTAGATCGTAACTCGCCTCGGTAGCTCAGTTGGTAGAGCACTTGGCCCGGAAAGCCAAGGGTCCCGGGTTCGAGTCCCGGTCTAGGCGAAAATTTTTCTCTTCAAATTTAATTTATCTTTCATTGAGAAATGTTAAATTAATAATAAAAACATCACTTTTCCTTTGTTGGGATTATTATTATTATTATTATTATTATTATTATTATTATTATTATTATTATTATTATTATTATTATTGCTATTATTATTATTATTATCCGAAATTTATAAACTCTATTCCACCTAAGGTATATTGGGGTTATAGTTTGTGTCAAAGTTGTGATTCATTATACAATTCCATCTAAGAGTAAAGTGTTTTATGAACCTAATTTATAAAATCATTAAAAAGTTTGTAGTTCATTTCTATGGAAAGCATTTGTATAATGGTGATTCATTTAAACGGGCGGTGTTATTGAGAAGAGGGTTGATTTCGTATTTGTCATTCCAATACAAAATGCAATCAAATACATTGTCACAGGGATGATCGGGTTTCGTATTAACGTAGTCTTGGCATAAATTAACACACAGATGTCGTTTCAAATCTCACTTAACACTTTTTATTCTACAAATTCACTAGTAAATTAAACACTTAACAATTTATATTGATGCATTATACTAACAATTATCGTAAAAACAAATGTTTGCTCATTAAGTTATCACTGTAAGAAATAGTAATTCTTTATTGAACAGCTCTCGTATTTAGTGGAAGGAATATTTTATTTAACGACGCCGTTTGAGAGCTGAGGTCGTTAGCATCTCAATTGAAATCTGAGCATCAAATGGCTGATAAGTGTTTCTGAGAGGTATCGTATTTCAGACTTCAATAAACCAGTGACATTTCCCCCGTCGTATCCGACCAATTTAAGGTATGATGCCTTCCCACAGAGCTAAATGAATTGAGAATAGGGATCTCATCTGCGGCGTCCATTCCTGTGCAGCCAAGACGGACTGAGCCATTGTTACTCCCGCCGATTACACGCGCTTACTTTAATTTCTTCAACTTTGGCATTTAAATCACTGGGCAGATATAAGACATATTCTATTCTATAGCAATTCTGCCCAATGGCCGGTATTTCATTGCAATCATAGCATTTTCATGTTATGCTTTGCAGCTTTATTAAGGGATTATAGGTGTGATAGCTTCCTGTTGCTTTCCACATAAGATATATATATATATATATATATATATATATATATATATAATGTCTTATACTTCAATTACATTGAACTGACAGACGACCTCAGAGTTTAACATATTCTCATGTGGTTTCAAAGTTTATAGGTTCAAATCCAGATGGGATTGTTGTATTTTCAGGGCGTAAAAATCCTGAGCGTGGCTTGCTTTGGAGGATAAGTAAAGCTATTGGTGTTCCCATTTAGTAGATGTACGACATATAAAAGAACCTTAAGTCTGAAAAAAGAGGATTGGGAGTCAAATTGTCCTTCCCTCACTTGAATTGTGACTCTGATGACCTGAGTTGTTAAAGAGTGTCGATAAATTAATAGTATATACTATCTGCCTCTCTGTCGTAACTACCTACCTAACTAGTCTATCTCCCTGTCTTTTGTCTATCTACACATTTATTTACGTATCCATCAATCTACCTGTCTATCTATACCTAAATTTCGTTAAATAAATTGATTCTACTATGTACCTTTCTGTCGTACCTACCTATGGACCAACGAATCTGTGCCCCCGTAAGAAATGCGAACCAAACACTAATTCCGTTTCTGTCTCGGTAAATCATTTCCCTCCCTGCATTCTTGCCTGTCTCTATTTTCTATCTCTCTCTGTTTCTCCCATCCCATTACTTACAGTTTTGAGCTTTCTTGCGGGATATTATTTGCACTCACAGTTCAGTGTTGTCAACCCAGTGTTATGTTATATAGTATGTAAATTGTAAATTATTATCATTAGCTTAATTCATAAGCATGAATTAGAATTCCTGTATAGTATCAGTATGTTATATATATGTAAATTAGATCGTAGCATGTAGTAACTTCCCCATAGCCGGTCCCTAGCCCGGATAGAAAAGAAGGAGGGTGCATGACTGTGTGTTCATTCCTAAAATGTTATAATTTTGTTAGGACTTCAAGATTACGCTCCAAATCTAACCAAATAAGACAATGAGGTGAAGGAGAAGTATTCATGAAGAAACATTTATCTTTAAAAACAACATATGTAGATTCCCTTCACTTAATTTCCATTTAACCAACAAATATCCACTATTATAATTAAATCCATTAATCGTTCAAATTAATCAGTGTCCTTAGACCTACTTAAATTAATATGAAGAAGTAATAATTAACCTTACATTATTCAATATTCAAGAGTCTGACACCGGGGGAAGTTTTGCAACGTCCCTACTCGGTCAGTTACAGTGGCTTCTATTTAACATAGTGGGAGGGGAGCGCGGTGGAATGCTGTGAGAACTGACGTGTACTTTTCGAAGAACGATGCCAGCGCTACAGGAGCACAGATCCATTGGTCCGAGTATACCTACTTGCCTAAATTAGTCTGCCTGCCTTTTATCTATCTAGCTACTTATTTACCTATCTATCAATCTCTCTCTACCTATATAGTCATTTGTCTTAAAAAGCATGACATACCAGTTGGTTAAGGCAATTCACTATAAGCTGGAAGTTTCTGGGTTCGATTCCAGATAAAATCAGGAGTTTTAAACTGCGCTAAACCTTTATGGCGGAAACATGAACCTGGAGTTCACTCAGCCTTTAACAAAAATTAATACCAGTCGTATGTTTTGAGGGTTAAGGTGGCTGTCATGAAGGTTCGCAATTTGGCCATGTCGCGTCAGTTGTCTAGAATAGTAGAAGCTTTAAGCTATTATACATCAAGGGCCTACAGTGGAAACAGTTTTCCTTTTATATGTCTATCTAGGAAGATATAGTAATCGCTCAATGATAAACTTAATATACTTGCAATGGGAGGATTTAGTACTCAACTCAAAGGGTTGTATTGTACGAAGGTGAAACTCACCAGCGACACAATGAAGACATTCCCGATGATGAGGATCGTCGCCGATACGATGACGAAGAAAAAGTTTGCACTTACCACAGCGTTCACTTGTTGGCAGAATCTGCAAAAAAATCATCTCATTGTATCCACATGTCCCACAAACCCCGCACAGTGTATGACTATACACGTAGGGACTGTTAAACAGCGAATAATTGGAAAGGACCAATTCAGGATAGAGATTTATGGACATCATGCCTGATTTTACCTACTGAACCAATCCTATCTTCAAAATATGAATTTTTAATTCAGTAAGATGTACGTGCTGCACAGATCGGAACGAGGACAGGGTTTTCCGGGGTCTCTCCCGTCTTTCCTTTCACTCCACCACTTCTCTATGCTAACGTCATCTGCTCCTGTGATCGTGAAATTGGCAAACTTGTATATCACAGACCTTCAATAAAAGGGGTTTCATCTCATCTCTTCACCTGACACGAGTAAGAGTTTACAATAATCCTGAGCGTAGTTTCTTTCGAGAACTCCCGTCAACAAAACTTCTCTCAAAAACCGATAAACTAAAACTACAAATGTATATAGCGGTTATTTTTTCGTGTGAAAGGGTCATAATAATAATAATTATTATTATTATTGTTATTAGATAGATAGATCATCGGTTGATTGATGTCTTTGACATCGTCCGATTCCTAATAGCCAATTTTGTCGGTCCATCCAATCTCCTGGTTGTAGATGTTATTTTTATTATTATCATTATTATTATTATTATTATTATTATTATTAACAGTAAATAGTGGAATTTCAATAACTAGGAATAAAATAATTCAAACAATATTATATGCTGATGATCAAATGATATTATCAGATTCCGAAGATAGCTTACAAATAGCAGCGTATCAATTATTCAAAATTGCCAGCAAATATAATATGAAAGTTTCCACTTCAAAATCCAAAACAATGGCAATGTGTGGAAGAAACATACAACGGGTGAAAATTGAGATTGATGGAAAAATTATAGAACAAGTGTCAGATTTCTCTTATTTAGGAAGTGTATTAGCAGAGTATAAGAGTGGCATTGATTCAAAATTACAAAAATATAATAAAATTATTGGGGTAATACGAAGACACTTTGGTAAACAGATGAGGACAGAGACAAAACTAAGATTACATAATATCACATCAAAAGCTGCTCTAAGATACGGAAGTGAAATTTGGATTTTAAATAAAAGAAACTCTCATAAACTTCAAGTAAGCCAAATGCGCTTCTTACGATCATTGTTAGGAGTAAATATACTGGATCACCAAAGGAACACTATTATCAGAGAAAAACTTTGAGTAACAAGTTTAAATGAAGATATACAAAGATACCAACAAGAATGGAAAAACCATCTGAGGAGAATGGCAAGAAATAGACTTCCAAAATTGGCAAACCAATATACCCCAACTGGACATAGGGACCAAGGAAGATCAAAACATCGGTGGAAAGATCAAGACCATCTTCGCTAGGTTTACCGTACAGGCCACATGGCCTAAAACGAATTTGTTCATTATTATTATTATTATTATTATTATTATTATTATTATTATTATTATTATTATTATTATTATTTATTGAAATGGATATCTCCTGGAAAAGGTAAACGTGGTAGACCAAAGTCAACGTGGATAAAGGGAATTCAAGACAACATGAAGAAGAGATATATGACAGAAGCAGACACGCAAGACCGGGAGGCGTGGAAGAGAAAAATTGTATATTTTGATTTCTTCTCCTATGAGGATTCCAACTAGCGCAAATAACATAGCTTTTCACCAAGGCATGATGCCTACAACCATATGGCTGTGGCGCGGATGAAAAAGTGTGATTTAATTTTGTTCAGAGGCTTTAATATTAGGCTTGAGGCCGAAAATCTTCGTACTCGAACTCATGCTTTGTGTACAAACGAAGGACTATTCCCTTGAATTTTGTCATCCTAAAAAAAAAATTCAGCGAACCATGTGAACCCGAGACCTTCGGGATTCAGAGGTAAGAAAATTACTCCCTACGCCGAGCCTCCCCCTGGGCTATATTGGAGAATAAATATGTATAACTCAATACGTCCACCGCCGAGTTTCGGGGTAGCGTGCTGGTTTCGCACGCAGCGTGCCCAGTTTCAATCCCGGTCGGAACAAGTTTACTGGGTGATGGTTTGTTTCGGAGTTTTTCGATTTTCCTCACCTGTAAGACAAATGCCGATAAACTTTAAGGCCAAACGGTATCCGAACATAATCTGGCCATCATCATCATTGTCATATCCGCCTTGTTTATTATGAATGTGTGTTTGAATGGTGTGTTACGTCTTCATGTTGCGTTGTCCCGGAGGAGGCCTCGACACTGAGCTTAGGCCCTCCATAGTCCTTTGTGGTAAAAAAGGTATAGATGCGATCCATAATAAAATCCGTCTTCCGACAGGACGTGTCACTTCAAGCCCCGGATGACGTGTGACATGTAAAAGTGCCTAAAAGTGAGAGTTAAACTAAATGAATAGCATAACTCAATATGTGTGTACACGGTACTTACTGTATGGCAGACTGGTGAAGTTTGACGCATTCTCTCAGGTACTTGCACGAGAGTTGCTCTGTCACGTGATCTACATCTTCCAATATAGCGTTGACAATCTTGAACTGTGCAGCCGTATAGATGATTAGAGACAACAGCAGAGAGATGGACGCGCAAGCGTACCCCGTGAACACGCACAGTGCTGCCATCTGCAATGTGTAAGTGCGATTAATTCATCACTAACTGCTTGCAAACCGCGTAGCGACACCGAAAATATCCCTCCATCCATAGTAATTCTGCCCGAGGGCAGGTCTTTCACTGCAGTCATAGCATTTTTATGCTATGCTTTGCAGCTTTACTAGGGAATTATAGGTGTGGTAGCTTCCCGTTGTTTTCCACACAGTGAACGATGATGATGATAATGAAAAGGATGATGATGATGGCCGGATGATTTTCGGGGACCGTAAAGCCCTAAGCTTCCTGACATTTGTCTTACAGGTGAGGAAATACCCCGAAAAAACCTCACCCAGGAGCTTGTCCCGACCGGGAATCGAACCCGGGCCCGCTGCGTGACAAGGCAGCACGCTACCTCGAGACCATAGCGGTGGACACCGAAAGTATGTTTGACACTAATGTGGTCATTACAGACATTTTATTTTTCGTCTCCTTTCCGATGGGAGATCAAATTTGAATTAAACGACATCGGGAGGGTTACTGTTCTTCTCAACGATCCTGATCAACTATGGATTCGACACTAATATCCGTCGTTTTCGATTATTTTTGTCTCTCCCCTCCCCCCCTCTCTCTCTCTCTCTCTCTCTCTATATATATATATATATATATATATCACATCTTAAGGGTACCAGGGGTCTCTTACCCTTATAGTTTCTTTTCTGATATATTTCATATGAGTAATAAGTAAGTACATAAAGAACACTTACACGATTCCGATTTAGAAAACAGAAACATCGTTTACTTGTATTTCTGTTTCCATCTAATTTCGAAGAACTGAAGCTATAGAGGTTGTTCTTATGAAACAATTTTTGAAAAATGTTCAGGTACGTGTCTTCATCGGTCATATCTAGTAGACACGAAAAAAAACTAAATATATGTTCACACATAAAAATGCATTATATAATGGAAATGGGCATCTAATGATAAATGAAGGAAATTTTGAAGAAGTGGCTGATTTCAACTATCTACGAACAATAATTACAAATAGGAATGAGATGCACACAGTAATCAAACATAGGCTCAATTCTGGAAATGCATGCTATTATGCATTACAGAGACTCTTGTCTTCCCAGCTCATTAAAAAAAATGTTAAACTGAAAATATATAAAACTGTTATTCTCCCAGTTATATTATGTGGATGTGAAACATGGAGTCTCACTTTAAGGGAGGAAAGAAAATTACGAGTATTTGAGTATAAAGTTCTTAGGAAAATGTTTGAACAAAAAAAAGAGAGGAACAAACAGGTGAATGGAGAAAACTATATAATATTGAGCTACATGATATGTATAGGAAGCCAGATATAATAAGAACAGTTAAGTCTCGTAGACTGCGATGTGCAAGACATGGGGCACGCATGTGGGATAAAGAGGGCATGGAAGCTTCTTGTAGGAAAACCAGAGGGAAAACGCTCAGTTGGTAGACCAAGAATTATGTAGGAGAATAACATCCATGTTTTGATGAAAATAGATTATACTGGAGATGATTGGAAAACATTAGCTCAGGATAGGGATGTATGTAGACCTTATGTCCGCGCGGTCTTGAACCTACGGGTTCGATAGAGCCAATGAGTTAGTTGTTGTATGTATTTATTTATTAAATAATTTAATTCCAACATTATATAGCTTGTAGGTCTACATAAATTTAATATTCATACAACATCATACTGAAAATTAACATACCTTAGTTTTCACCTTTACATGTACTTTTATATTCAGTATAATCGTTGACGTGTATGATGAAAGGAGTGTCATTATGTGTGTCCCGGTGCATGTAACGTCCATCCGTCTCTTTCACATGCCGAACACATTGAAACCACAGATTTGCATCTATCATATTCACACTTTCGCTCGTTGACGGGGTAACATTTCGTTTTCTTAAATATTTTTTTAAAATTTTACCCAGATCAGTTCGATCGAATTGAAGCAACAATAATATGGCGACAAACGCAACACTTCGCATCCATTATCTTTTGCTATAGCATCAATTTTATGTTCTGGAATTATATTAGCCTCCTTTATAATTTGTATCAACACTAATTTTATGGGTATCGGATTAGGTAGACTACTGGCAAATTATTATCATGCATAAACGCAATGATTTCTTCTTTATTATTGCCATAGTTGAGATTTTAATTTATTATTATTATCATTATTATTATTATTATTATTATTATTATTATTATTATTATTATTATTATTATTATTATTATTATTATTAACTGTTCCGTCTGAAATATTTTTCCATGGCCGCCACATGTTGATATCACTTACATATTAAACTAATATAATATGTAAATATTGTATTATTATTCGAGCTACATATCACAATAAATCAATGATAATTATACCATTAATTACGGTATACAATTTTGTAACTGGATCGAATGCTCCATATCGTTCCGAGTTTTAATTGAAACTGAGGAAAGAATAACAAAGTTTATCTAAGAGACCCTCTTCCGAGATTGTTTTCTTTAATATAATCATGAACAGTACAAACCAACTGCTGACACTGCTTACTAGGAGTCTGTAAATGTAATTTATTGTTCCTTGAACTAGTAAGAGGTTCTAACTCTTGTGTCACATTATCCATTCGATCTGAAAATTTTTCTCATGACCGCCAATGTTGAAATCAAATGTAATATGTAGATATTGTATTATTCGAGCTATATATCACAATAAATCACTGATAATTATAACAATTAATTACGGTAGCCTATACAATTTTATAACTGGATCGACTGCTCCATGTTCCGAGTTTAATTGAAAGTGAGTGAAGAAAAGCAATGTGGCAACATCATGGTAATAGCGGTACTCGGGATCTTTGTATTTTAATAACATATAACAGCTGCGGGGAAACAAAGCGAGGCACTTGTTAAGCATCATAGTGAGGCAGTAATATACAAGATTCCGTTTTCATTGCGGTCCGCCACATTCAAATAAGTAACAGAAGAAATTTGTGTTTTGCCAATTTAATGGTTAAGAGTGTTGGATCCTGTCTTCTTTCTTTATGTTGGATTGTATTCATAAATCTTCTTTGGTAATATGTCTTTTAGTCATCCTTTTAATATGTCCAAACCATCTTAATTGCATCGTTTTGATAGTTTATATTAGGAATTCTTGCACTTTAATATTTACTCTTATATCATCGTTTCTAACTTTATCTCTCCTATAAATGTTTTCTGATCATTACCAAAAATCCATTTCTGTTTAATGTAACCTTAATTTATCTTTTATTATTATTATTATTATTATTATTATTATTATTATCAGAAAATCAAAAGGGGTATATTAGAGGATGTGAAGAATTTGAGTATCTGAGAGTAAAAGTAGATATAGAGTACTAACAAGAAAGTGATATTAAGAACAGAATATATAAAATTAGACAATAACAGCAATGATGAATGGAGTCTTATGGAACAGACATATAACCAGTAAAATAAGTTACAAGTATACAATCCAATAGTGAGAAGTACTGTCACATATGGAGCTGAAGTTTGGAAATTCAACAAAAACTTAGAACAAAAACTTATGTCGATGGAAATGGATTTCTTGTGGAGAGGAGCAAGATGTTCAAAATTATAAAAAATAAGAAATACTGTCATACGAGAAAAAAAAGTGAATATTAGACATTCAATAGTAGATTATATAAGATATAAGCAATTAAATTGGCATGGGCATGTACGATGAATGCAAGAAGAAAGGCTACCCAGGAAAACATTGGAATAGTGTCCGCCTGGAAGAAGGAGGAGAAGAAGACCTCGAAACTCGTGGATTCAAGAAATAAGAACTGGAACGAGAGCAAGGGGACTGGAGGACATGGAGTGGATGGATTGAGACGAGTGGAGAAGAAAAAATAAAACTTCAGGCACAGACATATGTGTAAGCATTACAATATTGTATATAAATAAATAATAATAATAATTATCATTATTATTATTATTATTATTATTATTATTATTATTATTATTATTATTAATAATAATATTATATATATTATTATTATTATTATTTTACATACGAACCTGGTATAAGTAAATGGGGAAGTACCAGGTGTCCAAGTCCAACCCAGATGGTATCCACATTACGTATAGAAAATGTCGCTCTTTAACTAGTGACGTTAGAAGTAATGGGACAGAAGAGAAGATGAAGCCCAGAGTGACGGCCCAGGTCACGTAGACTGTGGATCTCCTCGCTTCCTGCAGGAGCTGCCTGCATTTCTGTTTTCTCGCAACGAGCTCTGAAGAGAGGACAGATTGTGTTTCCAGCCGGGTTATGAGGCTGCGGAACTGTTTCCAATGTATCTTGAGGTAGATTGCGTTGAGGTAGGAAGTGATGAGACCGCTGAACACGTTGGTGCAGTCAGCGAGGATTTCAACGCTGTTCTGTTGCGTGAAGTACACAGCCACCTGCAGCAGGAGAACAGGAACGCACAGCAAGTACTGGATCGTAACGTACATCACGTAGAGGGCTCTGTGCCACCCCACTGTGAACAGATGTTTGCTGAGCGCGATCCCAGAGTAATTGAGGAACTTGATGTTTGCAGACAACAACTGCAGCTCGTACTCCTTCAGCTCCAAGGCCTGTCTACCACTGAGACTCAAGTTCCATTCCCGTTTGGCTTTATTCGGGAGATTTGTGCTAAACACTTTTACGTGACTTGGGTGCATTTCTGCAAGAACACATTTATTTTTCACGGAGACTGTTCCGCTTTCGGTCTATGAACCTCGTGCAGTCAGTTAGTAAAGTCTCGCACCTTCCAATACCTTTGCCTCCTATAATTAGCACCTAATGCTTAAAACATATCACTTGTAGATAAGCTACTTTAGTGAATGATTTAATTTCATCGAAACGTAATTCAGAAGGTTCTGTTGATATTATGGTGAGATTGTGAACAGTTAATGTGTGCTAACACAAAGAGAATCTATCAGCCACATATTGATTTAACATCAAAAACCTTGTGTTTTAATTAGCACAACTCAAATGTATCGTCATCATCATCATCATAATCATCATTAAGCTATCTTACTTGTTCTGTTTTCACAATGTTAAGATTCGGAACCCCAACTTATATTCTCTCCTTTCATATCATACGTCCCTAGTTATTACATATGACCTTTAGCGTTTAATTTTTATCTCGCTTCGGGAATAAATCCAACTCACTGTGACCGGTGGAATCATATTCAATATCTTCAGAGTTTCAAAATCACATATTATTCGTTTGCAACTGTAACTTTATAGGGCAGCATTAATTAAAGGGCAAAAACTTTGTTGACATCGAAGATGTCATATGATACCTTGCATAAAACTCACTTAAATAACCGTAAAACCTTTTTTTTTTATTAAGGCGTTGACACGGGAAAGGTAGTAAGTCATTAAAAACCATTTTTACAGGGGAAGAAAAAAAACAATTTTGACACTACTAAACAAGACATTTATTTGCAAAACAGTTACAAAAGTCCATATTAGCTTTACAAAATATATTTAAAGCAGCTTATGACATTTATGTAAGAAATGACATTATGATGTACAAATAATACTATAAAATGCATGATATTTGATGTCCATATTTCCCAACATCGACAAGAGGTCTTTCTTTTTAGGCTCGCTAATGATGGGCCTTCTGATTGGTGGTAGAGAATGAATTGCCGAGATGTTTTTGACAGATTTAACCTTTTTGAAAATGTTGTATTCTCTCCATGTTTCCATTTCATTGAACGAATGTTTTATTTCTATGATGGGCAGCTTATCCTTCAAAATTATAATGCAAGAAGCAGAGCTGATCTTTATTGGTGCTGTATTCAACACGTATTACATACCGATACAAAATCATAGAAATCTTCATCTGTCATCTTTACAACATTGAATTTTTGTACATTCTTTGCTTCTGAATACCAAAGAAGATCCTTAATTGGAAAGCTAATGGAAGAAGTGAAAGAGGCAGACCTACAGAACGATGGATGGATGGAGTGAGGAGAAGTATGGAAAATAGAGATTTGAGGGAAGAAGATGCTCTAGATAGGAACCTCTGGCGACAAATCACTTTGCGTTGAAGGAGAAACACTGTATTGTGCAATATTCTTAATAAAAAAATCATGTTACACGATGTGCTCACATAGAACACTTGTGATATCACTGAAAAAAACTTTGAGAGTTTGCCTTTCTGAGCATATATCTCACATTATGATACGTTCAGTAGATTTCACTGAATAAATTTATGAAATCGGGTCCATCATTTTTACTTGCCCTGTATATTGTATCTGCTGATCCATCTCTAATTGGTACATTATTTGCTCCAGTTTTATAGTGCTTTATGTATAAATATCTTAAATAAGTCCATCGCTGTGGTCTCGAGTTAGCATGCCATCTTGTCATGCAGCGGGCCCGGGCTCGATCCCCGGTCGGGGCAGATTTTTGGGTGAGGTTTTTATCGGGTTTTTTCCTCACCTGTAAGACAAATGTCAGGAAAACTTTATGGCCCAAACGGTCCCCGAAATCATATGGCCATCATCATCATCCTTATTATCATCATCATCCTTCACCAGTGTGGAAAGCAACGGGAAGCTACCACACCTACAATTCCCTAGTAAAGCTGCAAGCATGGCATGAAAATGCTATGATTGCAGTGAAGGACCCACCTTCGGACAGAATTACTATGGATGGATGGATCTTAATAATGTGGGAGATATACTACAACCTTGACGAAGGCTTTTGTTATTTTTAAAAGTTGCCATCAGCACGTGGTGTTCCCAAGCGGCCACCCATCCAAGTACTAACTACGCCCAATGTTGCTTAACTGCGGTGATCGGACGAGAACCGGTATTTTCAACATGGAATATAATAATAATAATAATAATAATAATAATTTTATTATAAACAGGTTTACAATGTAATAAAACATCTTCCTGTGCCCAAAGCTTTTTAAATTATCTTTTTTCTCCATTTTTCTCTATCTTCCTTCCAATTCTTCCGGACCTAGATCCCTCATAATCTTCTTACATCATTCATCCATTTAAATCTGGATCGATATCTCTCTCCCTTTCCGGGTGGAATCCATTCCAAAGCTTGTCTGGGTAAACTTGTCTGAAATTCTACGTATATGGCCATAAGATTGTAGTTGTCTGTATCTCACAAAATCTGATGTTGAATTTTGAACTTTCATTTGTTGTCTGATGGTTGTATTTCTGAAAAAGAAGAATTATTTTGGGTACATGGAATGTTCGAGAAATGTCAAACAAATATAGAGATATTCAGTATGAATTAGAAAAACTAATCAGGATATTACTGTCCGTCTGACTTAATTTTGAAAGAAATTTGTTGAAGGAGACTGCTGTGCCAACTCTCTATCTCGCACCAGTGTTGTCGGAATTTCTTCACCAGATGTTAATAGGGGAAATGTAGGAAGACCAAAACGTCGTTGGAAGGACGACCTGCGCCTGCGGCATGTAGTGCACCGGGGAGCGGAACGGACCAACAGGCCCATACATTGAAGATGAATGATGATGATGATGATGATGATGTTAATAGGGGTAAGGGGAAGACGAAAACTGACAAGAGTGTTTTTTCTTTTGTAACTGAACGAAAGCGGTCAAGAATCTACCCTTATATCTCCACCTCTCTCTTTGCCAAATTAAGCCAGATATATAATTATTAACACAAATAAAGAAGAAGGGAAATGAAAATTATAAATTAGGACAATATGCTATATTTTATAGTGGGGTACCTAAGAACAAACGAGCAGCAAGAGGAGTGTTATAATGATTAACAAAAAAATTAAAAAAAGGTTAAGAGTTGGGAACCCATAAACGAAAATATAATTAAAATTAATATAAATTTGTTTGGAAAGAAGCTGATAATAATGATAATAATAATAATAATAATAATAATAATAATAATAATAATAATATAATAATAACAGTAATATTTACAATAATAACAATATTATTAACAATAATGTTAATAAAGATAGTTACATCAAACAATAAACTGAAACTATCTAAAACTGTTGTCGTCCCAGTTATATTATATGGATGCGAAGCAATGACTCTTACTTTAAGCGAGGAGAAAAAAATACTAGTATTTGAGAATAAGGTTCATAGGAAAATGTATGGACCAAAGAAAGATGAACAGACAGGTGAATGGAGAACACTACATAACAGTGAACTACATGATATTTATAGGAAACCAGATGTAATAAGAATAGTTAAGTCTCGTAGACTGTGATGGGCAGGACATATGGGACGAATGGGGAATGAAAGACGTGCATGAAAAATTGAGAAAACTTCAGTATGCAGGCAAAGAATGAGATGGGAGAATAATATTAACAATGATTACATTAAATTATACAAGATACAATTGGGAAACATTAGCTAGGGATACGGATGTTTGGAGAGCTTATGCCAGTATGGTCATGAACCTACAGGTTCGATAGTGCCAGTTCGTTATTATTTATGTCAATAGTACTTCCTAAATGGAATCTTTCTATATGGCATAACTAAGATACATATACCATGAACAGTACATACAAACTTCTTTGTGATTTTTACATAATGAAAATTAGTTTCTTGTTGTTCCACATAATTTCAACCTGAAATATAATTGAACGTTATAAAAATATTGTAACATGTTTCAAGATATTGTAAATTTATCGATAACAATATTTAAGTTAATAACAATTATAAAATTAGAACTGCTACAGTAACACTTGATTATTCCGATATTTATCCCCTCTCGAGAATCAGGATGGACTAGACACACGGTTGCATTTTCTTGACAAAGCAAGCAGCATGATTTGCTGTTCTGACCACAAATATCAGGACTTCTTCATTTGCTGTCTTGTTTCCACACCAAATTTCAGCGAAGTTCATGGTGTTGTTGGATAAATTTACTTTTTATGTACATTTTAGCAAAATAATTATCTTCTGTAAAGCAAAGAATAAAAATTAATATTTTCAAAAAATATCCAAAGTACGGTATTATTAATTGGAAATACGAAAAACAGAGAACCTTGGTATAAAATTAACTTAAAAAAATTATGTTTCCAAACAGTATATCAACTGAATATAAACTTAATATTTAAAATAGAGTCACACTTACAGTGCAGATTGTAACCATTGCTCAAGAAAACGCCATTTGAAACAAAATGGCATACAGGTTTTTTTATATTGAATTGAAAATTTCTTAAAGGAAGAAAAAATATTACACGGGAACTAATTTCTGAGTACATCTGTCATTTTATACTTTTTGTCATAAGACATCAATCTACACTGAATAGAATTCATAGGTTGTTCATACAAATGTAGTACACCACATTCATCTTCACATGGTACGTCAGCTGTAATTGTGATAATTAGAAATGGGAGGTTTTCTGGAAATGCAATTTATTAATGTAAATAAAAAAAATCATCGCCCCAAATTAGTAGATATTGTTTAGCGTAAAATTGGATGAAGTTATAGTTAAGGTACATGCCCATCCTTGTATTAGCAAAAGTTTCACAACGATTCGTCCAAAAGAATCTTGTGGCTGAGATAAAGCGCAGGATGATTGTCTGCACAGAATCTTGAATTGAAATAATGTACTTAAAACATATGTAGCAAACATGAAATGACATTGGCGTGTACCAGATAACCAAAGACATTGCAAATTACTTTGTAAATTTCAATTTATGAAGTTTTTAAATGAAATGATACCTGGATGTTTCCATGGACCTGCAGGTCATCCAACGATTCCACACAAAGTTTTCAACCTGAAATATTATTACATATTATAATAATATAGCATTTCATCCCATTGAAATTATAATAATTATTATTATTATCCCTGTTTGGTTCATCTTCCGGGCTAAATGGCCTTGGTCCGGTTTTCTTGTCACTCAGTGTTGTATCTACTGCTGCAGTAGACCTCATCAGTAGATAAAGTGTGCTATCTGTCGACTGCAGACTGTCTGGTCATTCTATCTATCTATCTCTATCCAGGTGGGAATTGTTGAATGCGGTCCTGGTTGGACGGCTACAACATTCATTTTCTGTGGCTAATAGATATTATTAGACACCTGAGGATTCCATGGCTTTGCCTTTTAGCCCCGCTAATTTTAAAAAAGGCCGAAAAAATAAATGTAAAAAAGTGTAAAGTAAGGGTTGCTAACGATGGCAGACTTGTGCTGGGTGCTTAATGCTGTGTTTCGGAGCGGTGAGCAGCTGTGTTGTACTGCATATGAAGCTAGAGGAACTATGTTGGTCCCCTCGCAGTGTGTTATGATAATGGTGTAAGAGTGTGTAAATTAGGTATCATAAATATTGTTATTTTAATTATTAATGGTTTTGTGGTGTCAATTATATGAATGTATGTTATAATTGTCGCAAAATTGTTTAAATTTTTGTATTCTGTGGACCAATCAGAATGCAGGATACAGTGTTGGCGGGAGGTGAGCCCGAGCCAAAAGGATTTCTACAAGCCTACACAAAAAATCAGCAATGTACTACCATCCACCAAAGATACAAGAGATCTTCTACGTATTGCCGTATCCCATGTAGATGTGGAGATGTATACATAGGTACAACAAAAAATAATGTTTAATACAAGAACACAAGAGAAACTGCAGGCTAAAACAAAAGGAAAAATCGGCCATAGCGGAGCACTGGTTGAAGAACAAAGAACAAGTCATAAGATTCAAAGTAACATAGGTATTATCCCAAATTACATTACTATACCAGACTGTACAGAGAACCCATTGAAATTTACAAACATAAAAATAAAAAGAGGAAACCATGAAGATCAAAACAAAAATCTGGATCATAGCGCTGCACAACACGAGAACGAAGCCTATGACTTCTGCCAATGGCAATCAAATAAAAAACAGCACAGATGTAAATAACCACGCAGAGAACGCCCACACCACAAGGGGTTCACCTATATTCGCGAACGACGAGAAGGTAGCATCAGACTCGAATATCCTTTGTCTAGACCTTGTCAGTAATCGTAAACTGTCATTCGGCTGTGAGACTCTATCTGAGGCTTGAGAGTGGGATCCGACAACTACAATAGTAATTGACTTATCTCTAACATCGTGGGCTGAATAGGGTGTCAATAAGACCCTGGAAGTGGCAGACTTCTCTGCAAACGAGGAGACTCTGTGCTTCCAAACACTCTACAACTACCAGCCAGTCTGCAACTGTCTGAGAGAGCACGCAGAATCTTTTGATGAGGTCTACCGTAGCAGTGGATGAAACTTCGAATGTCAAGAAAACCGGACCACGGCCATTTAGCCCGGAAGACGAACCAAACAGGGATCAATATGCCGGATAAGAAAGCCTGAAATTAAGGGGGTCCTGGCAAGAAATTGCCATGTGACATTTTTAGCCAAATTTAACTAATTATGCCATCTTGTAGATAATATTATTTTGAATAGTCTACTGTCAAGTGTTTCTGCAGAAAACCCAACATATGGTATTGTATTAAGCTTTTTTTTATTAACTTAATCTTATATGAATCTTCCCTAACTGCAAGACAGTATCAAGCAACAAACGGAATTTGTGGAAAATTTCCTGCATATATACATTGAAGTTTTCTAGTGAATTAAATGATGAAGATAGTGATAACCGCTCTGATTCTGAGTATTTGCCACGCTCTGAGGAAGAATTAACTTCAGAAACTTAAATACAAACAAGTGTTGCTTGGCATTATATTGCCCTCATACGATTTAAAGTAGATTTGTTGGTTAGGAAAATTATGAATTCATTTTTATAAAACATGTTTCTGATCACTTTTCATGTTTCTATTGTAAATCATGATGCTAACCTTTAATGTCTAATGTAATATTTCTTTTATTATCTTATATAATCTAAATTATTACTTATTAGTAATTTTTGCTTGGCATTTTATTCCCCTATAAGCTCAAAATGCATATCTGTATATTAGCAGGTAATTGAAAGTACCATTATTAAACAACTTAATGATATTATAAACATAATGAACTGCTATTATTATATTGCTGGAATTTAATTTTTTATTATAAAAATATAATAGACCAATATCATTAATACATGCTTGTGTGGGATCAAAGTATTGCGCGACGAGGCAGCGATGAGATTGGAAGCTACATCCCGAAATACGTAAAAACTGAATGCATTTGTGCAAAGAGACTTCTTATATTTTCTGACAACTGCAGGGTTGAGAATAAGAATTGGAATATAATGGCATTTTGTAATTATCTATCCACACAGAACAGTTTCAAGAAATTGAAAATTGTGTTCTAATTTCTGGACACACGTAGTGGACAACCCAATGTATACTCTCCATCATATTGGAGAGAAATATTATCTTGTGGTCGAAAGCACAAGTTTAATGAAGTAAAAGTGGAAAGCACTGATTTTTTATATAAAAGCTTTAAAAATTGGGCTAATTAATACTAATAAGAAAATGTGTATTAGGGCTGTGGAGCTCAAATTCTCAAAAGCTATATACTTCGGATTTGAAATACCAAACCATTGGGTCAATCAATTGAAAAACAAGATGGATATGGAGTTTGAAGAGGTTACAACAAGAAACAAACGGAAGCTAAGTACCACGACTCTAAAGAAGAAAAATGTAAGACCACATAAGATAAAAAATAAGCTAACATACTAATGTTTCCCCCCAATCTATCAAGGCTTTTACCTGAACTAGATATCAGATGGTATTGATAGTAATCAAATGAATGATATTGGAGACTTATTTTAGGGCATTGTTTATTTTTTGTAAAATATATATTATTCAATTTGATTAAATAGGGCAAAAAATAGTTTACTGTAACCATGCCATATTAATAAATATTTATTCAACTTATTTTTTAATGTTGGAAAGCATGATGAAGTTTTTTAGGGCAATGTTTACTTTGTTTTATTAAGTAGGACAAATATAGTTAATTCTAAATATCTCTTATGTCGATGGATATTTACTCTATATATTTTGTGATTTTTTTGGTCAAGATAGTGTCAAGCCACACAACAACATATATTTAAATTTAACTTTTGGATATAACAAAAGAAAAATATTTATAATATATAACACTATTTCATTAAAAACGTATTCGAAAAACACACTTCATCTCTAGAATAAAAATTTAATATCGTCTATTATTTGAGAATTTAAACAAATATTCAAATTGCTTTATCTCAGAATCAGGAAAATGAGGTTTGCCACTTTCTTGCCGGGACTCCCTCAATTATACATAATTATTATAATAGCAATGTTACTTATCTACTAATCATGGTTGCCTGGTTATACCCCCAGACAATTGGGTTTACTTATTTGCCAAGCGAGTCGCGTGGTCCGCGACAACACTCAGGTGTCCCAAAATTTTGCCGGTATTCAAAAACCAAGAATTACGCAAAGAACGACTCTTTATCCCCCTCTAAGACGAAGAGAGTGTTCATAAAACCAGATTTATGATTAATCTCTACATCATAGAGAGGGGAAAGAGTCGCTCTTTGCATAAAGCTTAGTTCCTGAATAACGGACTTAATGTACCCTTGGGACAGGGTTTGCCCCCGGTTTACCACAGGCACTTGGGTCTACTAACCTACGAGTTCGACCACCGTATTGCCACCCGTCCCTGTGGCATTGCATCGGGCCATTCTTGAAACTTGATTTCATCCTGCAGGTCCATTTTAATACCCTGAAAAACAAGAAAAGCATCGTGTCAGCACAACAATCGGAGATCCAGAAAACTTAAACTAATACAAGATTTAAAAAGTAATTTATAATGCCTTTGAATATCTAATACAACTACTCTGATCCAAAAGACTCTATTGTACAAAATGAGGAACTTTTGTGAGCCAAGAATTGGCACATTACCTTAACTAAAATTCATCCAATTTTACGCCAAATAATATCTACTTATGTGGAGTGATGATTTTTTTTTATTTACAACTCTACATTGCATTTCTAGAAAACCTCTCATATTTAAGGGCATCCAGTACTTATTTGGGTTAAAAGTTTCTTTTTTTCGTTTTGCTTAAAAAAATCCAGGAAGGTCTATTTTATCGATGTGTAACATTATTTTGTCGATTTTGGACATTAAAACCCATAAAAATTGATTTTAAAAATGGCGTCTCTGTGTTCTGCTAATGTGCACTTTTTTTTTCTTGCAATTTTCCCGTATCTTGTATTTTTTTCATATTTTGGTACACTTTTCTCTGAAACTATGAAAGATAGGAGAAAAATTTTAGCATGGATATGCAGTTAAAGAGCTCTATAATAATAAGGTAAATGTATCTTTGTGCTATTGATAATGTTTGAAATTAAAAAAAAAAAGTTTACATCATTTTTAACAAAAAAATGTTGGTTTTGATTTTTAATTAATTAAATCGCAATCCATATCTGATCACAAGCAAATCTTATTATTGTCAAATAAACTATGTACAATAACATACTAAATTTTGGAAACAATTGGATAAGTAGTTCTTGAGAAAATTGTACCAAGACAATACTCTTAAGAGGTTGGATTTTTTATTTTCATTTTTTTTTGTATTTTAAATTATTCCTGAAAAAAGTTAACCAAAGTGCCAATATCTTCAGGAAGAACTTGTTTAATTAGTGACATAATTTTCTTACACATAACTTAAGAATAAGGTGAAAAAATGATTTTTGTATGTTGCATATTTTTAAACCATATTGCAAGAATATTAGTATCATGTGCCCTAAGTATCACAGCATGACAAAGCGAGAACGAAGATATTTACTACATAGCTTGAAACATCTATAAACACTCCTCAAGGGTAAACAATTCCAAGTGACATAAAACTAGCGGAAATTGGTAGCTGCACACACAATTAATTCCCATAATGTGGGAATATATATATAATATATATATATATATATATATATTTTTCTGTCTTCAAGAAATTTTCAATTAAATATACAAATAACCTGTATGTGATTTTGTTTGAAGTTGTGTTTTATTAAGTGTTGGTTCTGCATGCAAATAAATATACGTACATTAAATTATTTTATATTTAAATTGATATAAAACGCATATTTTCACCATAAAATTCATACAATCAACTTATGTTTTGCATAATGAAATCACCCATTTTCTAGCTTACATCCAGGCTATAATATTCTTACCAAACAGTTCCTCTAAAATTTTCCCTCCTCATATAATTTATTTTACACACTCACAGTGCTGGGATAATTTGAATGACTTCCATGTGTTTCCAATCTCACCTCCATTTTCTTGATTATATACAATTTATTTTCAAATCTAGTTTCCTAGAAAGATAAAAGTTATAATTGATTAGTACATGTTCACAGTTATTGTGGTAATTGTATAGTTTCTTCTTCTTATATATACAAAATATCAACAGCAAATTATGGACATTTTGATGAAGTGTCGGAATTCAAATAACTTGCAAGAGTAACAAACAGAAATAAATCATGCATAGGATAAACTCTGGAAACCGTGATATAGGTTATATTATAGCCTACACGACGGTGACTCTTGTCTCAGAAATGTTAAATTAATAATATACAAAATGGCGATTCTTCAATTTATTTATTAAAAGGATGCGAAACAGATCCCTTACTTTAAGACATAAGAAGATATGGGTATTTGAGAATAAAGTGCATATTGACCAAACAGAGACATATAGACAAGTGAATGGAGGCAACTGCATATCTGCCCACCCCAGTGTATGAAATTTAAGATTTACATCTGGTTTTCCATAAAGATCATGCAGCTCACTGACATACAGTCTTCTTCGTTCATCTGTCTGTTTGTCTTACTTTGTTTAAAAAAAATTCTAAGAACTTTACTTTCAAATACTGGTAATCTTTTCTCCCCTTAAAATTATAGCCATTGTTTCGTATCCATTTAATATTACACAATTACATATTTTTCAATATTTTTACAAGGATTCCTGTCATCCGTAATCGCACACATTTCCGGAATTGAGCCTGTGTTCAATTTCTTTCTGTATTTATTCCTATTTGTAATTTTTCCCAAGGTATTTGAGTTCAGCCACTTCTTCTAAATTTCCTCATTTGTCACTAACTTTCCTTTTCCATTATATATTTCTATGTGTAAACATATATTTTGTTTTATTGATGTTTATTTCCAGTCCCAGTGTCTTAGCGTTACTAAATATAATGTGCATGTTGGCCCGTAGTTTCTCGTCCAATAATACTATATCATCAGCATAAACTAACAGCGTAATAATACCATTGAGTTGTAGGCCTTCCTTATCCTCTAAAGAGTTGATGGCATGCTCTAGTACAAAATTGAATAGTGAAATTCAAAAGTATCTGGAAACTGTTTGCCTACCCTTTGCTTACTCTTCATACTATTTAGAGATGTTTGATTTGGGTACTTGATAATGTTGATATAATTTCTAATGAAATTTTGATATCTGACTTGAAGAGGAAAAAAAACCTCTACTTAATATCTTGCAATATGTTCCTAATGAAAACAGAACATAAACTATAGAACAAACAATAAATTGATCTTTACAATCACATGAACATTCACAAGTTTTAGTTACCATGGTAACCTGATTATTGCAGTTATTTTTAAAACTGAATAACAGGTAGTTACCCTGTTAAAAGTAAAATAACATGAAAAAAGTTAATATTAATAATTAATTTACATATTTGGAAACGGTGATAAATGCAAGTGGGAAAATACGGACTGTAAATCTGTAAAAGAATAGAAAAAAGTTTAAAAGTCCACAATTTGAATAAACAATTAATTTGGAATAAAGATATGCCCATCAAGAGTAAAATTCGGTATATTTTGCTTAGAGGTCTTTCATTCAGGCTTAATGATCTTTTACGAGCCTGAAACTCTTCAGACTAGGGACCCACGGCTTAAAGTCCCTCCCGGAGGACTTGCTCCTTGGATTTTTCCATCCTAAAAAAATCCATCGACCCCGGCCGGGTTTGAACTCGCGACCCTCGGGACCTGAGGCAAGGAGCATAACCATTACTCCACCGCGGCCAATTTAAATAATTTATACTATGGAAATGCATACTACACACCATGCATAATGGAGACTGTTTTAAACAAAACAATCTCACAAAACATATTTAATTAATAAGGTATAAACCGGCGGTTCTTCAAGTTTTATTAAATGGGTGCGTAACAGGTCTCTCATTTTAGGATAGAAGAAACAATTTTGTTAGTTGAGAATAAAGTGCTTAGGAAGATGTTTGGAACAAAGAGATATTTACCTACAGGTAAATGGAATAAAGTAGGGTCTATGTAACAGCGAATTTCATGATATTTATAGGAAACCAGATGCAATAAGAATAGTTAAGTATTTTAGACTCTGAGGGGCAGGACATGTGTTACATTTTAAAAATGAAAGAGAGGCATGGAAAGTTATTGTAAGAAAAACAAAATCAGCCAGTAGATAGGCCAAGAATGGGATGGTAGAATAACATTAGACATAGATACTGCAACACCGATAGCAAGACTTAAAACAGGAAACCCTTAAAGTAACATACCGCAAGAAGACATTCCAAAGTGTAACCCATCACCACGTCATGTATTCCAACGCATCAACAACGGATCTCTGATATCCACCTGCAGATGTATTAAAATTACTCATGGATATGATTCAGAGGTAAGTTTATCCATGTAGAAATACCCAAGTAGATGTGGTTAGGCTAAATTTCTGTAAGTTGTGACATTTGCAATAGCCTTGTCTCCTGGAGACATTGCCTTTAGGGCAGAAATTGAATTGAATGCAGGCTTTCACAGCCGAAATCATAATGTTGAATGATTCCGGGTTATATGGCCGCGGTCCATTACTGGTGTTCCTACCAGACGTTTCTCCCTCAACTGCGGAGGGCATCTTCAGCGGCGAGTATTTATTTTTTAAATATGGGTTGATTAGGCGAGCTTCCGACTAGGAAACGCACCTAGAAGTACTCGCCACTGAAGTTGCCCTCCGCAGTTGAGGGAGAAACGTCTGATAGGAACACCAATAATGAACCACGGCCACATAACCCGGAATTACTCAGTATTAGAAATTGAATTGTCGGATTTGAGAAGGGAATAAAGGCCAGAAGTTTGAAAATTACTTTTTGTACATCTGAGCCACGCTGTACACACGATTAGAAAAACAATAAACAATAATCTGTCTCTAGACAAAGGTAAAAGACCTTGAATTGAGCATACTCTTTCGGATTTGAGTTGTGTCTTGGGAAAAAGTTAGAGGTAAGTTTGAAAATGTACTAAATAAGAATGTATGATTTTCATTGTTATAGAAAGTGTCAAGAATGATACTGGGGGAAAATGGTAAACGTTCCAGTACGTATTGATGTTTCTACTATACTGCACAAATATAAAATTTGTTCTTTAGACTTCTTTTCAGAAGAAATAAGTTTTGCTGCATTCAAAATGATTCTTACTGACAAAAGGCAACATTTAACTGTGATGTAGTGTGTAGATAAATATGGAAGAGGATGAACTTTTAACTGATTTTAAAAAATGTAAAAAGTATATTTAACTTTTTTCAATATATTAGTTAGTGCAGATGTGTTTATAATGCAGTTGTCTGCCTCCATTACTTAAATATACTTTTTTGTGTATTTCAGAGAACAGTTTGTTAATTTCAGTGAAATAAATATACTTGAAATCTTGGCCATAGTGTCTGAAATGCCTGTTTTTACTGAGTACTGTCCAATTTATTAACGTTATTTTAGGTACATGTAACTCCAATTTTAATACCTAAAATCCAATGCCTATGTATTTGGTTGACCTTTTCTAATCCAACAATCTGGGGATCCATTTTAAATGGATATCCTTAAATTAAATTATATGGTATTTACTTGCAGAAAACTGTATGATAGGAATAGTATACAAATTCTGTCTGTTATAATAATTGTTCTGTCGGGCCCGCAACTACACATCACATACAATTTACCCTGAAAAGAAAAAGTGCAAAAAAAAAATATAAGTAAGTATTCCCACTACAGACCTCAGGAGGCCCTTGGGGTAGTGGGAGGTTAAGGCTCCCACTATTTCTAGACAATCGGCACTTGATGTCAGCCGGGTTGTCAGCCCTGCGTGACGGCCGCCTTTACCCCAGAACAAGCGTCTGGTACTCATTTCCGTTAGAGGCTGAGTCGACCCCAGGGCCATAGTGCCGCCAGAAGGTTTGGGTCAGTTTAAAAATCCTGACCCCACCGGGACTTGAACCCTCGACCTTCCGGCTTGTAGCGCAGTGCCTTAACCACTACGCTACGGCGTGCCCCTAAAGAAAAAATATATACTATACATAATATAAATCCTTTACAACATTTTTTTTTAACTTACGGCCCGTTGGGTTCTACATTGGCTGCCGTCTGTTATTATCGTCTACCTCTGTTGCCGCTACGTTGTTTGTTCTTGGCCTGCCTATCTTCCTTCCGATCTGCTGCCGTCGATTCTCTGTTTAAGAACTAACGATTCCCGTTACCTTTGTAAATTCTACTGTTCGAGGCCACAACGTGACAGTTGTGGTTTTGTTAAGTTTCTCTAATCTAGGGCGAGGATTGTAACCGATACAAGATGTACAAGAATTGTTGGATTTATTATGTTACATAACTCGAGAATGATAATGCAATGCCTAAGATGTCAGGGGGTAGCTATGTCTCATAAGATAAAAAATTAAATATATATCTGTTCGCAGGAGCCGTCGTCCTCAACTGTGTTAAAATAATGTGTTTAAAATATTATCTGGAGGCCTTTCGGAAGTTAATTTCCTTCATCAGCAGGATGAGTATGTGCTACTTGTTGATGTTGTTTAAGAAGTTGATGGTCTTGATATGTCGTTAGTAGTAACTGACTAGTTTTTAACTATCTCGTATAATGGGTTGTACGTTTGGGGTGTGTTCTCATTCAGTAGTAAGATGTTGATTTCATTTATAATTTCAAGGTCTTCTAGTAGATTTATTTTACCTGGAAGTTTTTCTTTGTGGACTATCGTTAGAGTGTTTTCTGTTGTTTCCAATCGGTGACCATTCAAGCCATGCAAAACACATCATTAACGCTGGTCACTGACTGGAGACAATAGAAAACACTCTAACGATACTTCACTAGAAAAACTTCCAGCTAAAATAAATCTACTAGAAGACCTTGAAATTATAAAAGAAATCAACAACACCTTACTTCTAAATAAGAACACACCCCAAACGTACTTAAAAACCAGTCAGTTGCTACGAAGACACATCAAGACCATCAACGTCTACAAAGTCTTAAACAATATCAGCTAGTAGCACATACTCATCCTGCTGATGATTGAAGTTAACTTCCGAAAGGCATCCAGGTAATATTTTAAACACATTGTTTTAACACAGTTGAGGACGACGGAACATGCCAACAGGTATATATTTTAATTTTTTTTTCTTATGACTATTCACGTCAACGGAATTTGATATGAATTTTATTGGCTATGTCTCGGCACTGATGAAGAGTTCGGGACTTAGAAAAAAATTTTGGTGATTTCCCGGGGCACGAACCTCCTGGAAAATAATTGACTTAGAATAATTTTTGGTGTATCCGACTGTAATTCAGTATATAATGGAAATGGACAGCTAATGGCAAATGAGGGAAATTTTGAGGAGGTGGCTGAATTCAAATACCTAGGAACAATAATCACAAATAGGAATGGGATGCACAAAGAAATTAAACATAGGCTCAATTCTGGAAATGCGTGCTATTATGCATTGCAGAGACTTTTGATGTCCCAACTCCTTTCAAGAAACGTTAAACTGAAAATATATAAAACTATTATTCTACCAGTTATATTATATGGGTGCGAAACATGGACTCTTACTTTAAGGGAGGAAAGGAGATTACAAGTATTTGAGAATAAAGTACTTAGAAAAATTTTTGGATCAAAGAGAGATGAACAGACAGGTGAATGGAGAAGACTACATAACAATGAACTACATGGTCTTTATAGGAAGCCAGATATAATAAGAACAGTTATGTCTCGTAGACTGCGATGGGCAGGACATGTTGCACGTATGGGGAATGAAAGACTTACATGGAAGCTTCTTGTAGGAAAGCCAGAGGGAAAACGCCCAGTTGGTAGACCAAGAATGAGGTGGGAGAATAACATTAGCTATGATTTGAGGGAAGTGGATTATACAGGGAATGATTGGAAAGCATTGGCTCAGGATAGGGATGTATGGAGAGCTTATGTCCGCGCGGCCATGAACCTACGGGTTCGATAGTGCCAGTGAGTAAGTAAGTAAGTATCCGACTGTGGATTCGGTGTGATTGGCGAACGGTGCGCGGTGTTAGAGTGGAAGGTGTGGTGACTTGGTTGTACTTGGTGTACGCGGGATTTGTTTTGTGTGCTTGTGAGGGGGGGGGGAGAGCTTTGAAGTTCGCGCGTTTTGCGAGAAGGCTCCAGCTCCAATGTCAAAACGAAATTCCCAAGCTCCATTTTCCACCCGGTCAGATTTAGGAATTTACAGGTGGGACTAGGAGCTACTCCGGCATTTGTCTTGTCGCCAAGAGAACCACCAGAAACCTTGTCAGAGTAGTTATTAATTTTTTTTATATTATACTTTTTTAAAATTATTTTTCACTGAGAGTAATTAATATTATAATTACAAAGAAATAAACGTTATCTCAGTCAATACATAAATTTATTAAGTCGACGTTTCAATCTCCTTATGTGAGATCATTTTCAAGACATGGTTGTTTATAAATTTATGGTACATAGTTACCATCACCAAGACAAATTTAATTTTTTTTAAATATATGTATACAAATTTAAATGGATAAATTTAAAGTTCAAATTTATAATTTAAAATATTTTGGCAAATTGACAGATGTTGTATACAAAATCCAATGTGGTGATTGTGAAAAGTCTTTTTTAGGCCAAACAAAAATATTCGTAAGAAAAAGAATCGACGAACATAAAAAGAATATTAGTACACCAAGTGCAGAATTTTTAGTAATCAGTGAACATATCATTAATCAAAATCATAAAATTAAATGGAATGACATAAAAATTTTACACAAAGAAAATAATTACCAAAAAAGATTAATAGCAGAAATGGCCTATATAAAAAAGAACATTAAATAAAAAGATTTAAATTAATGGTATGGAACATATGATTCCTTGCTAAAATATTTTAAATTATAAATTGGAATTTTAAATGTATTCATTTAAATTTGCAATTCTGGAAATGTGTGCTATTATGCATTGAAGATACTTTTGATGTCCCAACTCCTTTCAAAAAACGTTAAACTGAAAATATATAAAACTATTATTCTACCAGTTATATTATATGGGTGCGAAACATGGACTCTTACTTTAAGGGAGGAAAGGAGATTACAAGTATTTGAGAATAAAGTACTTAGAAAAATTTTTGGATCAAAGAGAGATGAACAGACAGGTGATTGGAGAAAACTACATAAGAATGAACTACATGGTCTTTATAGGAAGCCAGATATAATAAGAACAGTTGTTATGTCTCGTAGACTGCGATGGGCAGGACATGTTGCACGTATGGGGAATGAAAGACTTACATGGAAGCTTCTTGTAGGAAAGCCAGAGGGAAAACGCCCAGTTGGTAGACCAAGAATGAGGTGGGAGAATAACATTAACTATGATTTGAGGGAAGTAGATTATACAGGGAATGATTGGAAAGCATTAGCTCAGGATAGGGATGTATGGAGAGCTTGTGTCCGCGCGGCCATGAACCTACGGGTTCGATAGTGCCAGTGAGTAAGTAAGTAAGTATTCATTTAAATTTGTATACATATATTTAAAAAAAATAAAATTGTCTTGGTGATGGTAACTATGTACTATAAATTTATAAATAACCATGTTTTGAAAATGATCTCACATAAGGAGATTGAAACGTCGACACAATAAATTTATGCTTTGACTGAGATAACGTTTATTTCTTTGCAATTATAATATTTTTTTAATCATCTGGTATACGATCCCCCACTACAAAATATGTACATGTTATTTCATTGATTAGGCCTTTTTTTTACTTTATCTAAATTTGTGGTAATGTTTTACATGACTATTGGGTTGTCATATTTGGTATATTTGTTACCCGTAGTTTATTTCACAAGGTCACTTTTTTATGAATAAGGGTAGTCATTTTTAAATTATCTATTTCAATTATCACTCCTTTCAAGTCTTTTCAAACGCTATGTAATTTTATATCACCTGAGTGAACTGACCACTAATTGCTAAAAAGAATTTCCGTGCTTGATAGTATTTTTAATGTAATTTCTTCTTTATTTAAATGGATACAACGGGCCTTGTTATGTACCCTTTATATTGTTATCAATGGATTGAAAATCATTCTGTATATTATCTACAAAATTTTGTTAATGCAGTACAAGCTCCTTATTCACGGGGGATTCATTCATAGTATTCTGCCCAAGAGCAGGTCTTTCACTGCAAACTCAACATTCTCCACTCTTTCCTTAACTCAGCCTTCCTTTTTGTATCTGCAAGGAAACCATTTATTTTAATATTGTCAATCATCTGATGTCTTTTTCTGCCTCTAACTTTTTTCCATTGACCATTCCTTCTAGGGCATCCGTCAGCAGGTAGTTTCTTCTTAGCCAGTGGCCAATTCAATTTATTTTCCTCTCCTTTATGAGTTCCAGCATTGTTGTCCTTCACCCACTCTGTCTAACACATCTTTATTTTTTTATTTTGTCTGTCCATTTGATACGTTCCATTCTTCTCCATATCCACATCTCAAAAGCTTCCCGTCGCTTTTCCTCATTCCATCGTAATGTCCAATTCTCTGCACCATACAATGCTGCACTCCATACAAAGCACTTCACTAGCCTCTTCCGTAATTCTTCTGCCAAAGATCCGCAGAAAATGCTTCTCTTCTTGTTAAAAGCTTCTTTTGCCATTGCTATCCTCTGCTCTACTTCTTGACCGCAGTTTATGTTACTACTGATAGTACAACCCAATATTTGAAGCTCTCCACTTGCTCAATGGCCTCTTCTTTAATCCTCATATTTATCTTCCTTGGATTCCTTCCTATAATCATAGTCTTCGTCTTATTTATATTTATTTTCATTCCATAATCGTCGCACTTGTCATTTAGCTCCATCAGCATGTTCCTCAGTGTCATTGCATCTTCTGCTAGCAAAGCCATATCATCCGCAAATCTTTTATGCACTTAATTCTTCTTCCTCCCATATTTACGCCTCCCCTATTCCTGAAGCAGTTCTTCATTAGGTCTTCCAGATAGATGTTGAAAAGAGTAGGTGATATAGGACATCCTTGCCGTACCCTCCTTCCAATTTCTTTTCCCTCTGACATTTCTTCTCCTATCTTCACTTTTATTCGCTGTTTCATATAAAGATTATTTATGAGCCTCTTCTCCTTCCAGTTAACGCCAATTTTCTTCAAGATCCTCATTAGTTTATTCCAATTCGCTCTGTCAAAGGCTTTTTCCTGGTCAACAAATACCACATAAACTTCTTTATCTTTTTCTGTAAATCTTTTTCCTATTGTTCCAATCAATCCAATTGCATCTCTCGTACTTTTTCCCTTCCTGAAGTCAAACTGTTCTTGCAATTCGCTTTCCATAGTAGAACGTAAACTCGATTCAATATTCGCAAAAATGTTCCGCAAATATGCCGCGAATATGGAACGGTAATTTGTATGGGTATATAGGGGATACGTTCCAAGGTTACAGAATAAAATAAAAATTATCAAAATAAAATCAATTAATGAGAGATTTTGAAAATTTTCCACTAATTATTACTGTCAGATTTAGGCAAGGACTTAGTATTTTTTCCTGTTTTGCCGCTTTTAAAAGGTCTTTAAATTAAGATTGATATTCAGCTGTGAATTCTGTGATAGAATTCCTTATTTTTAGCCTTCGGATTTCTTGATTCATTAATATTGAAACAGCGTGATATAGACGCAAACGACTCGTCAACTCGTATAAACGGTCAAGCATTTATATTTTTACTTTAAGCGGCAACACTATTCTTTTTCTCTTCCGTACTAATTTTTCTTTCCTTTTACTCGACATTATAAATTGGGAACAAAGCACAAGAGACACGTGTTATTCAATCAAAATTATTGCAACGAATGACAAGTTTAAACAATAATATATCGATCGTGATGATGGAGGCATTTATCAAAGTACATATCGGCAACAATTTTTATCTATGAACTTTTGGTTAGTGACAATAACGGTTGTTTTGTTTTGATATTTATTTGCCCATTTGGGCACTATTTGTAAAAGCCACTTTGGCATCTGCTGCAGAAAAAAATCTTATGGTTAATAAATGACACTAACCCTTCTAATATACCGACTGAATCCACGAATAAAGAAAATTTTCGCCGCGAATGCAGGAATTTTTTAACTCGCAAATAAGAAGCTTTTGCTATATTAAATTTATATTTTTATTGCTATATGTGTATCCTTTATTTTTGATTGCGTATGAGCCCATGTAGGACTACGCAAAGTACTTAGAGGCATTTCCTTTGAGCCCAAATTTCTTTCATTCTTTTGCTATGAGCTTGTTTTCTATCATCTGTCCAAGTTGTTCCAGTTTTTTTCTTCGGTTAGTCCTCTTGGTCAGCTTGCCACTTATTCACCTTAATTCTAAAAATATCTCTGTTTGGGATATCTTCTTTAGTAATTCCTGCCAATTTTAAGTCCTTTTTGACTTCATCAATCCACTTCATAGTATCCACTGGAGCTTTACTTCTGTTTTCGTAGAATTCCATTATCTCTTTTTGTAAGCCTATTTGAGTTCATTCGTTTAATATGGCCATAAAATTTTAACCTTCGTTTTCTAATATCACTATGAATGTCAGTATATATTTTTATTTCCTTTTTACTTCTGAGTCTAAATGCTTCACCTATGACTTGTGGACCTAAAACTTTTCTTGTCCTTTATTATTATTATGTATCCTTTATTATTATTATTATTATTATTAATATTATTGTTATTATTATTATTATTATTATTATAATTATTATATCATATTCTAACTCATTATTTTATAAATATTATTTCGAGACTAAACGCGGTTATGATCTTGCTAATTTAATATTTTAATTAATTAACTTATTAATCATTATTTAGTTGGGAACACAGTATTGGCTTTAATATATGTCTACTAGTTGTCACATCTCCAATGAACTTCTACACCTACATTCTAATTCTACATACTAGCTTTGTTTTATCTTTTAAATGCAACTAACTTACCTTGTATTTTAACGAAATTTTAAGCACAATCTTTTTAATTCACTAACCCATTTAACGCTTTCGCGTTGGAAAACAAAATATTTTGATCGTGTTGATTGTAATTCCGATTTTCCTGAAATAAACGAACGCGAAATTGTAATTATTTTTATAGCAAACCTAATTTTGAAATATCCATGCCGTAACCACGTGACCGTCATGCAATTGTTGAACCGCGACTTTCAAATGACGTAGCTTATTTTATTGTGTGTTCTTCCGCATTGTTGTTTTTCAAAGAAAGTAGTAAAGAGTTTTATACGTAGTGAAACAGGTCTATAGTAATGTAGGTAGCAAGAAAATTATTTATTTATTATGCATTTTACAATTAATTTATTATCAATTTTACGATTTATGCGAAATATGATACAATTATTAGTCATTTTTGTAAGTTCATATAGGATCTAGTTCGACCAGTTATCGTATATGGAGCAGAGAATAGTGCCGATAAAACAAAAACTAAACAAATAATAAGCATGTGTGAAATGAAGATCTTAGGAAATATTCAGGGGAAAACATTATTTGATAAGGAATAAAACACAGAAATTAGGGACAAATGTCATATTCAGGACATAACCAAATTTATTATAGACAGACGAAAATATTGGAAAGTTCATATAGAAAGAATGGAAGACACTGACTTGCAAAAACAGCTAAAGAAGATAGACCAGTGGACGGGAGAAGAACAAGAGGAAGGCCAGCCAAGATATGGATAGATAATGGATGCACATCCAATACGTATTCCTCCTACGAGTGATTTTTAGAAATAAACAGGATGAAAATCCTACAAATTATGAAAAATAAGAAGAATAAGATATAGGAATCTTAGGCGAATAAAAAAACTGGTTATGGAGAAGGAATATAATATAAAGTACTCGGAGATCAGCGCCCCTAACGTTAAACAAACTTAATGAGTATTATATATTTAGGATTTGCTGGATTACCTTTTTTTCATCTATTAACCCAACCAATTTGAGGAAGGGTATTCACGATGTCAGACGAAAAATATATCATTATCAGTTGTTAAATTTCTTCGATTTAATTAATCTACAGTTTTTCTATTGAAAGTGAAATTATTATTGCTACATATATCTGACATTTTGTTCAGTTGATAGTTTATACCTAAGTTACTTCTTTGCGCGATAGTGCGTTTTGTCGTACTTACAGCAATGACGACCATAATTGAAAGTTCAACTTCCTACATTTCGGGGTTGTCATCCTAATCAACTATACTGTAATATTACATATTACAATACTCGTGCGGGAAGTAAAACCACTGCCCTTTACGTATACTACGTACATAGTATATATAAAATATATACAAATCACTGCATTTTAAATGAACTGAACTTTATTTGAAACAATATAAAGTAATAAATACGTACTTGCCGCCATTTTGTGACTGGTGTCACGGCCTGCTGTAGTCTCAACTAATAAACCCATTAGCCCACACTGTTAACCTTAGTCAGTTGTTTATAATGAGCTCAAATATTTCCAACAAAGATGTTATTATTTTACTATTACTAATTATTTTGAAAACAGCATCGCGCAAAAGATAATGTGCAACGCACGTTTGTGAAGTGTTTTACAGAATCTCGGAAATTAAATTCCCTCTATCTCTCGGTTTTTAAACATTTCCTCACTTCTGTAAAAACCACTTCCCAACCTCGCATCGTAATATACTATTTTACCGTAAAATTCACTAATTAATAAGTTCGCAAGAAAAAACTCCACTGTCATGTGTTCCGGCTCAAGAAGCTTGCATTATGAAGTCACATTGTACTCGCGCGGAATATGTCGGCAATGCAGATGACTACACATTTGACCTAAAAATTCCTATAACCCGATCGCAGCACCATGTATCGGGTCTACTCAAACACACACAATAAATTTAATCAAAATCGGTCCAGTCGTTTCGGCAGTTTTTAATTTCGGAGTTCAAGTAAAGCTCCACTTCTAATTGTCTGATTTCGCTTGTTTTTGGATAATACCTACCTCGGTTTATTTACATAGGATGTAGGCCTACTGAGTTGTTGTGAAACATCGAAAATTGTGACCGCTAGAGCGATTTTTAAAATTTCAGTTCATGTGAAATCCTATAGCCTACCTAATAGTCTTATAGAGTCCAATTGTGAATATAAACCATCCAGGGATCCAATCAGACACTCATAAAAAAATTCATAAAAGTCCTATCGTTTAGGCAGTTTTTAATTTCGCTTTTCAAGTAAACCCCCACTTCTAACTTTCGGATTTCGCAGATTTTTGACAATACATACCTCGGTTTATTTTAATAGGATATTCCGAGTTTTGTTGTGAAACATCGAAATTTGGCATCGCTAGAGCGATTTTTGAATTTTCGTTTCTGGTGAACTCTTACGCTTAATGAATTTAGAACATAATAAATGCCGGCTAAACAGTCGCAGCGTCTGAAACCCTGTATATACAAATTTTCACGAAAATCGGTAGAACGGTTTAGACGTCTATAAAGGACTGACAGACATACATTCATATATATATATATATATATATATATATATATATCTTATTGTAACTTATTACTTTATAAGCGTTATTTCGAGACTGAACACGGTTATGATCGTGTTGTCTCTCGTTAATTTAATAATCTTCTTCTTCATAATGTCCCGCGCCGTAGCCGAGTGGTTAAGGCAGGAAGCCTTGGTGCAGAGCTACGGGACTTGCGTTGGTTCAAGTCTCCATGGGGGAAGAAATTTTCTCATGGTATTTCGGCCAGTATGGGACCGGTGCCCACCCAGCATCGTGAGGCATTTGGGTAGCTACAATAAGTAGCGGCTCCAGGTTGAGAAAACCAGCTATAACGGCTGGGGGACTCGACATGCTGACCACATGTCACCCCAACATTGGCTGATGATCATCTACCTCTGTGATTGACACATGTGGATATTAGGCCAGCAGCCGGCTGGTAGGCTAAGGGCCATCTAGGCCTGTCGCACCAGGAGTTTTCTTCTTCATAATATGTAGGATTTTCATCCTGTTTATTTCCAAAATCACTCCTCGGAGGAAGACGAATTGGATGTGAATCTACTGTCTATCCATCTCTTGGCTGGTCTTCCTCTTGTTCTTCTCCCGCCCATTGGTCCATCTCCTTTAGCTCTTTTTTTGCAAGTCAATTGTCCTCGATTCTTTTTATATGACCTTTCCAATATTTTCGTCTATCTATTTGGTTATGTCTTGAATGTGACATTTGTCCCTAATTTTTGTGTTGTGTATCTTATCAAATAATGTTTTCCCCTGAATAGTTCTTAAGATCTTCATTTCACATATGCTTATTATTTGTTTAGTTTTTGTTGTATCAGCCCTAGTATACATATGCACCTGATATTGTTAATTTAATAATTTAATTAATTATTTATTAATCATTATTTAGTTGGGAATGCAGTATGAGCTTTAATATTATGTGACTACAAGTTGTACCACATCTCTACTGCGCTTCTACACCTACATTCTGATTCTATACAGTAACTTTGTTTTATTCTTTAAATGCAACTAACTTACCTTGTATTTTAGCCAAATTTTCCACACTATCTCTTTAATCCACAGCCGCATTTAAAGCTTTCATCTTGTAAAACAAAATATTTTGATCGTGTTGATTGTAATCCCGATTTTCCTTAAATAAAAGACCGCGAAATTGTAATATTATTTTTATAGCAAAACAAATTTTGAAATATTATTCATGCCGTAACCACGTAACCGTGATGCTATTGTTGAACTGTGACGTTCGAATGTCGTAGCTTTTTTTAATGAGTGATCTTTCGCATTATTGTTTCTCAAATAAAGTAATAAGAGTACTATAATAGTGAAACAGGTCTATAGTAATGCAAGTAGCAAGAAAATGATTGATTGATTATGAATTTTACAATCAATTTATTAAGTATTTTACGATTTACGTGAAAATAAGACAAAAATATTGGTAATTTTTGTCAGTTCCTGCCAAAGGAATCTTAGGAGAATAAAAAAACTGGTTATAGAGGAGGAATATAATATAACCTACTCGGAAATCAGCGCCCCTAGCGTTAAACAAACTTATTGAGTATTTTATATTTAGGATTTGCTGGATTAACTTTTATTTACACTTTTTTTCCATTCAAAGTGAAATTATTTTTGCTATATATCCGACCACGAAGGTACTTGGTATGGCTGTACAGTCCTGCACGAACAAAGGGAAAATCACCGAACATACAGCGCTCCTGGGATAGACCATACAAGTTAGTGAAGAGAATCAACGATGTGGTTTACCGAATTCAGCGCCAGCCCAGAGGAAAAATGGTAGTGGTACATCTACATAACGATTAGTATAGCACTGGGCAGCAGACGCGAGGATTTCACTATGCACTGCTGACGCACTCGCAGCGGAGAACGGACAGCGTAGGATCGCAGTGATACAACCACACACATTTTCGAATTATTTTACAAATTGTCGTACTTACCAACTTTATTGAAGCAGGTGCTGGAACTGTTCACCTTCGTTGTCCATACATTTTTGACACCTCGTTACAAAATTTGTTGTACAGATTATGGACTGTTGAACGTGATGGAATTTTTACACGCGGGAATCGTGTTTCAAAAAGTCTTCGTATTAGGCTGGCAGACTAAGTTAACAAACATTGATCATAAATAAATACACGTTGTTCAATAGGAAAATTATTTGCAATTATACACACGTCATTCAGTTTATACGTATCACGCCTGTTTTATAAGATACATTTTTAAAATTGAAATAACTTATATACACGCCATTCAGTACACAAGGAAAAGCGAGCGAGCACCTTATCCACTCGAAGCACACAAGCGTGGGGTGTTCTTGTATACTGCTGATCTGCAAACATTTCAAGTCCCGTGTTTGCACGTGTAAACCTTCGACATCGAACAGCACAAACCCCGCGTCTGCTGTCCAATGCTATACTGATCTCACTGTAGATCGACTCGCAGCATACAAGGGAACCGATCGGGACGATCACCTCTAAGGAGGGAGCATTGTGGCGCGTCGTAATGCGACATTCAAATTACGCGGGCAAGGGGAAAATATTTTTATCTTATTGGTTGGAATAGATTTGCGAGTCGTCCATTCTCGAGTCAAAAGGCCAGTTGCTAATATTTTTATTCAGATTAGATATGTACTTGGTTACCTAAACAAAAAACGTAATTAAAGTGGCGAAATAAGACGATTTCAAGCAAAAACTGATACAGAAAAATATTGGTAAGTACAAACAACAAAAACTGAGGAATGAAAGCACTCTTCAGACAGAAAAAATCAAAAGAAACAAGTACAGCAAATTCACATTGGATTTTTTTTTTTGCATTATAAATTCGGGACACGCCCTCTTGATTGTATTTTAGCAGTTTTCAAGATTTCGAAAATTTTGACATTTTTGGGAAAAAACGCCAAAACTATCGCCTAGGAAACTCAATTCTGAAATTATGGATTTAGAACGGATTTTTTGCATTATAAATCCTGGACAAACCCTCTAGATTGTATTTCAGAAGTTTTCAATTTTTCGAAAATTTTGAAATTTTTAGTATAAACACAAAGACTATATAGCCTTGGAAAACTCTATTCTGAAACTTTGGATTTAGACCGGATATTGTGCGTTATAAATCCCGGACACTCCCTCCAGATTGTATTTTAGCAGTTTTCAACATTTCGTAAATTTTGGCAATTTGGGAAAAAAGCCAAACTATAAATAGGCCTTGGAAAACTCAATTCTAAAATGTTGGATTTAGACCGGATTTTTTGCATTATAAATTTCGGAAACAGCCTCTTGATTGTGTTTTAGCGGTTTTCAAAATTTTTGACATTTTTGAAAACACCAACTCAATTTCGAAATTATTTTATTTAGAGCGGACGCCCCATCTATATATTATTTCAGTAGTTTTCAGAATTTCAATAATTTTGACATTTTTACGAAAAATACCAAGACTAAAGCCTTGAAAAACTCAATTCTGATATTTTGGATTAAGACCGGATTTATTGCAATAATAATCCCGGACACAGCCTCTAGATTGTATTTTTAGATTAGATTAGATTAGATTTATTTAGCCTGGTGGAGTTAAGGCCATGTGGCCTTCTCTTCCACTCACCAAGACAAACATATATTACATCAGAATATAACAATCTTAATTAACTCTAGTATTAAACACTAAGTAAAAATTTGATCAAAATATAATATCTAATATATTACGATCTATAATACAACCAGTTAATATTAGTTAAAATTAAGACTAAAACTAGTAATAAAATGTATACAAGGAAGGCATATTAAATTGTTCCTGTCTAGTGTATATAAAAAACAAAGGAAAATAATGAGATATAGAAAACTAATTTTACGATTATACAATTTCAAAATTAAAAAAAAAAGGCATTTTAGTAAAAACGCCGAGACTATAGCCTTTGAAAACTAAATTCTGAAATTTTGGATCTGGACCGAATTTTTTGCATTAAATATCTCGGGCACACACTCTAGATTGCATTTTAGCAATTTTCAAAATTTAGAAAATTTTGACATGTTTGGGAAAAGCACCAAAGCCTTGGAAAACTCAATTCTGAATTTTTGAATTTAGACCGGATTTTTTGCATTACAAATCCCTGACACACCCTCTAGATTGTATTATAGCAGTTTTCAAATTTTCGAAAATTTTGACATTTTTGGAGAAAACATCTAGAAAATGTATTGTCTTGGAATACTCAATTCTGAAATTTTGGATTTAGACCGGATTTTTTGTTTTATGAATCCCGGACACATCCTCTAGATTGTATTTTAACAGTCTTCAAAATTTAGAAAATTTTGACATTTTTAGTAAAAACACCAATTCCGAAATGTTGGATTTAGACCGGATTTTTTGCATTATAAATCTCGGACGCACACTCTAGATTGTATTTTAGCAATTTTCAAAATTTAGAAAATTTTGACTTTTTGGGAAAAAGCACCAAGACTATAGCCTTGGAAAACTCAATTCTGAAATTGTGGATTTAGACCGGATTTTTTGCAATATAAATCCCTGTGACACACCCTCTAGATTATATTTTAGCAGTTTTCAAATTTTCGAAAATTTTGACACTTTTGGGAAAAACGCCTAGAATATTGTCTTGGAATTCTCAATTATGAAATTTTGGATGTAGACCGGAATTTTTGTTTTATGTATCCCGGACACAACCTCTGGATTGTATTTAGCAGTTTTCAAATTTCGGAAATTATGATATTTTTGGGAAAAACACCAATAATATAGCTTTGGAAAACTCAATTCTGAAATTTTTTATTTAAACCGGACTTTTTTTTTTGCATTATATATACCGGACAAACCATATAGATTTTATTTCAGCAGTTTTCAGAATTTCGATAATTTTTACACTTTTAGGAAATATACCAAGACTAAAGCCTTGGAAAATTCAATTCTGAAATTTTGGATTTAGACCGAATTATTTGCATTATAAATCCCGGACACACTCTATTTTAGATGTTTTCAAAATTTTGACATTTTTAGGAAAAACCACAAGCGTTGGTAAACTCAGTACTGAAATTTTGGATTTAGACCGGATTTTTTGCATTATAAATCCCGGACACACCCTCTTGATTGTACTTTAGCAGTTTTCATAATTTCGAAAATTTTCACAAATTTTAGGGAAATACACCAAGAATAAAACTTAGGAAAACTCAATTCTGAAATTTTAGATTTAGACCGGATTTTTTTAATTATATATACCGGACACATAGTCGTTAGCAGTTTTCGAAATTTCGAAAATTTGGACTTTTGCGAAAAACAAGACTATAGCCTCGGAATACTTGATTATAAAACTTAGAATCAGACAGGATTTTTTGCATTATAAATCCCGAAAATACCCTCTAGATAGTTTTTTTAAACAGTTTTTAAAATATCAAAAATTTTGACATTTTTCGGAAAAATGCCAAGACTTGGAAAACTCAATTCTGAAATTTTGGATTTTGACCAGACTTTTTGCATTATAAATCCCGGACACAGCCTCTAGATTGTATTTTATCAGTTTTCAAAATTTAGAAAATTTTGACATTTTTGGAAAAAAACGCCAATACTGATGCTCCAAAATTAAATTAAATGCGCGCACCGTCTATGTTGTTAGAACCAATCGTGAATATGCAGCTCATTTGTATCGACATCTACAATCTCAACCTCTAAATTACTTTATAATGTCTACAATTGTAAACCCACTGATAGTATTTTCTAGGTCTTTCAATATTATTCTAAAAGTCCTGCAATTTTGTATTTTCTAAGTTCATTTTAAATATGATTTACAAACCTGTACACAGTTTCGTCTTTTCTAAGCTTTTATTTATTTTTTAATATAAATCTTTATATAGATTCCATTTTTTAGTTTTTCATATATTTTTAAACATATAATTTGATAACCTGTACAGTTTTATATGTTCTAAGTTTTTTTTAAAATATAATGTATATGTGTCTATAGGTTCTCACTATCTCAGTTTGTTTTAATATGTTTGTAAAATATAATTTACAAGTCTACATATAGTACCTTACTTTTTTAAGGTTTTTAAATACTTTTTAAAATCTAATTTATAAGCATGTACGTTGTTTTGCATTATTATTACTTTTTTTCCGATCTAAAGTGGAGAATTAGATCTGCAAAAAAGACGATAAATTATATTATATTAACATCCATTTTTAAATTTATGTTTGATAACTACTTTTCGGCCATAACAGCTAAAATAATTTTACCAAGGCATCATAATTAAGGTACGGATACGCGGACCGTATAGAAAATATTGTATTTACAACAATTTTGTGTCTCTACACAGGACTTTACATATATTTTAATTTTGCATTAGATTGATCCTTTGAAATTCACAGAGAAGACTGCTGCCTTCCCAACATCGCCTCCCGGCGTTATAATGGACAATTTTTAATTTTTAAAATATTGTATTAAAATAGTAATACATTTCTTGTTGAAAATCAAGATAATAGCAATCGGACATGTGTTTTAACGTTGGGGAAATCAAAACCTTAACAGAATGGTTTGCGACGCACAGACGGTCAAACATATTTTAAATAATCCGCAATTGTTTTTATATTAATGCCCCTGCATTAAAAATAATAATGAAATTTTCCTAATTTTTCATTCTTTTCGATCATATAAAAATAAATGATTATTTTATTCAGCAAATTTTTCATTATTTTCGATCATTTAAAAAAAGTCATTATTTTCTTCAATCAGTTTTTGAAATTTTCTTCAACCATGTTCCTAACTTGCAATCCTGGCTTTCAATTACAAAGAATGGGGTGGTTATCGCCTCAGACACTCATCTTAAGTTCTGGAGTTTTAAAAGAAGTGTGATCGCTACCACATTACAACATGTAAAAATTACCCAAGTCAATAATTGAGACATGCAGTTAATAACACTGTGAAAACAAAGTGTAGAAAGACTGTAACCTTAGTTAGTTCCATGCACAACATGTGCGCTTTTTCATTTATTATTAAAAGAAGTGTTTTTGGGTTGATGATGTTGGCAACATCTGGAGTTTTTTGTGTTGTTGATGGTGGCTACGTTGTAACAACATTCGAAGAGGAGGGAAGTAACAAGTGAGTAATATAGCATGATCATGTTTTACGTAAATATATATATTAAAAATTTGTAAAGAATGCTTGAAGATAGTTGCAAAATGTTTAAAACAGTACCAAACATGTTTAAAAGTGTGTAATGCAACAGTAGCGTAAGGATGTTGTATGGAAAATCGTGTAAGGCGAACAGTGAACCTCAGCCAAAACAAAAACGCCATTTTCTTTGAAAGGAAATATTAAAATTAGCCCTTACAAAATATTCAATAAATAGATGCCACTTATTTATAACAATAATTACAATACAAATGTCCAGAAATGGGTGCACACAATTTTACACTTACATTCTTATGCCACTGATGCACTAAACACTTTTCAGCCATTTATAATAACGTTTCGTACTATTTTAAACAATTTGGAACCATTTTATTATTATATTTAGTGTTAGTGTACGTAAAATTAGTTTATTAAATAATATTCATGTAAATTGTTTGGCTCAACTGCACTTCTACTAGCGCTTGATTTTTCAGTTATATTGTTGTAAACTATAGCTCTTCTGTATTTACTAACATTATTTAATATTTTAAACTTTGGCTGTTGTACACTTCAGGTCGCAAAAATTTTTCAATTTAATATCTTATTCCACTGATGCACCAAACACTTTTAAACACGTTTAAACATTTTGCAACACTTTTAAACACATTTTAAACATCTTCCAATGTTGCAACGATCTTTTTTTTATATTTATATATTTACGTAAAACATGGTCGTGCTACATTGCTTACTGCTATTTTCCCTCCTTTTCCTATGTTGTTCCAGCGTTCCATCAACAACCCAAAATACTCCAGATGTTGCCAACCATTTCCACGTTCCCTGGATTTCACCTACGTTAGAGTAATTGATTTAGGTTTGGTTAGCTTTTAGGTTCCTTGCTTTTTAAATGTGATTCCACGTTCCCTGGATTTCACCTACGTTAGAGTAATTGATTTGTGTTTCATTAATTGATTTAGGTTTGGTTAGCTTTTAGGTTGCTTGCTTTTTAAATGTGATTTGATACGTAAAATAAATTACCTCTTCATATCTGTTATTCTATGAAAAATTCAAAATATCGGACGGTTACCACGTTCATTTCGTGTTAATTATACATTTTTAGACAAGTTCTGGGAATTTTGTGTCAATGTTGGTCATACTGATTTCTCATACATATACCGCCAACTGCTGGAGGTTACATTTATCTACCTGGGATAATTGGAGCACTAGCAGATGCGCACTGCGATTCTATAGAACTTAGAAAAATTTTTGTGCGACCCGAAGTGTAGCATAACCCCAAATTTATATCGAAAAGGGGATGTCTCGTACAGTAAACTAGTGAAATGTGTATTCCAAATTTATATCGAAAAGGGGATGTCTCGTACAGTAAACTAGTGAAATGTGTATTTTGTAGTGCTTATAAAATGTTATTTTACTGCTTTGTTTCTGGATGGTCCCAAATGTGATTTCAGCTGATATTTGTTCTATGAAATATGTTGAAATGTAATTATTTTGAACTTCGCTTGCATTACCATAACCTATCAATGTATTAGTAGACATAAATTTCCATTATTCGCAGAATGATGTTGATAATTATATTTTCCCTATTTTAATGCTTTCTCTTACACTGCTGTATGTATAGAATTGCTTTTTCAACATGTCAGTGTGTTTATTTATGCTGAATACTAATTATTATGTCTGGAGGCTCAACTTTAGATTACCTTACCCTTGATATTCCATAGTATATTTTTTTTAATACTGTTGATCTACATACTTCTTCTTTGTCGTCCACTGCTGTGGTCTCGAGGTAGCATACTGCCTTGTGGCGCAGCAGGCCCGAGTTCTATCCCCAGTTGGGGCAAGTTTCATGGTTGAGGTTTTTTTCGGGGTTTTTACTCACCTGTAAGATAAATGTTAGGAAACTTTAAGGCCTAAATGGTCCCTGAACACCATCTGGCCATCATTATCATCAATATCATATTTGCCTCATTAGTTTAAGTTTAGTTTAAGGCGTCTCCTGGCGCATCATTACCATCATCATCAATTCTCATATCATCAGGGCAGCATAATCCTGCCTTCCAGGCGTCCCAACCTCAGAAGTGGGTTACAAATACGCCATGCCAGGAGAGAACACCAGAAAGTCGAAATGACAACCTGGGGCATTTGGAAAAAAAAAAAAAAATTAACATTTCAAAATATTCTGGCTGAGGTTCACTGTTTGTCTCACACAATTTTCCATACATCCTTACACTACTGTTGCACTATACACTTTTAAACACATTTCGTCCTATTTGAAACCATTTTGGAACAATTTTATAATCATTTGTTATGATTTTTAAATATTGAAAATATTTATATAATTATGCAAATATTGTGAATCAAATTCCACAGATGCGCAAATGCTTAATGTAACATTCGCTAGATGGCTCTCAAATCGGTGTAACCAACATTTGCTAATATTTCCAAATCATATTTCAAGAAATTAACTTAATTTTGTTAGATTCCGATGGGGGAAGTTAGTGTACATAAAGTTAGTTTATAGTTTATTAAATAATATGCATATAATTTGTTTTGTTAGGTTAGGAAATGGGAAGTTACTTTACGTCCATGTTTTTAGCATTTGGGAATTTATTTCAAAAGTTAGTAATGTCAACTTCAGAGCCATCTACCAGAAGCTACATTAACCACTACTGCAATTCGTGCATACACACTGTATTTCTGTAGAACTTAGAAGAATTCATGTGAGACAAAGAATACACTTTATCCAATATTTTTAACTTTTGCAACAATATATATAACAATTTTTTGCATTTATTAAATATTTATCTAAGTACGCAATGATTTCTTCGAAGATGTGTAGAATCGTTGGGCGCATGCATGAACACTTAAAGGAATTTAAAGAATATATATTTTAAGAAGTGGATTTTCACTCACTACATTTTGTTGAGTTCTGATGGAAAAAGTTAGTGTATACTTCATAAAAATATAATACATATAAATTATATTTTAGGTTAGGAAGTGATAAATTGGTGTACGTCCATTTCTAATAAACATTTGGGAAATGTTGGTAAAGGTTGGTCATATCGATTTCACAGCTGCGTGGTTCCATCCAGTGACAGTTCTATAAACTTTCAGTAGGACTTCACAGATGTGTGGTTCCATCTAGAGACAAATCTATAATCTTTTGATATGCTTTTGCGCATGTGCACTGTTATTCTGTAGGACTTAGAATATGTATTAGGAAAGATAAACTAAAGTTTTTCCGTGCTTTTTTATTGGATAAAGTTCCCAACAAGGGTCACAAGAAGTTTTTATAATTCGGAAGCATACATCATGTGAATGCGCGAGCAGGTGAAAGTAAATAAAACTTTTATTCATGCAATCCTGCCAACATATACAATGATCTTTGTATAATTTAATGTAAAGTTTTTTAGGCATAAAATAACCTAAAAGCTGACCTGATCCAATTTAAATACTCTTAAACTGTGGAAGTATGATATAGAATAGTACGTACTATAATGCCCAAAAATAGGTAGCGTAAATAGTTTTGAAACTCTAAAGTATATGTTGCTGCATTCCAACTAAAAATAAAATGGCTCAAAAAACAATATGGCTGCTACATCAAACTGGTATGTACAGTTCAATATTGCATTAAAATATAATAAAAAATGAACAGAAAATGTTTAAAATAGATTTTAATTGGTAGTTAATGTTAAAAAAAATTAATCTGTGAAAGTAAAATAAGATAGAATGTGTATATGGTGTTTTTAGATCTCTGACCCTATTAGATATTTAAGCTTTTTTTTATTTTCTTATGTTAGGAATGGGCAAACAATGTACACTAGATTAATTTTTAGTTTATTGAATACTAGGTAATTTATTTAATGTGTTAGAAAAAGGTAGTACATCCACTTCTAATTTGGTTTCTATTTCTGTATATAGAGTATATTTTTATTCAAGATAATGTTAACATCAATATTTTATTTTAGGAAGTGATATTTTGAGGTTATTTTAATTAAATTATTTTTAGTCTGATCATCTTACCTCAATATTAATGTTGATTTGTTCTTGAACACGATGGAGCTGACATCGACATCCAGGATGTGCAACATAAATTTAACCAGTCTGGACAAGATGCTGATGATGATTATGATATAATAGAAACATGTTCAAGAACAAATCAACATTAATATTGAGGTAAGATGATCAGACTAAAAATAATGTTTAATTAATATTAACATTCATCAACAGTAATTTCTTTGTCTGTTTTTATATTTTAACCCATCAGCGTGGAATGACGTGCACTGCCGGCATAAAATAAACACTACTTCTCTGCAGAGTGCTGATTGAGCATGTTCGACATGCACCACGTTTGTTTTATTATGATTCTTAATGAAAATATACCAAGAAAACAGGCTTTATGAACTGCCATCTCATAGAGGAGATATTAAAATTTCCTTTAACATAGAATATATATTTAAACGCTCCCACGCTGAGGGGTTAAAATTATGATGTCAAGACATTTGTACTAGAATTCACAATTTAACTAAAAAAAATACTCACCCTAATGTTACATTTGTCGTAGATAAGTAATGAGGTCATATTTTGCATCCATATATTATAGTAAAACTAGAATAATCACAACGTTATATATTTAAGCTATCTTTAGAGAGTTGTCTGCCATAGCTGAGTGGTTTAAGGCATCGTGCCTTGTATAGGACATGCACTTGGTCGAGTCTCATGATTGAAGAAATGATCTCATTGAATTTCAGCCACAGTCTACACAGCATTGTGAGGAATTCTGATAGTCACAATAAGTAGTGGCTCCTGATTGAGAAATTAAGCTATAACAGCTTGACATAGTGATCATATGTTCCTTCTATAATTTCTGGGTAATTGTCAAACTCTGTAAATAGCACTGGATGTGAGGCCAGCAGTAACCAGGTGGTGAGAAAATATCCCTCTATATCTGTAATGCCATGCAGTTATTTATTTTTTAAATTTCTATAGAGAATTTGGATGACAAGACTCCTTTGCATGAATTTCCAGAGTGAAACTTATACTTAATTTTTTCCTGTATTGTAATTATTGTTCATAGGTATTTGAATTATATTACATCTCCAACTTTTTCTTAATTTGCTGTTAAGTATTCATTCCCATTTAATAATGTTTATGTGTGTGTGACAATAATTAGTTTTATTGATATTTAAAATTAGTCTTGAGTTATTTACAAAGACAAGAAAAATTAAACCTTTCATTTTATCATTTAAGATTCAAAGAGAGACTGAAGAAAACATTGTGGCATATTGTGAATTTAAGCACCACTTCATCAGACTGTGTTACACAGGTGACGTGTACTTGTATTGTGTTCAGAAGGGAGATTGGATGAGTGTGTATTGTATGTGGGGTGGTGATGAGTGAAGTCCTGTGCCTCCAAATACTCACTACTCCATGGTGTGATAGTAGTAGATGGGTATTGTCCTACAAGCCAGTACTTGCCCTCACATCCACATGTGTTAATCACAGAGGTAGATGATCATCTAGCCAGTGTAGGGTTACATGTGTCGGGTCTACCAGTTGTTGTAACTGGTTTTCTCAACCTGAAACGACAAGTTATTGTAGCTACCAAAATTTCCAATAAAGATTGGTGGACAGTGGTCTCATACAGGCCATGAGAAAATTTCTTCCCACGATGAAAACTTGAACTGTAGCCCTGCACTATGGCATCATGCCTTAAATCACCCGTCTGCAGCATGGATCACCATATAAAAAGCACCAGGCATAACATTCCTGTGTGATGGATGAATCACTATCAATAACACTACATCTCTTCTCAACATATATACTGCAGAGAGGTATGATTCACAATGTAGCATTTAAAACTTGTACATGACCAACCCTCTTATCGCTTAGATAGGAATTTTCAATTGCAATTTTCCAAAACCTCTCAGGAATTGAATTTGAAATTGATAGTCAGGAGGCTGACACATTATTCTCTGAACTAGATTAATCTTTAATTCTAAAGAATTAATAAATATATTCTGCATAGCATTCAAATAAAAAACCAGAAACCAAAATGTTATTGTAGCAGTAAATGAATAATTACCTGAAAAATGTGTTTTTTAAACACCTTAAAATTGAACAAGAAGTTGAGGTAAAACTTCAATTCATCTTATTAACAATGAAAATATCTATTAGTGATTGCTCCAACCGAAGAGCAAAGTTATGAGAAACACACCAACAAAAAACTTGAATGTCGTCAAATTCTTACATAATCTATCCTAACCTACATAATTTATTCTAATCTAACACTAATAAACATGTTGGCAATTGGTTATCTCTGAAATGCTGTCATTAATCCCTAATTGTTAGATTTATACACTGGCACATCTCATAGAATAGCTGCATGTGACAGACCTAGGTTACACTGTCCTCACACCCACATGTTTTTGTCACAGAGATGGACAATATGGTGGTACTATGTGGAAAGCATGTTCAGTCCCTAAGCCTTTACAGATGGTTTTCTCAACTTGGAGGTGCTATTGGTTGTAGCTACCAAAATTCCTCATGAATAGAGCGAGGAATTATATGATGAAAATTATACGAAAATAAGAAATCGTAAAGGCAAAATATGAAAATTACGACAAAAATATTATGAAGCTACTATTTTCTAAACTTTTTACATATATTTATATATACATAGGTCAATTCAAACTTATAAATGTACATACGAGCACATAAATGAGATGAACAGAACTTATTTATAGCTCAAGAAATCAAGATGTTCACTGTATTTCAATTTTAGTTAGCTTTTTCATTAATTCTTACCCATATAAAATATCATTCATGATCTAAAACCATTTTAATGGATCACGCCATAGCGTATTTATATAAGGAAACGTGGTACAGACAGGAAAGTCGTGGGTTCGAGTCTTGATATGATCTAGATATTTAGCTACACCAGACCTCCTGGTGGCATTGTGGACCTGGGGTTGACTCTGATCCTAATGGAAGTGAGTAGGCCTACTAGATGCATGTTCTGGGCACAAGTGCGGCCATCAGGCAGATCTGACAACCAGGCAGACATCTCGTGCCTATTGTCTAGAAAGATGGAGCTTCAACATGCCACTACCCCAAAGGGACTCCCAAGATTGTACCTTCATAAATCAAAACTAAGAGGTTATATATAATACAATTAATTTATGTTTAATTATGAAATCCAAACATATACAAGAAACAAAACATTGCTACCAAAACAAACAGGTTTCCATGAAATATACCACTAACAAAATATAGAGCAGGTATAGTTTGGATTATTGCTATTTTTACATTACTTGAAGATATTAAATTCCTATAGATGCAACTGTAGCAATAACATTAAATTGGACGATTTAGAATACAAGTAAACCATTCCAGTATGTCATATTTGGAAAAAAAAACAAGATGTTAGAAGTTATAGTCCATAATAGAATCTAGGGATTTTTTCTGAACTCTATGTGCAATTACAGTTACATTTAATATTGAACTACAAACATGGTGAAATGCAGTTAGAATTATTTTAACATTATTATTTTTTTTCATGAAATGGGTCTAACATAGTGTCTATAGCTTGGTCTAATTGTGCTTTGAACAATCCAATTGTCAATTCTGTCGTAATACACAGAAGGTTTTTCTATATTTTCTGATAGTAAACTATAAGGCCTGTCTGTCAGAATTGTTTTGCACGATCAAAAATTATGCTCAACATAACACAATGTTATGGCAGCATATTTTTTATCATGCTATATTTGATAGTTTGATGTAAGTGAGAAAAATGTTGTCCTTATCTACATGAACTTTACTAATTTCACAAAGCATTGCTTCAAGTTTAGCAGCAGCAGCAAGTCTTTCCTACATTTAAATGCTATATAATTTGTTCACAAAATAAGAACTGCCCTCAGGTAGCAAGAACGAACTTGACAGCTATTATACCTGACTATAGAATATTCCAACATTTTTCTTCTACTTATTCATCTAGGGCTAGGCTCGTGTTCTTGTTCTGGGGACAAGAACCTCCATCTAACACGGACACTCTGTGACTCCTCATCCAAATATTTGCTTTTATAAAATCTATCTTGTTCAGAAGGGATACTGAAGAATTTTCACTTGTTACCACATTAACTGTCAAAAATTATATAAGTAGAATCATTTCAAAAATATTTTAATGAATCCCTAGAAATTTTATTGATTAAAAGAACCAGAATTTGAAAATTGAAAAATATGGAGCACTGATATTTTCACTAAAATATGAACATTTTGCTAAAATTAAGAAGTTTTTTGTTGGCCTTATTTGATTCTACATATCATAAAATGTAAAGATGCTTAGTCTCAGCGCTCTCTGACAAATAGTTTAAAACATAAAATTGCTCGCTCTAATTATTACTATTATTAGTCACACATTGAAATATGTTACCAATGCCACCAGGTTGTCTTTGACATTGCTGGTTTCATCTCTGTAATAGCCTGAATTGCAACCCACTTCTTAGGTTGGGGTGCCTTGTATGCAGAGTTAACCTTACCCCGATCTTATGATAGTTGATGATTGTTGTATAATGGAAATGGATAGTTAATGACAAATGAAGAAAATTTTGAGAAAAGTGACCGAGTTTAAATATTTTTAGAAACCATAATTGCAAAAAAGGAATGAGATGCACAAAGAAATTAAACATAGGCTCAATTCTGGAAATGCATGTAATATTACGTATTACAGAGAATTTTGTCATCTTAATTTCTTAAAAAGATTATAAGCTGAATAAATATAAAACTGTTATTATTCCTAGTTATATTGTATGGATGTGAAACCTGAATTCTAACTTTAAGCTAGGAGAAAATATTACGAGCGCTGGTATTTGAGAATAAAGTTGTTAGGAAGATTTTTTGACAAAAAATTGAATGTAGAAAACAAAGTAAGAGTTGAGCTGCATTATATTTATGGGAAGCCTGATATAACAAGGAAATTAAGTACCGTAGACAATGATGGGCAAGACATATAGGACGAATGGACAATGACAGAAGGCCATGGAAATTCCTTACAAGAAAAACAGAGAAAATGACCAGTAGGTAAGCCAGGAGTTATGGTGGGACAATACATTAGCCATGATTTGAAGGAAGTAGATTATACAGGGGTTGATTGGAAAACATTAGCTCAGGTTAGGGATGTACAGAGAACTTATGTCAGCGCGGATATGAACCTTTGGGTTTGATAAAGGCAATTGTATTACGATTCTGTTTTATTACTTACGCATTTTCTTCTGCCAATTTCATTATATTCATACTTCTCCTGATGCCATCCATTCATTATTGTTGTGGGTTTCCTATTCTTCTCCTTTCAGCATTCTATTCCAAATTCAATTTCGGAATTACATTAATCTTGTCTGAAACCCCGTGATTGTCCCAACACCCAATATTCATATTCATTAAATGCTATTTTGTATGACTCAATTGTATACGGAAGTGGAAGAAACATTTTTCTTAGGTTATATCGTATAACTAAGGGACATAAGATGGAATACAACATAACATGGTACCAATAATTAAGTAACTTCCATTTCTTATTTATTTATAACAAAAATTATATATATATATATCAGTTTACAAGCAGATATATGCTCAATGCTTTCTTACCTGTAAATTCTCACACTACAGTGGAGAAATTCAACCATACTAATTTAGTTGTACTTGTTTTTGGATTTATGTCATTGTGTTCCACATCATAGTGAAATTAAGGAATACAGGTAGTAGTAGGATGGGAAAATTCGGTATATTATGCTTTGATGCCTTTTTATTCATGCTTTAGGGGGGCGATGGGTGCAAAATTGACCATTTGAGATCAAAATTGGCATATTTTGTTTTTTTGTACTAAAAATAGTCTGTACTCTAATGTATGTTGGCAAAGTTTCAGAGGCCTATGACACTTGTAAGTGTCCTGAAGTGCTGATTAGGCCTGTATGTTACATTTTGTATTTAAACTGCATGCAAATCTTTAAACTTGTTTTTCCACATTTTTATTTTCACTGCATTTTTGTACATTCAAAATTGAATTGAATTCACAAATTTTATCCTAGAAGGTTAAAATTTTTACTGCATGTCCTAAAAACAATAAGTAACAAAGTAGTATATGGGTTTCATGATTGAAATAGTATATAAGAAATAAAAAATAATATTCATGCAATTATTATTTTTTTTAATTACACACATGAGGTATAACATTTTTTTTCTCCCTTTGTATTTACATTATAAGAATTCTAATGCATGATGTTTTTCTAAAAGTTTAGGGACCTTGTAAAAAAATCAGACATTTTACTAAAAAATTGTCAAACCCATGAAATTATAATGTATGCAATTTTTTTAAATATAATATTTAATAACTCATAAAAACAAATGTCTCACAAGAATGAAACTTAAACACATCATTATGTATCATTCAGTGAATGTTTGTAGAAAAACTCATTTCTAGCTTACAAAATGTAGAAAATAGAAATTTCACCCATCACCCCCCTTAAGGATCTTTTACGACATGAAAATCTTCGAACTGGGATCTCACGGGGGACTTGCTCCTTGGATTTTTCGATCATAAAAACATCTGTCGACTCCGTCCAGGTTTGGACCTGCGACCCTCAGGACCAGAGACAAGTGACATAATAACCACTTATCCACCGTGGTGAATGTTTATTTAATCTATTAAAATTATTATAGGTCCTGTATTTTAAGATTCTCCCACATAACGTATAAAGACATGTGCTAGGTAGGCCTAATATATATATATATATATATATATATATATATATATATCGATATTATAATTAGATTTATATAAGATATAGTAGAGGGCAGTGAGATCGAGTTCTCGCTTCTCTCCTGATAGAGAATATATATAGCCTAAAGAAAAAATGGGGCACGCCGTAGCGTAGTGGTTAAGGCACTGAGCTACAAGCCGGAGGGTCGCAGGTTCAAGTCCCGTTGGGGTCAGGATTTTTAAACTGACCCAAACCCTCTGGCGGCACTATGGCCCTGGGGTCGACTCAGCCTCTAACGGAAATGAGTACCAGACGCTTGTTCTGGGGGTAAAGGCGGCCGTCACGCAGGGCTGACAACCCGGCTGACATAAAGTGCCGATTGTCTAGAAAAAAGTGGGAGCCTTAACCTCCCACTACCCCAAGGGCCTCCGGGTCTGTTGTGGGATCACTTTACTTTTTTTTTTTTAAAGAAAAAATATATTCGTGCTAATATATCTGGATAGCGTAATTGGTAGCGCACTGAAGTATGAATCCAATGGTCTGGGTTCAAATTCCGGTTCAGGCGTTTATTTTTCTTTTCGTGTCATGTAAATGTGTGTGTATTATTTTTATTTTATTCCTTTCGAGTATTAGAAAATGAAATTCATTTTCTTATATATACATATTAAGCCCATGTTTCCCTTAACAGAGATTTAGGCGCTCTCCCCGTAGGGGGAAGAATTTAAACCATACTAATTTAATTACACTTGTTTTCGTATAGATGTCATTTGAGTGGTCCGTGGTCAGCGTTCCGCCTCATACTGACATCTAGGAATCCAAGGTAGTACTAGGATGGGAAAATTCGGTAAATTTTGCTTAGAAGCCTTTTCATTCAGGCTTAAGGATCTTTTACGAGCCTGAAAATCTTCAGACTCGGGACCCACGGCTTAAAGTCTCTCCCGGAGGACTTGCTTCTTGGATTTTTCCATCCTAAAAAAATCCATTGACCCCGTCCGGGTTTGAACCCGCGACCCTCGGGACCAGAGGCAAGGAGCATAACCACTAGTCCACCGCGGCCGAATTCATTTTCTTACATGTTTAAAAGTGAACAGTTATTCGACCAATGAAACCGCAGTCCATACATCAGGTTTGTTTGAATCACAACTAAAACTTTGCTCGTATTGATCTAGTCCTACTTTAACTCTTTTGGTCTTATAGCAGTATACATTATATATCTCTAGAACAGGGAGCTGGCCCATTGCTTAAACCTCCAACATGGAGGACCAGGTAATTGGACATCGAGGCTGTCTTCCTCTAGGCTTTACAGAATCAACACTGAGCTAAAGGCAGCAGCTGTTAGTTTTTGTTCTCTTTGGATAAAAATAGCTAATAATAATAATAATACTTTATTTATTCTGGCAGAGTTAGGCCATAAGGCCCTCTCTTCCACTCAACCAGCACAAATACAAATAAATATTCGACAAATATAGATATACACTGTACTAATTATAAACAGTTAAAGATACAATAAATGTAGCAATGTAAATGTCATGTACAAACAACATTTTATAGGGTAATAACAATAATGATACGATAATAATAATAATAATAGTAATAATAATAATAATATAAATATGATACATTATACGGGAAACACCAATTAATATATATATATATATCTTACACTAGATAATAATACAATAATAGTAATATGAAATTGAGTAAAAATATAATTATTTATTTCCAGGTTTACAATGTATATACATATTTTTGTACATTTAATCAAAATTATGCAATATTTTTTTTATACAGTATTCCTTATTTTTTACAGAGATCGGTTTTATTTTAAAATTAATATTTTTAACATTATTTTACTTATTCGAGAAAACAAACAGAAAATCACCTTGTCTGAGGTCTGTAAATATCAATAGCAAAAAAAAAAAAAAAACAATATATAGGCCTATGCACGTCAAGATTTGCTGGATATTATGTTTCAATCAAATATCTTCATATTAGAGTAGTATACAGAGATTTGTTCTATTTTCTACTTGACATATAGAACTCTTTACATTAGAAGAAAACAGAAAGATTTTAACTATGTTCTTATGCATATTTTTATTAAGTAAATAATTATATTAAAACAATAATTGACGTATAAGTAAATACAAGTAAGCTAAAAAAAGAATAAAGAATTCAAATATAAACTTTACCTATTTTAATGATTGTCCATTTGCTGTCATCTCGCCACACACATCCTCACAACCCAAGTCGAGAAATCTGCTTCCTCCATGACTACCTCGTTTCATGCCTGCTGCTGCACCACAATTCCAACATCGGTGTCACTGCGCCTCGACTGCCCCTATTCCTGAGCAATTCAATGAAAACATCATACCAATAAATACATTTTGTGTGTTACATTCATTTATAATAAATACTGACTTTAAATATATACATACATATGTATGTCCAGTACTCTGGTAGTATATAATATAATTTGTATATTACAGATAATATGAGATAGTCATGGACTACGTTTTGGTCCTAACATCTTTAATATTATATTTTGTCGGTTTTGTATAATCGTATTTAAGCTTGAAGTGACCTCTTAAAACTGATTTTTTGAAAATTGTATTTGGAATAAACTTTTGCAATAACTGGGGGAAATAATATATAAGTTTAAACAGTATTTGCAAACATGTCAGATATTCACAACTGTTTTAATAGCAAATATCTAATGTAAAATTTGCTTATGAATTTATCATAATCATCTTAATCCCCACATCTTTTCTCTTAAATAATAAAGCCAAATTAATATGTCAAACGAATTATATATTAATTGTCACAAGTTGTGCTCTAAATATTTATTGAAATTATCACATATTCATATGTGGAATTGCTCACCTGCCGCTATCATGGCTACGGTTGTATATGGTTCCTCATATGCTGCCGCAACGAATGCAATCGTTATTGCCGCTACCAGCCGCCCAGTGTTCAGTAATCCAAAATGTCAAAGAACCGGCAAAAATCAAAATGTTTACTTTTCGATAGAGGGGAAACATATAAGAAGTTAATATTTATACTAACTATTAGATTAACTTTCGGGCCGTGAAATTATGAAACATAAAAACTGAATTTTTATTCTACACTTTGGTCAAACTAGCAGCTGTTTTTCTGAAAATTATTTTAATACCACCCACTACGTTTAATTGTTAAACAGGCTTACGCATTCATACTATTGAACAGAAAATCAACCCACAACAGAATTATAATAAATATAATACATTTTATTTCGGACTTGAAAAAACAAAAGTTATCTTGAGTTATAAAGTTTTCGCCGTCATTTCCCACGACAATTTCTAATATCAGGTATACTTTTTAAGTGTTGCTAAACTGGTATATGCGAAAACGTTTTCTAAAGTGTGTTAAATTAGATTTACGCAGTACATTAATGAACTCGTGTTGTGCAGATAACGCGTGACTTTACATCCGTGCGCGTGCGGGTATTTGCATTCAGGATGGGGATTCTCCTGTCAATAAGAAATGATAGCAGTAGTGCAATGCGCGAGAAATATGGATGTTCTTTAAGCTTGCAAATAATAAAACTTTCCCACATATTGTCCAACTGTGTAATTTACAGCGGTGCCTTATGGATTTCTACAAATCTAGAAGGGAACAGTACGAAGTTCTCCGTGAAAAATCAAGTGAATGTCAGAATTATCAAATAAATATTTCTGTTAACTTTTTTTTACAAATATTAACTGTATCTTTGAAGATTGTGTAAACAAGATACGTATAGAGGTGTCACAGTTCTGCAGCAAAATATTTAAAGAAAGTGAAAAGAATGAAGAGATTTTAGTTTCTAGTTCTTCTACTCCTACGTGCTCGGTTTTGAAGAAATGAGCAAGAGACTGAAGGACTTCGACGTGTAAACTCATTCAAAGAATTCGCTTTGGCAACTAATGTTCATTTTAAGGGGAAGTCTCTTAATTCATGTAAATGTTTGGGCTCCAAAAAAATTAATGAAGAACAAAGACATTTTTTTTGAAAAAATGAAAATTTTCTCCCTCGTCCCGGTAAGTCAGAAAAATCGTTTTGAGGAAAAGTCATCGGCACTAGCAAATCAAGTTGTCTTAACAACTCTAACAAGTGCTGAAAAAATCCTTCGAGTTTCAAAATCATTAAAATCACAACTCCAAACAAAACTTTACAACGGAAAAAAATGAAGCTATTTCGTTAATTATTGAATCTAATTTAAACTAAGGAAAATAAATGTAAGAACACAAGCAAAATAAAGGATTGCTATTACCTATTCGTCTATCCAAGCCCAATCCAAAGAACAAGACCAAGCCAGAAGCCCAAAATCCGAAGCTCAAAGCCCGAAACCCCGTGCCCGAGCATCTTGCCTGAACCCTGTGTCCGAGCCCCGTGACTAGGCACCTGATTTAGCTCCAGGACCGAGCCCTAATGCTCGATAATTCTTACACGAGTTCCTTGTCCCAAGTCCAAACCCCATGCCCTTAGCTCCGTCTCCGATCCCGTGACCGATCCCTATGCCTAATCCCCGTGAACGAGTACCGTGCCCGAGCACTTGCCTTAGCCCCAGGCCCGAGCCCCGCTCGAGAAAACTTGCACGAGTCTCCTTGCCCAATCCCGTGCCCGAACCCAGAGCCTTAGCCCCATGCCCGAAAATCTTGCACGAGCTCCTTGCCCAAGCCCCGTGCCCGAGCTCAGTTCCCGATCCCCGTGCCCTTACCTCTGTCTCCGGCCCCGTGAGCGAACCCCGTGCCGGACCTCCGTGCCCTTAGCTCCGTCTACGATCTTGTAAGCGATCCCCGTACCCGAACCCGTGCCCTTAGCTCCGATCCCGTGAGCAATCCCTATGCCTAATCCCCGTGACCGAGTACCGTGCCCGAGCACCTGCCTTAACCCAGGCCCGAGCCCCGCTCGAGAAAACTTGCACGAGTCTCCTTGCCCAATCCCGTGCCCGAACCCAGAGCCTTAGCCCCATGCCCGAAAATCTTGCACGAGCTCCTTGCCCAAGCCCCGTGCCCGAGCCCAGTGCCCGATCCCCGTGCCCTTAGCTCTGTCTCCGATCCCCGTGCCCGAGTTCCGTGCCCTTAGCTCCGTTTGTGATCCGTGAGCGATTCCCATGCCCGAGCACCTGTCTTAGCCCCAGGCCCAAACTCCATGCCTGAGAAATCTTGCATGAGCTCCCTGCCCATATCCCGTGCCCGAGCCTAAGCCCCGTGTGCGAACCCCTTGCCCAAGCCCATCGTCATCATCAATCATCACAATGTATGCAAGTAATAATGAGAACAAAAGTGGATGGATAGAGACGAAAGGAAAAGAAAGATAAAACTTAAAGCACAGAAAGACGTGTAAACATTGTAAATCTGTTAATAAATAATAGTAATTATTATTATTATATTTATTATTATTATTATTATTATTTTCTAAATTATTAGTGCTATCTATGATTTTATAGATTAATATATTTATCGAAGTATCTCGCAAATAAGTTGTTTATTAAAATCAGTCATTAACTACTGCATTCTGTGTAACAACTAACTAAAAGTCCTCGCATTAAATATAATTGTTAATCTTACACGTGGGAGCCAAATAGTGACTTCTGATATTTACAGATTTTTTCGCATTGTGGATCATTGTGTAGTCCCTGCAATATTCATTTGTCACACCATCCCTAGAATAAGAAAAAAATTTCTTACTAGTTTCTTTAAATATACCTGTAGTTGAAGAGTACATAAAAATATGCATACTATCTTTCTGTTTATAATTGCTACAAAGAAACTTGCAACATTTTTAACTAAAAAAAAATGTTTTTAAATAAGACGACTTACGTAATATCCATTAAATAAATATACATAGAGGTGATAATCTGTTTGTTTTATAAACACTCACTGTATAGGTTGTATAATATTTACAGAATTTTGAGAGGAGAGGAAATAATGTACGTATATATATTCTACCATTAATCTTATTTTGAGCGTATTTTCAAATTCTTAAAGTCTTACAGATCATATCTTTAACTTCAAATCAATTTTTTTAAAAATAACTGGGTTCTTTCAGTTCAGAGAGTAAATCCTTATACGCTGTATAATATTACTTTCATTATATATTCATTGAAAATTAAAATGAAGAAATAAAAACATTTGTTTATTTTAAATTATTAATGTATGAATATTAGATCGTACATTGTTTATTTTTTAATTGTTCAGAGAGGTTTTAAGATATTAGTACAATCACTATTTTTAATCTATTTGAAACGTATGTGTAGATTACCCGTGTTTGTTACATTTTGTAGGTCTCGGAAAGAAACAAAATACATCACTCTGGACATGACGCTATGTTTAACGTGCACTATGGCTGTTACAGACTAATATTGGCAGAAGATGTTAGCAAACATGAAACTCAAACAACGGTACTGGGAACTTTTATCAGATTGTTTCTTTAAGAACAATGGTTATATATGCTTCAATACCGTACTGAAGGAAAGATATATTTGGGATGTTCTAGAAAAGATAGACCGAGAATGCTTCACTGAAACCTTTACAATATTTAGGCCTTCAACTTGTTTGAAAGAAGAAGATAATGATATAAATAAATATATACATATTATTCTCAGCTAGTGGTTGGAGGTAATGTTGGAATCAGTGTATACTGCACAGTATTCTCCTTCTATACAATTGGAAATTACTTCAACTCAGATAGAAAATTAAGGAGACTGAATGGGGAATTTAAAATTTGTTTCAAATTTCATTTGATTGTTTTGAAATTTTTATCACGTGTATTATGTGCTTATAGAAACGTTTGTGTGAAGTTTGGTGATTATAAGTAGAATAGTTTCAGAATTATGATTTTTAAAACTATTTTTGTAATATCTCCTAAAAATGCTCCTTACGATGCATTTTTAAATATTCTCTGTTGAAATTTGAGATTCAGACTCTTCATGATTCCGCTAAACACATTTACTATGCAAAAAAATTCATAAAGGGAGGATACTGCTTATTTTTCATTTCTGAAAAAAATTATCACTTATTATTTTTTCCTTCTCAATTTAAAAGAACACATGTTTCTTAGATTAGTAACTGCACATCAAATTTGAATTAGCATTTATTGGAGAATCTAACCACAAAATTTCATTTTGATAGCAAAAAAATTGCATTGTAAGAAGAATTTTAAGTTTTGGAAAATGTAAAATAAAATGGAAACAGAAAAAAAACACACATTTTAAATTTTAAGTAGTAGTGCTAACCATACGTGCAAGGGTATTTAAATTCTTACGTCTCGGTGTCACTTTTGCTCCTACAATAAAAATGTTTACATGAAAATCATCCTAAAGACTCAGAGTCATTAAAAAGCAAATAAAAAATGCAGTTTTTACATTTTTTTTTCGATATTTTCACCATTCGGTCCCCTAAACAGCCATAAATATTGCCCTTCAACTTATAATTCAGGCAAGAAAGTTTGAAAAATGCAGCCTTCTACTCTGATTAAAAATTAGTGCTCCTCTGTGACTCCAAAGTAGCTATACAGGCAATTTACTGGCCAAAAAGTTTTGACTTCAAAAAATGCTATGACAGTGTTACTGACCTACGAAACTGTGGTAAATAAGTAGTCCTATGGCTACCCTCACACTGTGGGATTGCCGGTAATGAAACAGCCGATCTCCTTGCCAAAAACGATCTCGCATTGAACAATTGCCCAGATCTAAACCAACACCTTACTCCTCGGTGAAACACCACATAAAGTTAAAATTCAAAATTATGAATGACAATAGAGTTCAAACAGTGGCCAGAAACAAAAAAAAAAAATGGGAATGCCTTATAAAACATATTGATATACCGAACATACCAAGACAAACAGAAGTAGCACACTTTAGGATGACAACGGGCCACGACTGTCTGGGAAAACACCTTTACAAAATCAATGTTCTGCCTTCACCGAAATGCATTTTATGTAATCACCCAGATGAAATGGACGAAGGTCATCTGAACAACTGTATCGCTGTCAAACATGAAAATTCGAAGACCTCAAAGTATTGGAGAGCAAGACTGCTTCAGTGTTAGATGCAGCACATTAGACAACAACAACAACTCTGATTAAAAATGAGCAATACAAGCTTCGACACATAAACATCCCTCATGTTCTATTGTATAAAACACTGAAGCTGTATTCAGAGACTTCCAAACTATCCAGAAAATAATTGAACTTCAATGAAATACGATGTAATGAAGTAACATATTCATCAGCCAAGAAAGGCCCCCAATGAATCTACATCAACTCGTTGAAGCTGCAGTCAATAGAAATGTAATCCAAGAAATGTACCAACAAGATAGAAACATCAGCTTGAAAAAAATGGAACACGCTTCTTGCAACAATACACATTCTACCAAAAATGTGAAGGAAGAAATCAGTTGCAGCATGTCAAATCTTAACTGGCAGAATATCTACACCAACTTTTCACATCACTTAGTGTTTTCCGTTGTGATAGCGACAGTGTCTTGAATTAGGACCTTATGAAAGTATATACTGCTTTGAAAACCTCCAATTTATTCTGATGACGAATTATATTGGGAAGTTTACCGAAACGTGACTTTGCTCCTAATGGTAGAGCGTTAAATTGTATAAATTTATAACGTTACTGTGACAGTATGTTGCGCAATACAAGTTATAACGATTTATTTTACAAATGATCTCGAATAATGTTAAAGATAAAATCTGTAATATTAAGTATGGCATATTTTACTATCTTCTAAATATTGTTGTCCTATAATGCATTCATTATTCTTAACTGGAGTAAAATTGTAAGAAACTACATTTATAAGTCATTATTTTAGGGATTATGCTATAAGCATTTTAAGATTTAGAGTTTTGAAGCGCTGCATATTGACGACATTTCAGCAGATGAGAATGAAGCATTTCACCAAGTTTTCTTCTTGCACTTCGATTGGGATGCTCTCTAAATTGGCGACGACAACAGATAAAATTATTTCTTGAGAGTCCTGCTATAGTGTTTACCACAGTGTCTTTCACATTTAATTATCTTCTATAACGATCCAATAAACACTAGAACATAATAGTACATAGTTATAAGCCAATTAAAATAATTGAAAACATTAACAAGTCATCTGTGCTGTAATTCCAGAATTTACGTAACCAACGAACTGAAAGTAAATTAATGCATTTCATAACCATTTGGTAATTAAGTAGTAGATACCTCTTTTGAACTAGTTTAATTCAATGAATTACAACATAAACATTATTTATGCTATTCTAATGACGATTCTTATGAACGATCAAGTTATAATAAATAGCAATGTCTCGAAAATAAGCAATCTTAAAACCTAACAGACTAAAATTCAACCTAACTTACAGCGTATACTACATAAAAAAAGACAAATGACAGGCTAGTGTGAGTCATTTTTGTCCCGCGTCGTAGCTGAGTGGTTAAGGTAGGATGCTTTGATGCAAAGGTATGGGATTTACGCTGGTTCGAGTCTCCGTGGAGGAATATATTTTCTCATGGAATTTTGGCCGTTATGGGTCCGGTGGTAACCCCACATCATGTGGCATTTGGGTAGCTACAATAAATGGTGGCTCCAGTTTGAGGAAACCAGCTATAACGGCTGGGGTACCCGACACGCTGAAGACATGTCGCTCCTACACTGGCTGATGGATCGTTTACCTCTATGATGAACACATATGAATGTGAGGCCAACAGCCGACTGTTTGGCCAGGGGCCTTTCAAGGCCTGTCGCGTTATGGAGTTGGAATTAAAATGAACAATTTTCGTTTGCTTTTAAACTTAATACCAATCTGTTTAAATGTGAACCAAACCTAAGCATATTATGTGTTATTATTAAGAAAAACGAGTTCGTAGAACAAGGTAGTGATTTTGATATTCATAACTAAAATTAACTAATATATGCACTGGCACTATCAAATCTGTAGGTTCATTGCCGTGCAAATGTAAGTTATCCACATATCCATATCCTGAACAAATATTTTTCAATCATTCGTATGTAATTTTCCTCACTCAAATAGTGGATGTTATTCTCCCACCTCATTTATGGCAGTACCTACTGTACACTCTCATTCTTATTTTCTGTCTCATTCTTATTTTCCGTAGTTTCCAAGCCCCTCTTTCATTCCCCATCCATTCTAAGTACATCTGACTTCCCATGAAGGTCATGTAGCTCTCTGTTATGTAATTTTCTGCTATAACTTGTTTGTCTCTCTTTGATCAAACAATTAAAAAAACTTTATTCTCTAATACTGGTAACATTATCTCATTCCTGAAAGTAAGAGTCTATTTTTGCAGTTAAATGTTTTTTTAGAGAATTTGCAGTTATGGGTGTCCCTGTAATACATATAGATGATCACTACATACAGTAGATTCTAGTAAAAAAAAAACAGAAATTACGTGAGAGTTACGTCAAGTAATATTTCATCATCATCCGGTATCATGGCAGCTGCCGCTGTCTTCCGGAAACCAAACGCCATTCCTCTCTGTCCATCCATTCATCTTCCTCCATTCCTCTGATATTCATAGCTACTTGCACCCCTTCTATCCAAGTTTTCTTTGGTCTTCCTCTCTTCCTCCTTTCCATTGGGATCCATTCCATAACAATTTTTGGCAATCTTTGCTCTGGCATTCTTTTGACATGACCATACCACTGCAATCTTTTCTTTTCTATAATGTCTATGATGTCTGGCTCCTCTTGTACACCCATAATTTCCCTTATTTCTTTATTTCATATTCTATCCATTCTAGATTTTCCAGTTGATCTTCTTAAAACATCCATTTCTGTACTTAAAATTATTTTCATTTCCCTGGTAGGAATTTGCCAGGCTTCAACACCATATGTTAAAATGCTCTGAATTATGGTTTGATATATTTGTAATTTTCTGTTTTTTGTAATATTTTTGCTCCACCAAACAGAGTTTAAAGCATTTATTGCTTGTTTTGTTTGTGTGATTCAATTTTTAATTTCCACTGTGTTATCGCCTGAATGGTCTAATTTTGTTCCTAAATAAGTGCATTCAATACTAGGTTTTAGTTCTTCTCCATTGTTGAAATTTATATTCTCCATTTCTTCTCCTATACACAGGTATTTAGTTTTCTCAATGTTTATATAAAGTCCCCATTTTTCATATTCTTCTTTTAGTTTTTTAGCTATATATTCTATGTCATCGTGGTCCTGTGCTATTAATACCTGGTCATCTGCAAAATTTAGTGAATATACATGTCTATTTGGGGGCATGCCCTAGCGTAGTGGTTAAGGCACTGAGCTACAAGCCGGAGGGTCGAGGGTTCAAGTCCCATTGGGGTCAGGATTTTTAAACTGACCCAAACCCTCCGGCGGCACTATGGCCCTGGGGTCGACTCAGCCTCAAATGGAAATGAGTACCAGTCGCTTGTTCTGGGGGTAAAGGCGGCCGTCACGCAGGGCTGACAACCCGGCTGACATAAAGTGCCGATTGTCTAGAAAAAGTGGTAGCCTTAACCTCCTACTACTCCAAGGGCCTCCGGGCCTGTTGTGGGATCACTTTACTTTTGACATGTCTATTTTGGATGGGTATGCCCATTTTTTGACATTTTTTCCTCCAGTCTCTTAGTACTCTTTCGAGATAAATTTTAAATAGAGTTGGAGATAACTCCAACCTTGCCTTAAACATTTTGTAATAGTAAATCCCTTTGTTATACGATTTCCAACTTTTATTTTCGAAATAGATCCTTTGTATAATGCTTTTATAGCTTCTACTAATTTTTTGGTAATGTTAGAATCGTCTAAAGTTTCCCATAACATTTTTTGGGGAATACTATCATATGCTTTGGTTAAATCGACAAAAAGCAAATATAAATCTCTGTTAGTAGCTCTTTTTTTTTATCATTTGTGTTATGCAAAATATATTATCTGTGCATGACCTTCCACTTCTAAAACCAGATTGATCTTCCATTTCTTTATCCTGGTATTCTATATCAATAATTTTACTTAGTATACATCCATATATTCTACTTAATGTACTCGTTACTGATATGCCTCTATAATTTTCACACTTTCTCTTGTCTCCCTTCTTATGTATCGATGTTATAATAGCGACTTTCCACTCCTCTGGCACTTCTTCGCCATTTATTATTTTATTAAACAGTACAGTGATCATTTCCAATAACTTCTGACTGCCACTTTTAATCAATTCTATAGCAATATTTCCTGGGCCGGCATTACTACCATTTTTCACTATCATAATTTCCTTTTTTGCAGTATTTATATCAATTTCAATTATGTTTCCTGTTTTCATCTCTGATAAATCGTCATTTTCTCCCAAAAATTCTTTTCGGTCCTCTACTAAAAGTTTTTTTGTAATATTCTTCCCATTCATGTATCCTTATTAGGTTAAGAAGATTCTTATTTCTATTCAATGAACGTATATTTTTTATAAATTTCCATGATTCGGAACTTTTCTTGCTTCCTAAATATGTTTGTATTTCTGTACATTTCTTATCCCAAATTTCGTTTGTGTGTTTAGTAACCATTCTTCTCACTTTTGCTTGTGCTTTTTGATATTGTGTTTTGTTGTTCTGGTTCTTTGTACTAAGTAATATTTATTTATTATTATTATTTTCTGTACAAGTTTGTACCTAACGAAAACTATCCACAAGATCTAGATATCACAGTTGTTCGTGAATCTCTTTCTCGAACATCTCATTTTGTACGTCTACTACTGATTGCGTATTACATTATGTCAATTTCTGTAATTGTTTTATTCACAAGCACTTGTTTTCATCTCTCAGTATTATTGTTATAATAGTATGCTTTGTCTTCAAGTAGCCTCCAATTGGGAGAGGTTTATAAAATATTAAAAACTTTATATATATATCATAATTAACTACATCAGCTATAAATGTATATTTTCAAAAATCGCGAAAATGCCTGAAAATTAAATCATAAGTTGTTGTAAAAATGACATAAATGACACCATGTTATCATTGGATTACATCTATGATTATTTGTAGAACAGAGTATCTAACAAATTAGAAACGTGCTAACGAAATAAAGTACAGTAAACGATACTTAACAAATCAGTTGTACTCACTAATATAATGTAAACTACCAAACATAATTAAATAAACATTTTAGCTATTAGCTGTAGCTGAAATTTGAGTCATGTTGGAAACTTTCGATAACTATAAATATAGTTCATTTATTAAGATTCATCGAGATGTTGAATTTTCTTAAATTTTAATATCATTGTATATAACTTTGGAAATACAGGACTGCAATTTTATTAAAATAAATATTTATCCTCTTTCGCCTTTCCACTGAAGAAAATATATAACCATGCTTTCGTCCTGGACTAAAATCTGAATATCGTAACTGGCATCAATATCACAATGTATACCACATTATTGAGATTACGTAGAAAATAGTTCTTTATAAATTCTTTTCCTTCTTTGTTTCTGGATGACCAGCAATTTGTTTTTCATGTTTTCATCTTGGATGAAACAAAACTTATATAGAAATTGAGATGTTCACTTGCGCCGAACCCTAGAAGTATAATAGTAGAGATAACATATTTTAACACAGTTTGTGTATTCTTGGTTCACTGCTGTGGACTGTGGGAACAGTCGTTTCCTCATATACAGCTGCCTCGGATTCGATATCCGATCGTGAAAAGTTTCCTGCTGAGAATATATCGGGGCCTATCCTCACCTAGAAGATAAATATCGTTTAACTTTAAGGCCCAAATGATCACCGGACATCATCTGCCACTACAGTCATCCACATTTTATTCACCTTATTTAGTATAAATGAATGAATAGTGCATCCTAGTAAAAAAAGTATGTAAGTTATCCAGAGTTACAAATCCTCTCACAACAGGTAGTGTCCATGTAAGGACAATGTGGCTTGGGGTACGTAAAAGTACCTCTAAGGGAAAAGTTGAAGTAAGATATCAATGTGCTTGTGTGTGTGCGCGCGCGTATAAATTTTTGCCACAAAGTTTGAATATAGTAAGATCAAATGATATTAGTGCTACGTATTGGAAAGTAGAGGAGTTCAAGAAATGAATTCTCGCAAAATAGTCTAAAAAATTAGTTTTTATGTAAAACAAAGTTAAACAAGCTCAAATGATAATTACACTGGTTCTTGTACAGAAAAATGAAGATGGGGAAAAATATGTTTTCTGAAGAAAACTTATTTTTGAATTGACGGTTAGTTTCCTGTATAGGATAATATATTAAAAAAAGAAACATTTCGATATGGGGCACATGTTATCAATTTGGATGTGTATTTTACATTTTATTGAAGGTGATATAAGAAAAATCGTGAAAGTTGAAATAAATGTGTTACAAAAACAATGTGTGTTTGTGACATGATTGGTAATAATTCTATAAAACTTATTTAATTATAAACTCTGCTTTATAGGAAGCCAGACATAATAAGAACAGTTAAGTTTCGTAGATAGCAATGGACAGGACATGTGGCACGAATAGGGAATGAAAGACGTGCATGGAAGCTTCTTGTAGGAAAACCAGAAGGAAAACGTCCAGTTGGTAGACCAAGAATGAGGTGGGAGAATAATATTAAATGTGATTATGGGGAAGTAGATTGTACAGGGGATGATTGGAAAATATTAGCTCAGAATAGGGATGTATGGAGAACTTATGTCCGCGCGGCCATGAACACACGGATTCGATAGTGCCAGTGAGTTAGTTAGTTAATTAAATTTGTTTATTTTAACCCGTATAATATGTATCAATAATCATAATTCTTATTATATGTATAATTTAACCCTGATGAAGTGGAAGAGAAGACCTTACGGACTTAACTCCAACAGGAAAAATAAATAAATAAATAAAATAAATATAATAACTTAATGTAAAATTTCCTTTGTAAATCAGATATAATTAGAGACGGAACATTGGGCGGCTCCGTGGTGCGCGTGGTTAGTCAATCACACATCTCTTCTAGGATCGGAATTCGCATCTCGATCAGTCCATATGGGGTCTGTTGTGGACGAATCGGAGCCTGAATATGTTTCTCTCAGGGTTTTTCCTGTATTCTTCCTGCCAAAAACTTCATTCTGCAACTTGTCCATACTCATGATGTCATTCATTTTATTTCTTCTGCTGCAGTGTTTGTTCAACCAGTGTCACAGACCTTAAATAACAAGGACTACATCTCACCTCTTGTCCGGACACGAGTTGAGTGTTTACATTTACCGAATGTTAAAAGGAGATACTTTTATTTATCATCATAGAACTCGAGATATCCTATACAGAAGTTTGTAACTTCCTAAAATACTCAAGATTATGTGGTTTTTAACTTCCCGGTTATTATGTAGGTTCACCTTTTTAATCAGTTTGGAATATTTTAACAATATTTAACATAAATCTCAACAAATTAGCTGCTTTAATTATTGAATTCATAAAAGTTACGAAGTTATACTACAGTTTTTATAGAATCCTACCTTGAAAAACTAGTAAAGTGCAGTGCTTTGGATTTCAAAGTCAAAACCAAGTACTTTACAGTACTGGTTTTTTTATGTGATTACCATCTTTGTGAAAAGGCATTCTACATAACAAAGGAATGGAATCTAACTTCCAAACATATTAAAACAATTGAATATAATTAAGTATAATTTTTCTTAATATCCATCCATAGTAATTCTGCCCGAAGGAAGGTCCTTCACTGCAATCATAGCATTTTCATGCTATGCTTGCAGCTTTACTAGGGAATTGTGTAGGTGTGGTAGCTTCCCATTGCTTTCCACACCTGTGAAGGATGATGATGATAATGATAAGGATAATGACCATATGATTTCGGGGACCGTTTGGGCCTTAAAGTTTTCCTGACATTTGTCTTACAGGTGAGGAAAAACCCCGATAAAAACCTCACCCAGAAAAACTGCCCCGACCGGAGCCCGCTGCATGACAAGGCAGCACGCTACCTCGAGACCACAGCGGTGGACTATTTCTTAATATAGTAAAATTAAAGTAGAATGGTTATGCATTCCTTTACTTTCTTTCCCTATACTCCCTTTTAATAGTTTTCAAAAACCTTACCTTTTTTTGTATATTTTTAATAATGTGTTTCCCTTCTAAACCCGGACTCTATTTATAATATATTTTCCTTTTCATTAATAATCTTCTTGCAATACTATTACAGAATACAATTCCGTCTTTAAAAGCATACAGAACATATCAATATGCGATTTGTGAAATAATTTTTCTCCTAACAAATGTGTTACTATAGTTTATGTAGTAATTATTATTCAACAATTTGTTGCTATAGTTATTTAATTCACCATAACAACCTGGCTAGCATCAATATTACTCTTACGAAAACAATAACATTAGGGAACTTTGGGGTCTATTAAGAGGGAAGAATAACACTGGCCTACAAAATCAAACTTTTTTTAATCATCAGAAATAAAAATTTGTGTCTCTAGACCAGTTCTTCATGTTGATTATGAAGACACTTTTCAATTTCTTCTAGCACGTACAGTTTTTATTATACAGATATTGTACTTTATGTGGCACATTATATTGATATCCATAAATATAAAACCTAAACAAGACTACTTGATAAATAAACATAGCTTCTGTGATTTAAATGATGTTGACATCCTGTTTCTCTAATTTTCTAATACATGGTTTCTGGAACATCCCAGTACAGCATCCAGCAGTGATTTACCATTAAAAGAATCAATTGATTGTTTTTTAATATTGTTATTGATAATTTCAGATAATCTGACTGAAGAATTGGCAGTTTGCTGTTGGGAACAAGTGTTAGCTAACAAGCATGGAATTAGGACAACAAGTAAGTTACTGTATAAGATTACACGTACATGTAATCGTAATATGTAAATTAATTAACACAGATCTGCTGTCTATGATGATTGGTTTATGTAACTGAATATATATACATACTTATTTTAGGAATTCTCGCTATGAGGTATATTCATAAGGTAGAATATTTTTTATCACTCACCTCATATTGTTCTTCTTATTTGATTATAAACTAGTTTTGGAACATAGTTTCTGTTCCATCCTCAGTATCGTCACGACTGTTGTTCTGTCGTCTTGAAGAGCTGTCCTTCTCTCCTTCCATTGGCTGACTGAAAAACCTCGAAACCATGTCATTCTCACCTGGAATTTCAAAGTTCATTAATTTCTTCTTTTCGCTCTTTTGAATGTAGATCTTTTCCCAAACAGTAAGTTCTTTTGGTTTTTCTATTTGTTTTAATAATTTAGCTTCTTTCTCGATAAGATGTTTTTCAGACCATGCATGGGCAGCCACTGCAGATTTTTCTACTTCCCCTTTCTTGACATTCCTGAGATGTTCTTTCACTCTAGTTTTCAAATTTCTCTTAGTTTTTCCTATGTAGAATTTCTCACATTCTTCACATTTAATTTGATAAATCCCTGATTTGTTTTCTTCTTTAATTTTCTCATTCTTATTAGGTCTAATCAGTCTACTGATGCTGTAGTCATTTTTGGGTGCTAACCTTATGTTGAAATCTTTGAAAAATTTTTGAAACTTGTGGTGTTTTAATGGATGATATGTGAATTTTCTAAATTTTACATTATCTTCTTTTACTTTTAGAAGAGTGCTTTGATTAATAAATTTTTGTCTTTTGAACTTGTTTATTTTTTTGAGTATCATTTTTATTGCAAAACCATTTTTCGTGGCTACGTTGATTATGTGTTCTTTTTCTTTTTCATAATTTTTTTTTCATAATGTTCAACTATGGAAAAGGAAATCAATGGAGAAATACCATTTTTAGATCTCAACTTAAAAAGGAATGAAGAAAATAAGATAGAATTTGGAATTTACAGAAAGAAGACACATATAGATAACTATATAAAAGCTTTAGGTTTCAATCACATAGCTCACAAAGAAGCAGTTTTCAATAGTTTGACACATAGATTAGTGAACATACCAATGAACAAAGAAAATTATGAAAAAGAAAAAGAACACATAATCAACGTAGCCACGAAAAATGGTTTTGCAATAAAAATGATACTCAAAAAAATAAACAAGTTCAAAAGACACAAAATTTATTAATCAAAGCACTCTTCTAAAAGTAAAAGAAGATAATGTAAAATTTAGAAAATTCACATATCATCCATTAAAACACCACAAGTTTCAAAAAATTTTTAAAGATTTCAACATAAGGTTAGCACCCAAAAATGACTACAGCATCAGTAGACTGATTAGACCTAATAAGAATGAGAAAATTAAAGAAGAAAACAAATCAGGGATTTATCAAATTAAATGTGAAGAATGTGGGAAATTCTACATAGGAAAAACTAAAAGAAATTTGAAAACTAGAGTGAAAGAACATCTCAGGAATGTCAAGAAAGGGGAAGTAGAAAAATCTGCAGTGGCTGTCCATGCATGGTCTGAAAAATATCTTATCAAGAAAGAAGCTAAATTATTAAAACAAATAGAAACACCAAAAGAACTTACTGTTTGGGAAAAGATCTACATTCAAAAGAGCGAAAAGAAGAAATTAATGAACTTTGAAATTCCCGGTGAGAATGACCTGGTTTCGAGGTTTTTCAGTCAGCCAATGGAAGGAGAGAAGGACAGCTCTTCAAGACGACAGAACAACAGTCGTGACGATACTGAGTACAGAAACTATGTTCCGAAACTAGTTTATGATCAAATAAGAAGAACAATATGAGGTGAGTGATAAAAAATATTCTACCTTAATGAATATATATACTTTATTTCCTCAACTGCTGAATAGGTCATGGCAGCAAGTTTCTTGAATAGGTGAATGGTAGAACACCAGCACATAAATTTGGGTTCAAATCCCAATTGAGACTTAATTTGTTCTTTTTAGTTGTATTTTATTCAATTTTGTGTGATATATCATGTGTCTCAGAATGCATTTTAATTTCAGGGATTGCTGAGGAGTCTTAGATGAACATTTTGTGATAATAATTAAAACATTTTGTCTGTTCATTCTTACCTCTTAAAGTTGTTTTTGTGGAACATAATAAAAATTGTGTAAAGTTATGACATATTTTTGAGATTGAACAATTTTATTGATAAGTAGCAGTGAAATTTTTAGGTAATAATGAAATACACATCTTCTTGTATCTTGTAAGCCCATGTTTCCCTTAACAGCGATTTGGGCGCTCTCCCCCTACAGGGAAGAATTTGAACCATACTAATTAAGTTACACTTGTTTTCATATAGATGTCATTTTGAGTGGTCTGTGATCAGCGTTCTGCCTCATACTGACATCTAGGAAACCAAGGTAGTACTAGGACAGAAAAATTTGGTAAATTTTGCTTAGAGCCCCTTTTTATTCAGGCTTAAGGATTTTTTACGAGCCTGAAAATCTTCAGACTGGGGACCCATGGCTTAAAGTCCTTCCCGGAGGACTTGCTCCTTGGATTTTTCCATCCTAAAAAAATCCATCAACCCTGACTGGGTTTGAACCCGCGACTCTCGAGACCAGAGGCAAGGAGCATAACCACTAGTCCACCGCGGCCACATAATGTTCTGAACATTAATGAAATTCAAAAATATTCCGAATTTTGATAAAGTTAGTTAGGGTGGTTGACCTTAATTCTCAAAATACAAATATTTTATGAATAACTTTGTGTCACAAAATTAGTGCCTGATGTAATATTTTTATGTGAAATAATCACAAGACAAACAAAATAGCAATTTTAAATATAGTTTACTACTTGATTGTCAGACTATTTATTTATTCTTGTCTTGTTGTTTCCAATTGGCTTCATGAACCAAAAAGCCATGGTTTTGACATTATTCTCAGTCAGTTTTATAACTCCTTACCCCCCCCCATGGAGATGACATTAAATGTGGACATAAATGGCAACAGGATTCTCACTATTTATCTCTGTGACTTTGAAAACTATAGATTCTACACTAACATTGGTCCTTTATTATTATTTGTACATGTCATCCTGCTGAGGATACTCGGAGTTTCATTTTGGCATAAATTTTATTGGGACTGTGACCAAACATATGTCATCCAAACTCACCCCAATGATCTTTAGCAACTTTGAAAACTACGGAATAAACACTAATGAAGATCATTTTGGACATATTATTTTTCACCCACCTAGGTGTGTTACTGGTCAAACTTCAGCTTACGTGACATCTGAACTGTCACCAATCAGTGTACCAACCCTGTTAACTATGGAGATGATATTGTTTATTTTTTATTTCACTCACCTCATACTTCATAACTCCTAGCAAGCATACCCAGGGTTTCATCACATCCTTTGTGACATTCTCAATGCTGTGTCACGTTCACAACTGACGCCCGGCTGCCTTCTATCCTGCAGACTGACCTCTGCGCCATCTGATGGCTGACCGACAAACTTCCAAATCAGTCCTCTCTCCTTATAACCAGGTATTTCAAAATTCATAGTTGTATTTTCATTCTTGCATATGTAAATTTTTTCCCAAATTGTGAGTTCCTTCGGTTTTTCCAATTGTTTAAGTAATTTTGTTTTGGTTTCTATTTTCTGAAACCAAAACAAAATTACTTAAACAATTGGAAAAACTGAAGGAATTCACAATTTGGGAAAAAATTTACATATGCAAGAATGAAAATACAATTATGAATTTTGAAATACCCGGTTATAAGGAGAGAGGACTGATTTGGAAGTTCGTCGGTCAGCCATCAGATGGTGCAGAGGTCAGTCTGCAGGATAGAAGGCAGCCGGGCGTCAGTTGTGAACGTGACACAGCATTGAGAATGTCACAAAGGATGTGACGAAACCCTGGGTATGCTTGCTAGGAGTTATGAAGTATGAGGTGAGTGAAATAAAAAATAAACAATATTAAAAAACCTCATAGCGTTATTTCCTATCTACATAACTTATGGAGATGATAGTTTATTATTCACAGTCACAGTTAGAATTGTATTTTTCAGCCCTTCTCATCCTGTCTGTCCCCTTTGGGATGCTGGTGGTCAAACTTGGGTTAAGGAGCCATCAGGACTGTGACCAAACAACATAGCACACTTGAAGCTATAGATTTTATTCTTATTTCAGTCATTTTTTGATATTTTATTTTTACCTCTTCTATCCACTCCCTTCCCCTTAGGGGTGCTTGAGGTCAATCATGGGCTTAAATGTGATAGTGACTTGTCACCAGTCAGACAAGCAGTGACAATGGGATTGCCAACGATTGGCATAACTCCTTCAAAAACTCTGAATTCGACACAATTATCACTAATTTGAAATTATTTTCAGATATCACCTCCCTCTCATAGGAATGCTATGAGTCTCTTACTCCTATAGAAACTTTTCCATATTGTAAGATATATCAGTACTGATTTTTGTTGAAATAATTCCAGATGTTCTATGAGTTATGCTGATATATATATATATATATATATATATATATATTTATATATTTATTATATTACTTGACCGCATTAACATTTTAGTGGTGAAGATGGGGAAAATGTCTCCTTCCACCATTGGTACAAGCGAATGACTGGGCAAGTGGTATAATCAGTGGCAAAATATAGTGGTGGACTTACTTGAAATAGGAGATGAAGTTAATGAAAGTTCTTCAGAGTTTGTATGCCTACGGGTTTCTGGATGGTGTGATGTAAGGAGAAATTAAATCAGCACTAATTTCGAACTACCGTCTGGCAGACTTAAATGTGTATATACTGTGAATATAGGATCTAACTTTCGCACTTGACATTGTCACTAACAACTGACTATACACGACTGACGGATAATAAACACTGTCACTGCAACCTGAGACAAGGGTCTACTATCTACAACCTCTACTCACCCTTACCACATTCTTTTAGTTCACATTTTTTCCACATTGAAAGTTAACGTTATCTAATAATATATATATATATATACATATAAAGGGCATATGTATTTTTTTCCACTTCAACCCCCCACACTCCTCTAGGTGTATATTACACTTTACAGCCATTTTTCCAGATTGTATTTAATGTGTGTACCAAATTTTGTTGAAATTGCTCCAGGTATTTGAGAGTTATTCAGTCACATACTTTCTTTATATCTGGATGATGTACATCTGCTCTCTTATGAAATATAATCAACTGAAAACATTATATTTGAAAAGAAAAATATACGCCTAGACCGGGGTTTGAACCCAGGACCTTTGACTTTCTATGTCAATGCTCTTCCATCTGAGCATTGACATAGAAAGTCAAAGGTCCTGGGTTCAAACCCCGGTCTAGGCGTATATTTTTCTTTTCAAATATAATTTGTCCATCATTAAGGTGTTTAAAAACGAATAATATTAAAACTGAAAACATGTTTACTCTAACAGTCTATTATTTAGATATATTTTTTCTGACAGACTATTTTTCCTGATCACAACTGTCAGACTATAATATGTTTCCAAACCAAAGAGAAAATTTTCTTCATAATTAAAATCTCTGACCCTGACCAAATATCCAAACCTCTTTGGGAAGAACAAAGTGTGCATATTTTCAATTATTAAATTTTTGACATGATCCATGAATTAGCATGTCATATGCTAGTGTTGATACTGTTCTAGAAAGGCAGGATTTTTGAGTGTAGTAAAATTATATGTATATGAAAATTGTTGTATAGATAATAATTGAAATAATTGGAAACTATATTTCCATGCGTGTTATTATTGTAATATTTTACATAATTTGTTTGCTGTATATCACATGATATTCACAAGAAATACGGTAAGCCCAGGAAATTATCACCAAAATCATAATAAAATTAACCACTGAAATTATTATAAAATCAACACTCAAACTCTCACCCATAGTAATAAGTCTTATACATGCTTATGAGCATGTGATTTATCTTGACAGTGTACCATTCGAGGTTTGGTCTTCTTCAGGTTCTTCTTCTATACAATGTTTCAATTTTCCTTATGTGTCATCAAACTTAGCCTCCTGCAGACATTTCTGTACTCCGAGAATTTTTCATTCCATCTTTCTTGTCCATTCTACTCCTCCTCCTTATATATTTTTCTTGATCTTCCGAATGGCCTGTTTTGACATTTTTATTTGGTTTCCAATGCTCTTGTCGATAGTCTCTCTAATTCCACCCACTTAACATGTCCAAACCATTGTTAAGTGAATGGCATTAGAGAGATTACCAAGAAGAATATTGTAAATGAAATAAAATATAGGTTCTGATGATTGGAGAGACCAAGATTGACATGGAACCCCACTTGAGAATGGGTAATGTTTCAGAGCTCTCTGAATGGCAATCTTGTAAATTTACACACGAACAGGTATTGTACAAAAGTATTTTTGTATTGTAAGCCTATGTTTTCCCTTTACAGAGATTTAGGCGCTCTCCCCTTACAGGGAAGAATTTGAACCATACTAATTTTAGTTACACTTGTTTTCATATAGATGTCATTTTGAGTGGTACGTGGTCAGCGTTCTGCCTCATACTGACATCTAGGAAACCAAGGTAGTACTAGGACGGGAAAATTCGGTAAATTTTGCTTAGAGGCCTTTTTATTCAGGCTTAAGGATTTTTTTACGAGCCTGAAAATCTTCAGACTCGGGACCCATGGCTTAAAGTCCCTCCCGGAGGACTTGCTCCTTGGATTTTTCCGTCCTAAAAATCCATCGACCTCGGCCGGGTTTGAACCCCAACCCTCAGGGCCAGAGGCAAGGAGCATAACCACTAGTCCACTGCGGCCGATTTGTACAAAAGTAAGATAAAAAAAAAGTGACTTGAAACCGTAGCATTTGGCACGAGGGAATTACAATGTATATAAGAGAAAAATTTGCGTCTGGATCGTGACTCGCCTCGGTAGCTCAGTTGATAGAGCACTTGGCCCGGAAAGCCAAGGGTCCCGGGTTCAAGTCTCGGTCTAGGCGAGAATTTTTCTCATCAAATATCGTGATGATATATTGTGGTTTTTATTGAATAGAATGTGAAAATAGAAATAAAATCAGAACGAGAAGATGAAACTGACTACGTCGAGCAGGAGACATTTCCAACTTCCGAAGAAACAGAATTCAAGGTAATGTTTTGATTGGTATATTCACATTTCTTAACGGAATGTAGAACTTTGTACTTGTGAAAACTAATTCAGAATCTGAAGTGGATATAATGTTACTACCCATACGTGGAGTGACAGCGGTGACCACCAACTCCTCAGAAATTGTAATTCAGATGTGATACCATTTTGAAGTGAACAGTAAAAATAGTCTATTACACAGCTGTTACTAAGCAATTTCCTCAACAAGACAAATTTATTTTCTGATTTTGCTGGTTGCCAGAATGTATCTTTATTTTGTTAATTAGATCATATGTATCCAGTTTTCTTGTGAGGTAACAAACTTACCAGCCAATAGAGCAAATTAAATGTTTGCATTCAAATAAATATGCACTTCTAATGGCCAGATTTTTATAAATGTAAAAAGTATAGAATAAGATAGAGTGAAAGTACAATAAATTCCAATCTTAATAGTTTCTTCTTTATTTTGTTTGGCCGTCCATAGTTCTTTATAATAATTTTCTAATTCAATATCTTGTATAGTAGTAGATTTGTTTTGTCTTTTACTTCCGAATTAAGGTTCCTTATAAATTTATATACTTTGTCTTGTCTTCCATATAAATTGTGTTCCATTTCTGCTATGTATCTATCCCAATGTTCTCTATTTAATTTTCTGGTATATTTTTTCCTTACTAATGTTCTTGTTCTATTATATTCTATTCTGTTTTGATCATTCTTGTTGTGTAAGTATTTTAAGTAGGCGTCCTTTTTATCTCTTACCAATTTCTGGATTTCGGGATCCCATTTTTTTAGTCCTTTGCTTCTTTCTCCTACTTTCTTTGTTCCTAATACTTCTTTTGCTGTTTTATATATGAGTCCTTTCATACTTCCCATTCTTCTTCAATTCCAGGTGTAAATCTTGCAAATAGATACCTTTCTACCTGTAAACAAATTTAGAAATACTGGATTCTGTGCTTGATAAGAAACCAAAGGCCACAAAACATGTACTGACTGAGGAAAGATTAGACAAAACAGGAAAAAGTTAGAATGTAAGCCAACAAAATCTCTAAGGCAACTTGGCCATGAAACCAGTATTTTGAAGTGCCCAGCATGGTGAGATATGAAAGTGTTTCATATTAAACTATACAGAATAACTATGCAGGGTGAATTATAATTACACCGACAAACTGCGGGGACTGATTCCTGACTAGAAATGGAGGGGAAAAAATGTCCTATGAATAAGTGTCCATAAATGCATCATTGCCATGGTAGATGGCACTGATGAATGACATTATTCTCTCGGCCCTGTTGCATGGCCTGCTAGATCACCAGACTTAAACCCCCTGGATTTTTACCTCTGGGGGCATCTGAAAATCATTGTGTATGCTGAACCAATTCTTGATGTGCTTACTCTTCAACAGCGTGACCATGTCACCTGTGATGCTATTCAGAAAGAGGCCGGAACATGCGAAAGAGTGAGGCAATCCAAGATACAATATGTGTAGTACGTGTGCATTGCATCCCATAGGTGCCACTTTGAACATCTGTTGTGACGTGGATATGATTATGCTATGTACTCTGTGCCGGGACTATTTGTTGTTGCACGCACATTGTTTATTTCTGGACACATGTTTATAGGGCCTTTTCTCCTTCATTTTCAGTGAGGAATCAGTCTGAAGTTTGTCGGTGTAATACCGTTCACGCTGTAGTGCATGAATTTTGGCCACATGATCCTGAGATGTGATTTTCATTTGTGGGGGTACTTAGGAAATAAAGTTTATGAAAGAAATCCCCACATGTTAAATGAACTGAAAGATTACATCAGAACAAAAATAAAAATAATGGAACAACTAATGTGTGTGAATTAATGTTTTGTATCTCAGTGCCAAAAAATGGGTAGATGTAGGAGGAGAATATTTCCAACATCATCTGTCATAACTCATAAGGTACTTATTTACTTTCACTCTTCATTATCATGCACTAATAAAGTGAGATAAGTGCCGGCCAGTTGATATGCCTGGCCAGCACGATTTGATGACTCGCTGCCTGCAGTAATTTTTCCTGCTAGCAAGGCCACAGCTTGAGTGAGATGTATTGCATATATATATAATTACATGAAAAGAAATATTAATGTCACAACCGGGATTTGAACTCGAGATCTCTAATGTTGATTACTAAATTTAAAAATTCAATTATATTATATATATAAATATAGTGCACCGCTGTGGTCTCGAGGTAGCGTTGCTGCCTTGTCACGCAGCGGGGCCGGGTTCGATTCCCAGTCGGGGCAGTTTTTCTGGGTGAGGTTTTTATAGGGGTTGTTCCTCACCTGTAAGACAAATGTCAGGCCCAAACAGTCCCCGAAATCATATGGCCATTATCATCATCATCTTCTTCCTTCACCGGTGTGTAAAGCAACGGGAAGCTACCACACCTACAATTCCCTAGTAAAGCTGCAAGCATAGCATGAAAATGCTATGATTGCAGTGAAGGACCTGCCTTCGGGCAGAATTACTATGGATGGATATAAATATATAAAGATGCACTGAAAACTTGTCTGAACTTTTGCAGATTACATCAGATGCTATGAAGGATGAAATTCAAAACATTGATATTAAAGAAGAAATTACTGAGAATTTGGTAAGTTTACCTGTACAAATGAAATGTGCAGAATTACTATGGATGGATATAAATACAGGGTGAGGCAATGAAACGGCACGATTTTGAAAAATCACCAATAATATATTTACAAAAAGAGTATAATTATTTGAACATGAATCTTAAGTACATGAGTGGAAATTAATGTTTTACCTTAAAAAACAATCATTTTTTGAATATGGTGCCAGTAAGGTGACGTCCTTGGTTTTGCACACATTGTTGGAGTCTAAGATGAAATCCACCCATGGCGTTCTGTAGCATCTGCAAAGGAATGTTGTTAATTTCCTGCCGGATTCTCTCCTTCAGATCTTCTTTTGTTCTTGGTGCATTTTCCTCGAAGACTTTGCATTTAAGATAGCCCCAAAGAAAGAAGTCTGGGGCGGTCACAATCTGGCGAACGGGGAGGCCAAGGGATATCACCATTCTTGCTGATTAGCCATCCTGGAAAAGCGAGTCTCAGCAAACCCATTGAGACATTAGCAGTATGGCTTGTTGCACCATCTTGCTGGAAGAGTGTTTTTCTTCATCTTCATCTGATCATACTGATCGATGCCAGGCAGACCAAAAGTTACTAACATGTCAGCATAACGTTCAGAGTTCACCGTTACTGTGTTACCATGTTCATCTTCAAAAAAATAGGGTCCCACGAGTCCACGAGAAGATACTGCACACCAAACTGTTACTTTTTCAGAATGGAGAGGTTTTTCATGAAGATCACGTGGGTTATTTGCGGACCAATACCGGAAGTTCTGCTTGTTAACGTAACCACTAAGGTGAAAGTGGGCTTCATCACTCATCCATAAGTTATGCACTCTTTCTCCATTTGTTCCGATAACATTAAGCATCGCTTGGCAAAAGCGTATGCGATGATTGTAATCGTTAGGTTGTAAGGCTTGCACTATCTGCATTTTGTATGGGTGATAGTGTAGGTCATTCTTCAAAATCCGTCTCACTGATCGATTGCTGAGACCAAGTTGAGCGCTGTGCCGCCTTGCTGATTTTCGCGGACTTCGTGTTAATGCATCGCGCACACGATCAATGTTCTCTGGGGTCCTGATTGTTTTTTCACTACCACCAATTTTCTTCGTCGTGCTTGCAGTGGCTTCAAAGTTTTTCACCCACAGGAGGATAGCTTTCCTCGATGGCACGGGAGCCCGTGGCGGTAGATTAAACTTAAGACGGAAAGCACGTTGGGCACCAACCACACTATCCATGTTTTTATAATATGCTTTTACAGCAAACGCACGTTGCACGCTTGACCAACGCTCCATGGCTACTGAAATTTCCACTTGTCTAGATGCTCAAGGTCGTTTCCCCCACTCCCATAACCCCCCACTGCGCCCGTCAGCCGGAGTCCAAATCGTGCCGTTTCATTGCCTCACCCAGTATATAAAGATGCACTGAAAACTTGTCTGAACTTTTGCAGATTACATCAGATGCTGTGAAGGATGAAATTCAAAACATTGATATTAAAGAAGAAATTACTGAGAATTTGGTAAGTTTACCTGTACAAATGAAATGTGCAGAATTACTATGGATGGATATAAATATATAAAGATGCACTGAAAACTTGTCTCAACTTTTGCAGATTACATCAGATGCTGTGAAGGATGAAATTCAAAACATTGATATTAAAGAAGAAATTACTGAGAATTTGGTAAGTTTACCTGTACAAATGAAATGTGCAGAATTACTATGGATGGATATAAATATATAAAGATGCACTGAAAACTTGTCTGAACTTTTGCAGATTACATCAGATGCTGTGAAGGATGAAATTCAAAACATTGATATTAAAGAAGAAATTACTGAGAATTTGGTAAGTTTACCTGTACAAATGAAATGTCTAATTGGCCATAAAGGAGTTCACGTTTCCTATTTACGGCAAACCGTAAGTTGATATGATTGTATCAATGTATGATTGTGTACAAAATAGCACAATAACTTGCATGATAGAATTACCTTGGGAAAGCAGTTGTGTGTTGCAATATTTAATGACATTTGCTGCTGTAGAATTATTCAAACCTGAGAGTTTGAAATTGGTTTTAGCGATTAGTAATTTTAACTTGTTTACTAAGTTCAAAGTGATCCAGTGTCAAGAATGGCTCTGGCTGTTTTAAATTTCCAGAATTAACTCTATTCTTGTTTAGGGCAGTAGGCAATATGAACTTAACCTTTGATGTGTTGCGAGATTTCAATTAAATTAAATTTGTATTATTACTATTACATATAAAACTTATTATCTCTATGTAAAATAATATGATGAGCACCACTACATTTTCAATATCTTTATATACTCTACCGGGGGCGTACTAATTACTATTAATAAACCACGCTTCTGCGCAACCATTTTGTGCGGGCGTTCCACCTCGCTATTCACTACCTTTTTTGTGCCGTTCGGGATCGTCTTTTGTTTCTGTTGCTTCTACTAGCGTAGATCTGATTACCTCCAAGGTTATTAATCACAAAGCTACTTGCCCCGGGCCCATAGGAGGCAAGGATTGTCTTTCTTCCCTAAGCATTTTAGCATAACTCAATAATAGTTCTCAAAACAACAGAGTGACTTAAAATAAGTGTTTTCACTATAATAATCAATCAGGAAAGCTAGACAGAAAAGGGAGCTGGAATGATCTCCTAACTGAGTGAGTTTCCGTAGGAATATAAACAGCCACATGCACATAAATCACTTTGAACATTAAGTATAAAAAAATGATATTTAATGTAAACAAGAAGTCTGAAGTAAAAACATAACCAAAATAAACATTTGATCATTCAAAAATAAAAAGAAAATGAATAAATAAATAATACTCTTACATGACAAAGAACCACATCATACCACATACCACATTCATGCTAGAGTCCAAGCCAGGGCGGCTTCTTCCCCGGTCTTCAGGACCAACATAAACACAGCCACTCGCGGCTCCAGACGACCTTGTCCACTTAAAAGTCCGATCCCATCCCGGAATGGATAGATGAATGAATGATAACGTTCTCGCTGTGCATAACGTATTTGAAGGTTCCGAGGTAGAGGGGAGATGCGCCGTAGGAACAGCGCACCAGGAGAGGTAAAGAGGGAGAGTGGGGGTAGATGCATAGAGAAAGTAATATTGGCATAGTTCATGAATCTTACAGTCTAGGGAGGATAACGACGCTGCAGTAATGAGCCGAAAAACGCACTTTCGGTTCAATACAGTTACAATACAAATGAGTCTGATATGGCTTAGCGCAAAAGAAAACATAATTTAATGCATTTAAAGAAGTTCCCTTTTCCTCATTATTCACTTTTCTAAATGTATAGCAGTGAGGAAAGCCATGTTTGATTTGCTACAATATAACCAAACATCAGTTAAGATTGAAAGAGGCTTACTAATTTTTAGTTTATTATTAAATCTAGGCTTGAAAGCGGAAGAATATTCAATGAATTCATCCATTTTCAATGCATGAGCCTCATTTCTAATGTAGTCTATTATATGATGAAAGTTAAAAATTAAAATGTACCTGTTGGTAGGTGCTGTTGTCATCAACTTTGTTAAAATATTGTATATAAAATTAACTGGAACGCTTTTGGAAGTTATCTTCCATTTTCGGCAGGTTGAGCTTCCGCTACTCGTTGTTGTGTACGGTGATGTATACTCCAACTGTTTGTAGCAGCAACTGACTTGTTTTTTGATCATCTCTATAATGGGTTTGACTGGGGGTGTGTTCTCATTAAGAAGTGAGATGTTGTTTGTTTCCTTTATAATTTCAAGGTCTTCAAATATACTTATCCTAGCTGGAATGTTTTCTCGATAACACAATTGAAAATACTCTCACGATAATCCACTGAGAAAACATTCCATCTGGGATATATATATATTTGAAGACCTCAAAATTATAAAGGAAACAAACAACACCTCACTTTTTAATGAGAATGCACCCCGGTCAAACCCATTATACGAGATCATCAAAAACAAGTCAGTTGCTGCTATAAACAGTTGGAGTATACATCACCGTACACAACAACAACGAGTAGCAGGAAGCTCAACCTGCCGAAGATGGAAGATAACTTCTGAAAGTGCTCCAGTTAATTTTACATACAATATTTTAACAAAGTTGAGGACGACGGCACCTACCAACAGGTACATTTTAATTTTTAACTTTCATCATATGACTTCACCTCAACGGAATTTGATATGAATTTTACTAGTATTGATAGTCTATTATGCTATTTAAGACTTGATTCATTTTTTAGAGACTTTGTAACTTAATGCGTACGATCATGAATTTTTAGCTTATCTTATAAAATTTCTGTACTATGAGAATCAAATGCATCTTTGACAAACTGCAAGAGGCTCTTAACCGCTCTTGCATTCAATTGAAACTCATTTATTAAAGATCTACACTCTTTAGCGGATCCAGGTTTGATACGCTGAATATTCAAGAATCCTTTTAAGTGATGTGAAAGAATCACTCTCAGATGATTATAATCTATCTTAAAGTAATTCCCAAGCTGTGAGGAAGTGTCACTTGTGATGGTTAAAGTCTCAAGGGCTTCCCCTTCTAAAGATTCTTTAAAATAGCACCACTTATGGATTTCAGTAAGATCCTGGAAATCCGGGACAAAACTTGCGAAGGTATCTCAATATATCAATATTAGTATTACTTGGATCATAAGAATTCAAGAAATTATCTACGAGCATCAGTTTCCTTTTAGAAAGCCTTCTTAATTTTATAAACTATTTCTCCTCGATTGTCTCAGACCTTTTACAAAAATTAATTAAATAAAGAAGTGTCACTTGTGATGGTTAAAGTCTCAAGGGCTTCCCCTTCTAAAGATTCTTTAAAATAGCACCACTTATGGATTTCAGTAAGATCCTGGAAATCCAGGACAAAACTTGCGAAGGTATCTCAATATATCAATATTAGTATTACTTGGATCATAAGAATTCAAGAAATTATCTACGAGCATCAGTTTCCTTTTAGAAAGCCTTCTTAATTTTATAAACTATTTCTCCTCGATTGTCTCAGACCTTTTACAAAAATTAATTAAATAAATGCGTAATTATTATGTATTACGGAGGTACACACAATTAGGGAAGGAAAGGATTCACTTTATTTTCATTTTCTTTCACACCTTGTTATTTGTATAATTAAAAATATGGTGACTTTTGTAGCTTTCCATGATGATTAAATATGGCATACATTATGGTAAACAATGCTAACCAAATTATAGAAATCACACTTTTTCAAAGTTATTATTTAAATTAACACATTCCAATTCTGGATAGAATCTTATTTAAGAAAGAAATATTAATGTTTCAACAGGGATTTGAACCCTGGACCCTTAATTCTACGTACTAGTTTCAATCTTCACAATCTTTACAATTTATCAAATTAATTGTAAAGATTGTGAAAGTATATACATAGGAAAAACAAAAAGGAATCTAAATACAAGATTAAAAAACACCTCAGAAATGTTAAAAATGGAGAAACAGAAAAATCTGCAATAGCTGCACATGCCTGGTCAGAAAACATAGAATAGAAACCAAAACAAAATTACTTAAACAATTGGAAAAACCGAAGGAACTCACAATTTGGGAAAAAATTTACATACGCAAGAATAAAAACACATCTATGAATTTTGAAATACCCGGTGATAAGGAGAGGGGATTGATTTGGAAGTTCGTCGGTCAGCCATCAGATGGCACGGAGGTCAGTCTGCAGGAGAAGAGGCCATTGGACATCAGTTGTGAACGTAATATAGCATTGAGAATGTCACAAATGAAGTGAAGAAACTCGAGTCTGCTTGGGAGTTAAGAAGTATGAGGTGAATGAAGAAACAACTAAACAATGTCAAATAAAATATGTTTTGAAAAACTGATGTTGATGGCCGGATAGTATTTCAAATTACTGCTGAAATGTGATTCCTCTCTTATGGAGTGAAGGATATTCAGATTTGTGATTGGATGCAACATGTCTGTTAGTTTGATGGAAAAATTACTTAGGACCAAACAAAGACAAATAGACGGGTAAATGGAGAAATTAACCTAACAGTATGCTACATGATCTTTATAGGAAATCGCATATAACAAAAATAGTTAAGTCTCATAGACTGTGATGGGCAAAACATGGAGAATGGAGGAGCTGCATGAAAACTTTTTGTAGGAAAACCAGAGAAGTTACCTAGTTGGTAACCAACTGTTATTTTAGTACAGTAACATTAACCATGGTCCTGTGCCGTAGCCGAGTGGTTAAGGCAGGAAGCCTTGGCACAGAGCTATGGGACTTGCGCGGATTCGAGTCTCCATGGGGGAAGAAATTTTCTCATGGTATTTCGGCCAGTATGGGACTGGTGCCCACCCAGAATCGTGAGGCATTTGGGTAGCTACAATAAGTAATGGCTTCAGATTTAGAAATCCAACTATAACGACTAGGGGACTTGACATGCTGACTGGCTGGATGATCATCTACCTCTGTCGTTGACACATGTGGATGTGAGGGCAGCAGCCAGCTGGTAGGCTAAGGGCCTTCTAGGCCTGTTGCACCAGGAGTTTTTTTTAACATTAGTCATGATGTGAGGGAGATGAATTATACAGGAAAGAATGGGAAAATGTTAGCAATGTATGGAGTGTATATATCTGCATGTTCTTGAACCTCTGGGTGAATTCACCTCCAGTGAATTAGTTACTTCTGGGTCTTAACATACTCTGATCAGTTTGAAGATTGTGTTGTATCGAGGCATTATCCCATATACGCATCTCTTATGGATTCATAATTTGAAATGATCTGGTTGTTCTGTTCAAGCTCACTCATGCATCAGCTGTGCAGGGTGTCTCAAATATTTAAGTTCACAATTTTGCAAATGGTTCAGGACTGTATACTGCATATTTTGTAATAGAGAAAAAATGGTGGTAATGGATACTTATGTTTTTATTGCCATGAACCAGGATCATCTTGGTGGTCTAGGGGTTAAGTTCCTTGCCTTAATCCAAGAATCATAATTTCAAACATGATTGGGGTCAATGAATTTTCTTTTTAATTGAAATATCCAAAAGACAAGTTATCCAGGAGGGTTTTGTGCTGTGGTTCCCCAGTCTGAATTTTTTGTGCTTGTAAAATAACTTATATTCCAAATGGAGCCTCTGAGCAAAATTTAATCCAGGTAGTATCTTAGTTGCTTACAATATGTTTCTTTTAGGCGATGAGCTAACCACTTGTCACTCACTGACATCTGTACAGAAATAAACATAAGTATTTTTTTTAATATAATAAATTTGGGAATTTTTAACATTATGAGGTTTTCTTAATAAGAATCAAATGAATCATGAATTCTTCTTACCTCATATATCTATGTTTTTTTAACACAGAACTGTATTTTGCGATACTGCAGTTCTGTGTTAAAAACATAGATATATGAGGTAAGAAGAATTCATGATCCATTTGATTCTTATAAACATAAGTATGTTAGATTGGGTAATAACTCCATGACTGTTAATAGACATAAAAATGAAGTATTTTAAAATTGTGTATCATGCCTCTCTCGGTACTTTCTGAAGTTTATCGTAGTAGTTGTGCAAACTTGAAAAAAGGAGTTCTCCAAGTGTTATAGTATCCATCCACAGTAATTCTGCCTGAAGGCAGGTCCTTCACTGCAATCATAGCATTTTTATGCTATGCTTGCAGCTTTACTAGGGAATTGTGTATGTGTGGTAGCTTCCCGTTGCTTTCCACACCGGTGAAGGATGATAATGATGATAATGGTAAGGATGATAATGATGATGGCCATATGATTTCGGGGACCGTTTAGGTCTTAAAGTTTTCCTGACATTTGTCTTACAGGTGAGGAAAAACCCCGATAAAAATCTCACCCAGAAAAACTGCCCCGACCGGGGATCGAACCCGGGCCCGCTGCATGACAAGGGAGTATGCTACCTTGAGACCACAGCGGTGGACGTGTTGTAGTATAAGGTATATAAATAAACAAACATAATTTTTCTCTTCAAATATGATTTATCCATCATTGAGATGTACGAAATCAATAATAATGCTACAAATGTTTTTATATTAACGCCCGCATGCACTATGTGTATACATTCATGCACTGTATATATATATATACTCTGGTAGCCGTATTTCTTGGGGGGTCAGTCACTGCAAAATAATGGTATGACCTATTCAGAATGTTAAAAAGGAGGTGCTTTCTTTATTATGATAAACTTTAGTTGGTAAATTTTAGGCAAAACATGACTGTGATTGGTTGTAAATAAAAAATCATTGATTTGTGATTGGTCACTGACTTCCATTTGGGGCATGAGTTATATAGTCACTATAAACTAATTGCATTTACAAAAGGAAAATTTTTCATTCTCAAAGATATCGATCTCAACACAACTTTGTATAATTTTAGCATTTATTATTTCAGGGCTCCTCTTCAATTCAGAATTGGAGCCATCCAGAGATGTTTCGGAAACCAATTCATCCGGCACTACAAATTCCTGATGAAGTTGAGCACCAAACAATATTAGGATCCACTGATGTGGTGCCTGTGGATTGCACTCCAAAGCATCCCATTTCAGATCGGAGCAAGAGGAAGTGCCCTGAAAGTAAAAGGCAGCAGAAGGCCTCAGATATCCAAAAAAAAAGAAAAGAAGAGGCTGTAGTTAAGTGCATGGAGGAGGCCTCATCCGAACATGCACTTAATTTAAGAGTTGAACACGAAAAATTAAAAATTAAATTTGAAACAGAATTATACAAATTGAAAATTAAAAATGAGGAAATTAAAATAAAAAGAGAGGAAGAGCTGTTAAAGCAAGAAGAATTAAAACAGAAATTATGAGAAATAAAATGAAAATGTAAAAAGTTTTATGTTTAATCCAAGTGAACTCTCTACATGTTATTACCAACATGGAGTGTGCTGTGAAATGGATTTGTTGCCAATCTCCTGCAACTTGGACAGAACAAATCTCCATTGGTTTACTGCCCACGTGCATGCCCCTCCCTTCTATTCATACAATAAGGTTGTAGCAGGTTGTTACACATGCATGGAGTGTATTAACTATGTACGCTAAGAACTTATATTAAATTTGCAAATTTTCATATAATACAAGATCCATTTTCCAATTAATTCACTGAAAAATTTGGGTTTAATGTTCCTAGGTTCCAAACATTACTATTTTCAGTTTCGCTCATGGCATGGTCTTCATTGGTAAAGATGATGCTGCTGTGAAACATCTTACAGAGTTTAGCTTTATTTTACCTGGCAGAGTTAAGGCCTTAAGGCCTTGTTTAACTATCAGCAGACTCTGAAATTGATCTGCAAATCAACAAAATCTTTCAACAAACAAAATTGCAGAATGGTTAACTTCCCATTATGTTCAGATTCTTCTGACTTCTCTCAATGTTACCAATACCTTTCTTTATCTTGGTACCACACATAAAGATGAAATTGTATTTGATTTGGAAAAATATTATTAGAAAATCTTGACTTTATCTGGATCACCTAACTACTATTCCATTGCACCAGCTTCACTAGAAATTCAATGTAATCTCTGCTTTAATCCATCCTAAGCTAGTTATTCAGTTTTGAATAACTCCAGTGTCAAAGATATCTTCTATATTTCTAAGGGCCGGTTTCACCAACAAGGTGAAATTTAACCTTCACGACGAGTTACATAACTGGGTGAAAAATAACTAAGCTGTGTTGCGTTTCACTATGCCATATGTTACCAATGTAAGGAAACTGGTGGTTTGCCGCGAAAAAAATTTTGATTCATATATTTCTCATACCGGATATACAAGCAGAACAAAAATTGATGAGAAAAATAGAAGAAAATCGCTTTCTGCAAAGCATATTTCCACCATACCATCCTTACAGTTATTATCGAGGCCACCTGTTACAAAACATTTCAAATTCAAAATGAATACAGAAATGAAAAGGAGGAAATGCCCAATATGAGTTTCCAAAAAAGGAAATTCTTGTGCAGTTAATTGAAGAGCATGAAGCTATAATTGAAAATAAAAAAACCTGACGGATGACGACTGTCAGTAAAATTTCAGAATGGCAAACCATCGAGCAATTGTTTAATTCCCAAGGATGTGGGCCCGTAAGGGATGCAACAATTTGCGAGCGGCTTGGGATAATCTGAAAAAGTCTGCGAGGAAGGCCCATTCTGAAAGGAGAATGGAACTCCTTAAAACAGGTAAGATCTAGCATTGTTTATAATCAAATGTGTAAATATTTATTAGATTTTTTTGTTCTTGGAAAACTTGATGTGATGAATTTACATTATGAACAGATTTTGTTGAACTATAGGCCCTAACAATTGTTAGTTTAGACAAGAAATAGATGATATGAATAAGAGTAAACAACATGGTATTTATGAGCTAGGGGTTAGCAGTTTAAATTTAAGATTAGTATCTTTAAATGTTCATACAATTTTGAAACCATAGTGGATGAACTATAAATTTTTAAATTTCAATAATAATAATATAGAATATAGGTTATATTTGAAGAGAAAAATTTTCGCCTAGACCGGGACTCGAACCCGGGACCCTTGGCTTTCCGGGCCAAGTGCTCTACCAACTGAGCTACCGAGGCGAGTTACGATCTAGACGCAAATTTTTCTCTTATGTACATTGTAATTCCCTCGCGCCAAATGCTTGAAACCATAGCTTCTATCTTTGCAAATGGCGGCTTCTTAGTTAAGAAGACATTTATTGGGAATTTAACACTACTTTATAGCCAGTAGGGCTTCTATTGACGATTTTATTATTAATTTAACACTTCTCATAGAAGGATAAATTATATTTGAAGAGAAAAATTTTCGCCTAGACCGGGACTCGAACCCGGGACCCTTGGCTTTCCGGGCCAAGTGCTCTACCAACTGAGCTACCGAGGCGAGTTACGATCTAGACGCAAATTTTTCTCTTATGTACGTTGATAATTCCCTCGCGCCAAATGCTTGAAACCATAGCTTCTATCTTTGCAAATGGCGGCTTCTTAGTTAAGAAGACATTTATTGGGAATTTAACACTACTTTATAGCCAGTAGGGCTTCTATTGACGATTTTATTATTAATTTAACACTTCTCATAGAAGGATAAATTATATTTGAAGAGAAAAATTTTCGCCTAGACCGGGACTCGAACCCGGGACCCTTGGCTTTCCGGGCCAAGTGCTCTACCAACTGAGCTACCGAGGCGAGTTACGATCTAGACGCAAATTTTTCTCTATGTACGTTGTACGTTGATAATTCCCTCGCGCCAAATGCTTGAAACCATAGCTTCTATCTTTGCAAATGGCGGCTTCTTAGTTAAGAAGACATTTATTGGGAATTTAACACTACTTTATAGCCAGTAGGGCTTCTATTGACGATTTTATTATTAATTTAACACTTCTCATAGAAGGATAAATTATATTTGAAGAGAAAAATTTTCGCCTAGACCGGGACTCGAACCCGGGACCCTTGGCTTTCCGGGCCAAGTGCTCTACCAACTGAGCTACCGAGGCGAGTTACGATCTAGACGCAAATTTTTCTCTTATGTACGTTGATAATTCCCTCGCGCCAAATGCTTGAAACCATAGCTTCTATCTTTGCAAATGGCGGCTTCTTAGTTAAGAAGACATTTATTGGGAATTTAACACTACTTTATAGCCAGTAGGGCTTCTATTGACGATTTTATTATTAATTTAACACTTCTCATAGAAGGATAAATTATATTTGAAGAGAAAAATTTTCGCCTAGACCGGGACTCGAACCCGGGACCCTTGGCTTTCCGGGCCAAGTGCTCTACCAACTGAGCTACCGAGGCGAGTTACGATCTAGACGCAAATTTTTCTCTTATGTACGTTGTAATTCCCTCGCGCCAAATGCTTGAAACCATAGCTTCTATCTTTGCAAATGGCGGCTTCTTAGTTAAGAAGACATTTATTGGGAATTTAACACTACTTTATAGCCAGTAGGGCTTCTATTGACGATTTTATTATTAATTTAACACTTCTCATAGAAGGATAAATTATATTTGAAGAGAAAAATTTTCGCCTAGACCGGGACTCGAACCCGGGACCCTTGGCTTTCCGGGCCAAGTGCTCTACCAACTGAGCTACCGAGGCGAGTTACGATATATATAGGTTGTTTACAATGATAATGTATAAAAATTGTAAATTTTCTTTTTCTAGGTGGTGGTGAACCCAAAAGATTTAAATATGACCCTATTATAGAAAGAATTCTAGGGATTATTAAAGTATCGGCCAAAGGGCTAGTTAATCCGTTTGATGGAGACAGTGAGTAAATGTTACATGGGCATTCCTTAGTGTTATTATGGAGAAACTGCAATTTAAGTCTCACCAGAATTTTTCTGAGTCATGTAGAATAGTGCGCATGCACAGTGGATATGAACTTTCTCCATAGATGGCATGGTTATCTGTGCAGTCAGTATGACCAACCTTCACGATAAATTCCTAACATGCTTTTAAACATATATGTATACTAACACATAATTTGTAATCTACCGGTAACAAAGTAAATTATTTGCATATTATTTCAAAAAACTATAAACTAATTCTATCTACACTTAACCTAACAAAATTGTTTTAAGGTTGGTCATACCGGACTGTCATCTGTCGACGATGTGAACTACGGTTATGTAGAGCCATCTATTAACAAGGCTTGCGCTTGCGCACTAGGATTCAGTTTATCTTAGAAGAAATCAGTGAGAGGTTGCATGTAACATAGATAAATATTTAAGAATTATAAAGAAATGTTTTAAGAAATGTTAGTAGAAACGGAAAAAGTAAATAGTGCAGCACTGTCACATGAATGTTCTATAGTGTAGTAATTAGGCATAAACTATAGTTTAGCCTTTTATTATTGTAGCTAAATTATTGAAGTATAGGAATTCCATTCAGGCACCACCTGATCAATGCATTTAAGTGGGAAAAGACTAGTACTCTAACAATACCTGCTTCATCTCCCTTCTATTCAACACTTGTAAAACTCGAGTAAAAAAAATTGAACAAATGGTAATTATTTACTTCTTGTCAACCAATGATATAATTTGAGCTTAATCAAATGAACAGACAATTTAGATAGGTAAAAATTAGGTTATGTTTGAGCCTTTGGCATTGGTTCCCTGAAGTAGTCCCCGCCCGGAGAAACGAATGGGGGACTATTTGACCTCTTGAACCCATGTCCGCATTTCTTGATGGTTGTATTTTTACGGTCAAAGATTGTCACTCTTTCAACCAAGGTACTTTTTTGTCTGGCTTATCACCTTCGACCAGTCCGGCATGGGTATATCGGCAGCAATGCTACTGCCGGCATAGCTCTCAGAATCATTTAAGCATGCAAGCCACTCCACCACGACAAGTAAAGATGCAAGTAGATTATACAGGGAATGATTGGAAAGCATTAGCTCAGGATAGGGATGTATGGAGAGCTTATGTTTGCGCGGCCATGAATCTATGGGTTCGATAGTGCCAATAAGTAAGTGAGTATGATTTGAGGGAAGTAGATTATACAGGGAATGATTGGAAAGCATTAGCCTCAGGATATGGATGTATGGAGAGCATATGTCTGCGCGGCCATGAACCTATGGTTTTGATAGTGCCAGTAAGTAAGTAAATATGATTTGAGGGAAGTACATTATACAGGGAATGATTTGAAAGCATTAGCTCAGGATAGGGATGTATGGAGAGCTTATGTCCATGCTGCCATGAACCTATGGTTTTGATAGTGCCAGTAAGTAAGTAAATATGATTTGAGGGAAGTACATTATACAGGGAATGATTTGAAAGCATTAGCTCAGGATAGGGATGTATGGAGAGCTTATGTCCATGCTGCCATGAACCTATGGTTTTGATAGTGCCAGTAAGTAAGTAAATATGATTTGAGGGAAGTACATTATACAGGGAATGATTGAAAAGCATTAGCTCAGGGTAGGGATGTATGGAGAGCTTATGTCCATGCGGCCATGAACCTATGGTTTCGATAGTGTCAGTAAGTAAGTAAATATGATTTGAGGGAAGTACATTATACAGGGAATGATTGGAAAGCAGTAGCTCAGGATAGGAATGTATGGAGAGCTTATGTCCACGTGGCCATGAACCTATGGGTTCGATAGTGTCAGTAAGTAAGTAAATATGATTTGAGGGAAGTACATTATACAGGGAATGGTTGGAAAGCATTAGCTCAGGATAGGGATGTATGGAGAGCTTATGTCCATGCGGCCATGAACCTACGGGTTCAATAGTGCCAGTGAGTAAGTAAGTAAGTAGAAAATAACCAGTTTCCCTGTTTAAGATATCTTAAAAGTGACTGATAGATATTCAACTAAACTATAATAATAAATGCTACAACGTTAGTGTATGTCGTTTTAGTTAGCTTTTAACTTAAAAATTGGTGAGTGTATATGACAAATATTGATTATAAGTATTGACTTTTTTGTGATAATGGAAATGATATCTAATACCTCTATTAGATGAAAAGCACAAATAGAAGTTAGTGTGAGTCGTTTTGATTTGTTAGCTTTGTAACTTTAAAGACTGAAGTATGTAAATGTGAAGTGCATATTGTGAGACGCAGTCGAAGTACTGAATTTGATATCAGAAAATGTAATTCCAAAATGGTGTGTAGGCATGACATTTGTTAATATAAATTTGGGAATTTTAACATTATGAGGTTTTCTTAATGAGAATTCATGATTCATTTGATTCCTACAACATTTGTTATTAACACATTGGTGACGGGCCACGGAGATCTCCGTGTTTAAATGGCCAGTGCTAAACGACGGGTCACGGAGATTTCCGTGTTTATGTTTTCTATGGTTTACCAGCCTCTTCGCTGTTGAAGGAGCATGCAATTTTGTTTTTTCTCATTGTGAAATAAACTTTAGTTGTTTTTGTACCCCTCTCTTCTCTTTTACGAAATGGCCAACTTTACAGTAAGAGTTTACAATTTTAAGACAGACGGCTGGTGAAATATGGAATTTTAGTGCCGATAGTTAGGTGATTACGGGATACGTACGTAACCTGTAAATATATGTTGCAGAGGAGAAAAATTAGAAGAAACACTATTTTGCGTTCTGGAGCCGAATTTATATCTGTGGCATCATGTCAACCAGGATAATTATTATAACAGTGTGGTTATATCCGTAAATTTGCTCGAAAGAAAGACAATAATTTGTGGAACAATAAGGATTAACAAAGGGCTTCCAAAATCATTTGTGGAAGCAGGAAATAAACTCAAACCAGGAGAATGTGTATTTTGTCGTAAGAGGGGCCTTTTGCTACAAACATCGAAAGATAAAAGAGACGTAAGAATGGTTAGCACATTGCATCAGGCAACACAAGAGTGGGAGGGGTAAAGTTGTAAAAATGCCCTGTTGAATAGTTCAATATAACAAGTATGTGAAAGGTGTAGACAGGGCTGACCAGTACCTATCATATTACTTCATCCTTAGAAAAACAGTGAAATGAAGCAAGAAAGTTGTATTGTGGCTTCTGAATTGTGCACTCTTTAATGCTTTTTGGGTCTATAAATTTCAAAATCCTAACAACAATATGTCAAACAGAAATTTTTTGCTTGAAACAGCCTCTTGTTTGACAATCGTGAAATTAGGAACAGATGACAGGGAAGAGGAGGGAAGACAGAGTGAAAAGGACACCATGTCAAGACCCACCGAGAAGGCTGAGAAATGAAGAAACATAAATTAACACCAACTGTGTCTGAAAAAAAAACTTCCAAACCTTGCCGCATTTGTAGTGAACACAAGAAAAGAAACTCGCTACATATGCTCTCTTGCCCTGTACCTTTACATAAAGGGAAATGTTTCCAACGCTATCAAACCCTCAATTTCTACTAGAAGGTCTCGTGAGAACACTAATAAAGATTTACATATGCATTATTGTTATTGACTGTAAATATATTGATGTAAAAATCACACTGTGCTAGCGCGGTTTAAAATTTAAAAGTCCACACTACTGACAGAAATGTCCGGTCTAGCAGCGGTGGGTGGAACGCACAGCAGTCGGTCACCAATGTGTTAATATTGTCATGGTTACAATGACATAGTTTTTCTGTGATCATTTCAACGAAATAAATATGAATTAAAATTTGTCGTATTTTACATAATATTATACATGAAAATATAGGCTAATTTATTATTATCATTTCATTAGATAAAACATATTATATGCATTTAGACATAATATTATTCAACGACCGTGATCCAAATTGTTAAAATATGCATTGCTTTAAATTTTTCTGATTTGAATGAAATTGCTAAATATTCGTTGCTTTAAATTTTTCAGATTTGAATGAATTACCTGGCACTCAGGACGAAAATGTTGTAGTGCTGGCGGAATTACCTGGCAACTCTCAAGATGTGCTAATAATTGATTTTACTTTGTTTTATTTATAAATAGTAATTCCCAACAACGTATTGCAAAGTTATTAGATAAACTATTACCAGGGAGTATTGCGATTATAAATCTGATGGTAGGACATTGGACTACAGACTAGACACCACCTTATGAGTTCTGCTAGGATTAATTTGAACCTGATGCTGTTTGCAATTTTTAAGTTTTCTGCCTCCGGGCAAATTCAAATAGATTTTACTCTGTGCCTAATATTTTAGTTGTTTTTAAATATTCCTCTTGAATTTACTGATTTGTATGTGTATTTAATAACTATTGAAGTAATTTTTCAATAATCAATTGAGTTGGTGTTTACTTGATGAAAATCCATATTTTATTAATTAAATAAAAATAAAACGTTTTATTTGATTTTCATATTTATGATATAATTCAGTGACAGCTGTTTCGGTACACTGTACCTTCTTCAGACATGTTAACAAATTATGAATTGTGTTCCAACTGATCTAAGCAACAATACAACAATATTTATTTAAATTTTTTAATTTAACAAAGGGGATTCATTCAAATTAAGTTGAGAATTTAACAGTTTTTTACTACTTTTAAACTTATTAATTTCTACAGCCTCCAAAAGATCTAACTTCTTACCCTTATCACAAATATGTAAAATTTCAAAATTTGGATCGAAACAATGATTAAAATTGGAATAGGTGGTTAGTATAGTTTGAATTTTCTAAATTTCTGTTATATGCTCTCATGTGTTCCTTTATCCAAGATATAAAAGGTCTACCAGTTTGTCCTATATAGACATTGTCACATGTGCCACACTTCAATTTATATACACCTGATAATTTTTTTTTTGTTTTGGTTTTATTGTTTTTTATTATATTTTGTAGAGTTTTATTAGTTTTAAATGCCACATTAATGTTCAACTTTTTGAAGTGTTTAGATTTTCTTTTTTTTGAAAGTGGGCCTATGTATGACATTACGACATATTTCTTATTGTTTTCTTTGGGTACAGGAAAAACTTTGTTAATTGCTTTTTTGTAATTAATCTTCTTAATTAAACATTCTATAATTTCAGGGTCGTATCCATTATTAACAGCCAATTGTTTAATAATATTCAATTCATTATTATGTTCCAAGGGTGAAAGAGGGATATTTAAATATCAACACTTCAAAAAGTTGAGCATTAATGTGGCATTTAAAACTAATAAAACTCTACAAAATATAATAAAAAACAATAAAACCAAAACAAAAAAAGAAAAATTATCAGGTGTATATAAATTGAAGTGTGGCACATGTGACAATGTCTATATAGGATAAACTGGTAGACCTTTTATATCTCGGATAAAGGAACACATGAGAGCATATAACAGAAATTTAGAAAATTCAAACTATACTAACCACCTATTCCAATTTAATCATTGTTTCGATCCAAATTTTGAAATTTTACATATTTGTGATAAGGGTAAGAAGTTAGATCTTTTGGAGGCTGTAGAAATTAATAAGTTTAAAAGTAGTAAAAAACTGTTAAATTCTCAACTTGATTTGAATGAATCCCCTTTGTTAAATTAAAAAATTTAAATAAATATTGTTGTATTGTTGCTTAGATCAGTTGGAACACAATTCATAATTTGTTAACATGTCTGAAGAAGGTACAGTGTACCGAAACAGCTGTCACTGAATTATATAATAAATATGAAAATCAAATAAAACTACGTTTTATTTTTATTTAATTAATAAATTTTTCAATATTTTAAAAATAATATTTGAATCTGCAATCATATGTCATTTGCATTTCCAGTTATATGTGTTACTTGAAATCCTTTCCTTTCGATCCAGATCATTTTTTTAAATGTTATTTCAATACTAACATTTGATTCTATCAAATATTCACTGTTAACTAATTGCATGTACAAAAGGAAAATTTTGTATAATTTTAGCACTTATTAAGATTCTACTCTCAAATATTCATAAGTAATGCCACGAGTGATTTCCAATTTATCTAGATAATTTGGAAATCAAGAGTGACATTTGTTAGGACTATTTAACGAATAAAATTAAGCTGTTTATCACAAATCATTATTTAACTATAGTTATTTTAAAATATTTATATATTTAATGTAAACGGCTATGTTTGAAAACAATTGAGAAATGATTGGTACACTTCATTTGCTTCTTTTGTTTATCACTGCAACCAGATCATATTATTATTGCGAAATGAACACAATATTGTAAGAATGCACTCTAGTGGAGAAAAAATGAAACACATCAAACTGTATATTAATTCATTTCTGATGTCCTATGATGTAAATATGACAATTATATTTTTTGGAATGTTACCTGGGAAAAAATACATTTAAGAAAGTGCAAACAGTGTTTTTTTTTGTGGTGTAATCAATTGCTACAAATGTTTTTATATTAACTCCCGCATGCACTATGTGTATACATTCATGCACTGTATATATATATATATACTCTGGTAGCCGTATTTCTTGGGGGGTCAGTCACTGCAAAATAATGGTATGACCTATTCAGAATGTTAAAAAGGAGGTGCTTTCTTTATTATGATAAACTTTAGTTGGTAAATTCTAGGCGAAACATGACTGTGATTGGTTGTAAATAAAAAATCATTGATTTGTGATTGGTCACTGACTTCCATTTGGGGCATGAGTTAAATAGTCACTATAAACTAATTGCATTTACAAAAGGAAAATTTTTCATTGTCAAAGATATTGATCTCAACACAACTTTGTATAATTTTAGCATTTATTATTTCAGGGCTCCTCTTCAATTCAGAATTGGAGCCATCCAGAGATGTTGCGGAAACCAATTCATCCGGCACTACAAATTCCTGATGAAGTTGAGCACCAAACAATATTAGGATCCACTGATGTGGTGCCTGTGGATTGCACTCCAAAGCATCCCATTTCAGATCGGAGCAAGAGGAGGCGCCCTGAAAGTAAAAGGCAGCAGAAGGCCTCAGATATCCAAAAAAAAAGAAAAGAGGCTATAGTTAAGTGCATGGAGGAGGCCTCATCCGAACATGCACTTAACGATGTCCTGATTAATTTAAGAGCTGAACACGAAAAATTAAAAATTAAATATGAAACAGAATTATACAAATTGAAAATAAAAAGAGAGGAAGAGCTGTTAAAGCAAGAAGAATTAAAAACAGAAATTATGAGAAATAAAATGAAAATGTAAAAATCACTAACAATTCAATTTATTATTCTTTGTTACAATATTAATCCAATGAACCTTATTTTCCATTCATATGTGAGGAAGAAAGTGATAATTGTTTCAAAAATTAGATCAGTTTCCATAATTGAATCAGACATTTTTACACCTCACAGTGTGATTCTCACCAAGACTTGTTTAGTAGGCATCTCATCCGTCATCAATTGAACTTCGATTAGTCGAGTTGAGGCATAAAAAGTGTCAAATTGAATTATGTAAATTGATAATTCACCTCATAATGTTACTTCACAGAGTCATTTTATTAAAGTATTTTAGATCAATTTACCCATCTAAACTAGAGTTTTGTTGGAAGTTTACAACAATGTGCTTTCACTTTCTATCTCTCATAAATGTCATTACCATCATTGTAGCTGTTAGATGTTATTCATAAACTGACAAGTCACCAGTTGCATATCAACTATTTGCGTTATCATGATGTCAGATAAGCTCTTGCACTGCATATTTTGATAATGTTGTCTGTATTTGGCTTTGAGTGTTCTTGGTGTGTGTTTGTCTTGTATATAGGGTACGTCTAGTTTCTCGTGTAAGTGTGAAATTTGTGCCTGTTGGTAATTATCTGGGGTACTTTATTTTGGATTATTTGGAGATCTTTAGTTTAAGTAGATCAGTGGGTATTTCATTTTCACCAGGTGCTTTGTTACTCTTTATATTTTTTTAAAGCTATTTGAAGTTCTTCTAAGGAAATAAAGTCTCTATAAATTATCTGGCTCTTGTATCTGTAAAGAGGGATAGTTGTTTGTCCATAAATTTTGATAATCATTAATCCATTTATCATGAGGAATTATATTTATTCTAGCAATATCTTTGTTTTCACTATTTAAATTTTTCAAAATTTTATATATTGATGGTTGGGCCTTCTTACATCATTCTCCAAGAAGGATACAAATTGTTCCCAACTTTTCCGGTGGTGCTTGCGGACTTCACGTTTGGCAATGGCTCTTTTTCTGTGGTATTCTATTTTATCTTCATCTTTTTTTGTACTAATGAATTGTATATATGCCATCTGAAAAGATGGCACGAAAACCACTTTCTCAGGCCGTAACAGTTCTTCTAGGACTAATATCTGGCAGGATGATGATTATGATGATGGAGATGTTTAGTATGGCAGTTTGCTGTGTGTTCGCAGGCCGGGCTAACATTATAGTATATATTTAATTAATTATAGTAGGATGTAAAATTCATTACTGATCTTATAAATGTTGTAGTATTGTAGCTTGTCAGTGTCCAAGATTTGAGGAGAGGTTAGGTTGATACTTTTAGTGCAATTAAGATTTTTAGAACAGTGATGTGCTGTTCTAAGGTGAGTTTCCTGTCTAGATACACGCCTAGGTATTTAACTGCATGAATTGGAATGTTTTCTTTAAGTTTCTTGGTGAAGCATCTTACTATTTCCCATATGCTGTTTTCATCTATTGCAGTATTCAGTGTAGTGTCCAGTTTGTTGGGTTTGTGTTTTTGTATTAGTGACTTCTGGTTAGAAAGTTTAGGTGCTGTTTTTGTTGGTGTTTATCAATTAATGAATTTTGAAATTCCTAAGAAACGTGATTTGGCATGGAGGTTCATTGATCTACTAACAAATGGAGGAGGAAGCATTGAATCTCTCTCCATGGTGCGACAGGCCTACCAGCCGGCCTCACATCCATGTGATTAATATGGTCGGTTCTCCTGCTGTTACAGCTGGTTTTCTCAACCTGGAGTCACTACTTATTGTAGCTACCCAATTGCCTCACAATGCTGGGTGGGCACCAGTCCCATACTGGCCGAAATTCCATGAGGAAGTTTTCTTCCCCCATGGAGACCCGAACCAGCACAAGTCCCGTGGCTCTGCGCCAAGGCATCTTGTCTTAACCACTCAACTATGGCCTGGGAAAGATATTGAATTACCAATGACAAAACAACCAGTACAAACTGAAGATGGTGGATTATTAGTTTCTCCAAAACCTGGCTTATAAAGTTAAGTGTAATTTTGATAGCATTTAATGATACGAAGTTGAGTTCCTATTTCCTAAATCTACACACTTGTATTGCATACTACTTTTCGAATTATGTGTATTAATATTAATTAAAATGTAGTAATATATAAATTGAAATATTTAATATAAAGTATTACTATGAGAGAGGAATAGTTGAAAGTTGTTGAACTTGCCACATATTTAGTTTATTTTCTATATTAGTATTGCATTTTCTTTATTTGCATAGCAATTCATTAACAATTAGATTCCTTGGTGTGGCAAAGAAGACTAATCTAGAAGCCCATTGTCATTATTACTTCAAATAGATTAAATTGACCTACATTTTACCTGGATATATCTTCCTGTCTCAATTTTGCATTAAAATCTCCTAAGATAATTTTCATACATCATGGAAGCCCATAAAATACACACAGTAATTCAACATAAAACCCGTCCTTATTTTCTGTGGGATGTACTTTTACTATTGCACAATCATTCCATTTACCCTTTAAAATTATGTATGATAACCACAGACCACAAGTGAAGGCATTAAAAATCATTAAAATAGGTAGTCAAAAGGGCATTATAATAGCTATAAAAGGGAATTAGAAAAATCTTGCACTAGACCCCTTCATGTAATACAATAATTTGAAGCCTAGTAAAGTGCTGCAGAGATCTATGTCCCCTATCGCAGTATGACAGGTTGGGGAGCAGAGGTACATCAGGTACAATGGATTTAAATGTCAGTATTTTTAACGAGGCTTTCACAAAGATCTGAAATACCCGTAATCTCCTTTTCTCCTTTAGTAAGCATCCATGTTTCGCATCAATTTAATGTAACTGGTAGGATAATAGTTTTATATATTTTCAGTTTAACATTTTTTTGAAAGGAGTTGGGACGTCAAGAGTCGCTGTAATGCATAATAACACATTATTTCCAGAATTGAACCTATGTTTAATTTCTTTGTGCATCTCATTCCTGTTTGTGATTATTGTTCTTAGGTAATTGAATTCAGCCACTTCCTCAAAATTTCCCTCATTTGTCATTAGCTGTCTATTTCTATTATATAATGTATTTCTGTGTGTGAACATATATATTTAGTTTTATTGATATTTACTTCCAGTCCCAATTTCTTAGTGTTACTCAATAGTGTGAATTCGATGGCTTGCTCTAGTACAAAATTAAATAGTAGAGGAGATAGTGCATCTCCTTGCTTCAACCCATTCTGGATTTCAAAAGTATCTGAAAATTGTTTGCCTACACGCACCCTACTCTTTGTGCGATTTAGACACATTCGTATAAGTCTAACCTTTTAGGAATTCAAAACTCCAGCAGGATACTATATAACTTCTCCCTCTTAATTGAATCATGCCTTTCTGAAGTCTACGTATAGTGTGTGTACAGTACTATTATATTCCAATATCTTTTCTAAAATCTGTCTTATACTAAAAATCTGATCTGTTGTAGACCTGTTTCTTCTAATCCACATTGATAATCTCCTAGAATGTCATCAATATAGGGAGTAAGTCGTTGCAAAGAGAACAATTATGAACTGACTGAATAACAATAATGTACATTTGGTGAAGTCACTTTCATTCTAATGGTTATAGAAATAAATTGAAATATTCATGCAGGCAATTTTTAATTATAAATAATAGATAATCAAACAAAGCCAACAAAAAGCATTTATTTTGTAAATTGGGGATTTATATTTAAAAAGGCAACATAAAACTGTGGCGCTTCAATCAGAAAGCTATAATTCTTACAGATTCACTCTTAAATTGAAGATAGATTTGACACATTAAAAAAGGTATTCTGCCAAAGTTCCAGTCTCTTGTGATAACCTATTGCTAACAGACTTAACATCTCTGATAGCTGAGAGAATCCTCCTCTGAATTAAGAAAAACATCCCAAATTCTGGCCATGATACACCCCCATAGTATAATATAAAGCTTCCTGAACCTACCACCTTATCATGGCCATCTAACTTCCTATAGAATGATTTTATCCGAGGGAGATTTATCTAACTGCTGTGTTAATACTTGTTATGGCACAATGTTATATAATGTCCTAACATTCCATGTTCCTAGGAACATATCCCTATACTTAAACCTTTACCATGGGTTCCCTGAAGTAGTCTCCACCCAAAGATTCGATTGGGGGCTATTATACCCCAGTGGTACCGCATGTCCAAGTTTCTCGATGGTTATAGTTTTATGGTGAAAGATCACTCCTTTGACGAAGCTACCTTTTTTTAATGTTTTATTTTAGGAAGTAATATTTTGAGGATCTTCTAATTAAATTATTTTCAGTCTGTGAAATCTTACCTCAATATTAATGTTGATTTGTTCTTGAACATGTTTCAATTAGTCTTATAATCATCTTCAGCATCATGGCCAGACTGGTTGGATTTACAACATGAAGATGATTAGAAGACTAATTGAAACATGTTCAAGAACAAATCAACATTAATATTGAGGTAAGATTTCATGGATTCAAATTAATTTGAATATATAATGTACTTCGAAAATTATTTATTCCTTTTTTTCCCCCCAGAAATTATTGTACAAATATGTGAGAATAGTTACAAGCATTTTAATGTAGAGAAAGGAAAAGGAGTTGTTCTGTACAGTGAATTCACTGCCTCAAACAGGTGGATAATTAAATCTAATGATTGGAGACAGGTCCTGCAAAACTACCATTTTAGCATAGTAAGGTCTTCTTCTTCTTCTTCCTTCCAAGTATTAGGCCAAGGCCTGTTACGATCCTATAGAAAATTTTCCCTCCAGCGTTTCATAGGACAGCCCAGTGATCTTCGTCCTCTTGTTATGTGAGGCCAACAGCCGGCTGGTCAGCCAAAAGCCTTCTAGGCCTGTCGCGCTTTGAGTTTATTTATACCAAGAAGATCGGGATAAGTAGATTCCCAGGCAAGCGTGCTCTGCCATACCGTTCATCTGATTGAGATGGGGCTTTTTGAAAAACGTTCAGGAGATTCTGGGAATGAACATAGGCTATACCCCTAAAAATCTCCCTTTGTAGTGAAAAACGTGAAGTCCCTATTTTGACGCATAAATGGCTTACGCTGCCTAAAACATAACAAATACACAAATTGATGTACACAGAATTGAACATCTAAAAAAAACTATACAAAAAAAGTAGAGTATAACAGTGCACGGCTGGTGGTAAAAACACATTAACATTTATTTAGGCGTAGCAGCGCATGTCGGGTATTAGCTAGTCTAATAGGCCTTTATAAAAATGAATGTTTGTTTGTTTGTTCGTACTTTATGCGCGGCCATACCGTTGATCCGATTGTGATGGGGCTTTTTGCAAAATGTTCAGGATATTCCCGGGATGAACATAGGCTATAAGAAAGTTGTGATACTCAATTCCTACACCTTTAAAAATCGCCCGTTGTAGTGGAAAACGTGAAAAAAGTAGCACTTTGGACACTAAAATGGCTTAAGCTGCCTAAACCATAACAAATACACAAAATTAATGTACACAGAATTTAATATCTCAAAAAGGTCTACAAAAAAGCCCGCGACAGCATATGTTTATCTCTTACGGATAACTCACAATAACCATTTCTGTCTTTCATTGATGCCAAGAAGATCGAGACAAGTACGTAGATACCTGTGCAAGCATGGCGGGTATTCTTTTACGGATAACTCACAATAACGAATTTTGTCTTTTAGCTCATTTATGCCAATAAGATCGAGATGCGTAGAATCCCGGGCAACACCGGGTAATCAGCACGGGGAATCTTAAAATAATTACGATATACATTTACAATTATTTTTCATGTTACTTATTCAACTAATCATAAGAAGTGCATTAATTTTCGTCTTTCAGCTCATTTATGCCAGGAAGATCGGGATTAGTAGATTCCCGGGCAACGCCGGGGGTATCTAAAAAATATAAATTTGTAGTTATTTTTCCTTGTACTTATTCAACTAAACATAAAAACACATTAATTTTCATTTATTTAGTCGTAACAGCGCACGCCGGGTATTAGCTATTCCGATATAAAAATCAGATGTGTTACAAATGGGGCGAGGTAGTAATAATATGAAACATGTGATGTTAAGTTTTTACGGTTTTTGATCTTTAAAATGCTTATAGAGTATTTTCAGGTTGAACTATCGCTAAGAACTTTAAAACTATAAAAGTAAATTACTTTCTATGTGTGTAAGCATCGGCCGACTTTGACATCCATTACAAGTTATTTTATATAATCATCAATTAAAGATTGCGGTTGTCTTCCCATCGCGGATGATTAGCCATAAGAAGTCTTCTTTCACAACAATAGAACTAGTTCATATTCCTAGCACGACGCGTCACCAGGTCTGTAAAACTATGACTTGATTCGCAATTCAATTGTTTTTAAAACCGTCATCGTGGTATTACACGAGTGCATATATTTTACAAGACAATAATAATCATTATTATACAAGTTAAACTGCAGGTGGTGACATCTTTTGTTAATTATAGTGCCGCTATTGGGTGGTCTCTTTCACAAGTTTTTTATTTGAACATTTAACTTATTTGTTTCATGTACAACGTGATTCGAATTGTTCTTCACTGGACATATTTGCCCAAAAATTAAGCGTAATGCGTCAAATTAATTAATTGAAAGTTTTAAAATGAAAGGAATAAAACAAAATAATAATAATTATTATTATTATTATTATTATTATTATTATTATTATTATTATTATTATTATTATTATTATTATTATTATTATTATTATTATTAGACTCCGATGGGCAGGACATGTTGCACGTATGGGGAATGAAAGACTTGCATGGAAGCTTCTTGTAGGAAAGCCAGAGGGAAGACGCCCAGTTGGTAGACCAAGAATGAAGTGGGAAAATAACATTAACTATGATTTGAGGGAAGTAGATTATACAGGGAATGATTGGAAAGCATTAGCTCAGGATAGGGATGTATGGAGAGCGTATGTCCGTGCGGCCATGAACCTACGGGTTCGATAGTGCCAGTGAGTAAGTAAGTATTATTATTATTATTATTATTATTATTATTATTATTATTATTGGGCCTATTATTAGTGTTATGTCCACCGCTGTGGTCTCGAGGTACCGTGCTGCCTTGTCACGCAGCGGGCCCGGGTTCGATCCCCGGTTGGGGCAGTTTTTCTGGGTGAGGTTTTTCCTCACCTGTAAGACAAATGTCAAGAAAACTTTAAGGCCCAAACGGTCCCCGAAATCATATGGCCATCATCATCATCATTATCATCATCATCCTTCACCGGTGTGGAAAGCAACGGGAAGCTACCACGTCTACAATTCCCTAGTAAAGCTCCAAGCATAGCATGAAAATGCTATGATTGTAGTGAAAGCCCTGCCCTCGGGCAGAATTACTATGGATGGATGGATTATTTTTATTATTATCACAAAAACAACAAAAAAAGAATGTTTGTAATGCAATATTGTCAAAACCACAATAATATTATGTCTCAAATACATACATTTTGCAAGTAATAACAGTATATAAATTACATTGGACAGAAATTAGCTTCTGGTGAGCATTTGAGAAGAATAAACGTTAGAAATATTATTATAAGAGAAAATATGAAAGAGAAACTATTCCTAGAAGTAACTACCGAAACTATTCCACTAAGATGGTTTGAGATATGACACGAATGATGGAAGACATATTACCAAATATAATTTATGAATGAAATCCTTTAGGAAGAAAAAGAGTGGAGGACCAGAATTAACATGGTCAAAAGGGGTAGTCATAATAATGGAACAAAGAATATTGGTGGAAGGGGTGTAGAAAAAAAGAGACGAATAGAGATTGGCTGTAGAATCTTGAATTAGGCCAATAAGATAGCAAGGGCATTGTTAACCTGAGAATAATAATAATAATAAATATTATTATTATTATTATTATTTTAGTCAAATATTATTTGAAATGAAAATCTATGGAAATAAACAAGCGAAGAACCCATTGAAATCCAAATGAGGAGGATAAAATGGAGATGGAATGACCATACTCTTGGTAAAAATTAATATGTTGAGAGAAAATTCCTGCTTTGGAATCCTCAGAGTTAGAGGAAAAGAGTGCTGCAAGATATAATACGCCCATTTAATAGGGAAAATAGGGAAATAATTAAAGAAGGACAACTAGGCAAATTAATCGATCCCTAATTATTGTCCAAAATAGGCCGTGTCTAGATTCATAGAAAATGGGGGAAGACGAGGAACCGAATGATAGCAGTATCAAAATGATACGAACAATCATATATGAAAACCCTATAGGATTAATAAAAGGCCACTATCATGAAGCGGAAGCGATGTTATAGATCCGACCTTCTGCCATTGTGCTCCAGCAATCAAGTAAACAGAAACACAACGGAGAAGAAGTCTGGACTTTTTTCTTTTGTCAAAAGGGTTACCCGGCGGGGCCATTGTGGACGGTTTCCCAACAAATTATAATCCGTAACTGCGCACAAAGGACGGACAAAATCGAACAAGTGGCCGCAGTTTCCAAAACTGGGCTAGGCGGAGTACCTCTCCCACGGTAATTTAAACAAAACATGCCTGCGCGACGCAGGGGGTTCCTTTGTCGGTATGAGAATGAGACCGACACGAGAGCTTGTTAAATTAAAGGTAACTTTCGATTTGGCAATCCTGCAAAGTCGAGGAAGGGCCGGAATAATTTAAGGTGGTGAGGTGAACAATATATGCATAAGTCTAACACCCTAATGACTGCCATCAAAATGGGGGGGAGACCAACCAAAACGATTGTATCATCTCAATTTTGTAAAAGGTCGAATTAAGCCAGGTGGAAGGGATAATTAACAAATCGCCTATAGGAAATCAAAATACATTCCAGGTGAAAAGTCAGTCACAAGTGTGCGCGCTATCAGGGAAGGCGCATGTCACCGTGCCGAAGTTCAGGGCGTCGCCAGCAAAGTCTCCGCGCTATCAGTTTTTTTCTTACGTTTATCGTTTTTCTTTTTTTCGTTTATACTGGTTTTCCTTGTTGTTTTACTTTTTTTTACCTATTTGTTAACCTTCTTTTGATTCTCACATAGACACAAGGACAGGATACACACACCCAGACCCAAGGTGGAGATTCAAAATCCCCTACCCCGCCACGAATCGAACCCGGGTCGTTGGAGTGGAAGGTAGAGACTCCACCGACTACGCCACGGCGACAGACATTTTCAAATCATGTTTACCAGTGTAATTAGACCTGAGCCACCGTATCTTGCCATATGCCAGTCTATGTAAACGTTTACATTTTTTAGAGGAATTAAAGCCAATGGGTACAACTAGGACATGACACACACCCAGTACCAAGGTTGAGATTTTAAAATCCCTTACCCCGCCGGGAATCGAACCCGGGTCGCCAGAGTGGAAGGTAGGGACTCTACCGACTACACCACAGCGACAGACAATTAAAGCGCGCCTTTTTTGTTGTTGTTGTTGCTGCTGCTGCTTGTGATAGAATTGTCGATAGGGGCATATTTGCTTGCGTTAGTTAAAGTCAACGTAAGATACGTAAGAATACTTTAAGTCCCCAGATTGTAGGGACTTAAAGTCGAAGAAGTTAATAATAAGCAATAAGCGATAGCGATATATTTAATACAGATCGCTAGCATAAGAGTAGGCCGATTTCACACGCCGGGATCGAGAAGTATTTAGACACGATTCCGTCCACCTGTGACCTTCGACGTTGTGTGAGTTTGTCAAATGACCTGAGTGACAATAATGTGAAACGCCAAATTCTAGTTATCACAAGACGTCTAATGATTTCCAAGTACCCAACATCCCTCTCGTGTACCGAGAAAGATCTCTGCTTCTGACTAACGAATCCTAGCTAGACTGGTGCATAAAACCCAACCGAATACCACAAACCCAGTCCATGTTCCAAATGACGCCCAACTTAAGGGCTTAAGTACACGTCCATATCCCTTTTTGTTCCAAATGGCACCCAAAGTTTAGGAGCAGAACGGCACTACTAGCTGACCATTTATTCCCCAAGTCTATTTTCAACAGGAATACCATGACCGTAATGTAGAAAGAACGTGAACAGGAAACCAGAAGGTAAGAGAAGGTAAGACGTGGGGAGAGTTGAAGGATTCTAGCTCAGAGTATGGTGCACCGGAGTTGCTTCGTTGAGATCCTGTGTTCTTGGTAAGAGTAATAGAAGATATTATTATTATTATTATTATTATTATTATTATTATTATTATTATTATTATTATTATTATTATTATTATTATTATATTAATTCAGAAAAAATATAATGGATGTGATTGAACACAGAAGGCTAAAATGGTATGCAGGATGGAAGACTACCAGAGGCCTTCTATGCATGAAAAATAGAAAGAAGGAACAGAAAAGGAAGACCAAGAACAACCTGGAAGATCAACATTCAAAATTCAATGAGGAAATTTGGTGTAACAGATGAAGACACGGAAGATAGAGAACGACGGAGAACTTTAATTAAGGGAAATTTGTGAATGTTTGTTGCAAACCGATAGTTTATAAGTCCTTAGTCATTTATATATATATATATATATATATATGCATTTATTTAATTCATGTTAATTACTAAGATTGGTTGGAGAAAACCCTCAATGATGAGGAAAATTGTCAAAATGAATAATAATAATAATTATTATTATTATTATTATTATTATTATTATTATTATTATTATTATTATTATTATTATTATTATTATTATTATTATTATTATTATTATTATTATTATGGAAGGAGAGTTGATGGTATGCTAAACTGTGCATTAATGGAGTAAAAATATCCTTTACAGAACAAAGGAATTGATTTATAAGGTCATTGTAGAGAATATTATGTTATATGGATCAGAGACATGGGCAATTAAAAAAATGTCAAGTTAACAATTTATTAGCAACAGAGATGGATTACTGGAAAAAAATAATCGCTGAAGTTGAGTATAGAAAAAAAATTATATAAACGTTAAAATAAAGAAAATTATGAAGTTGAAGGAAACATGTTACAGACATTTGAAGAAAGATTATTAAGATTGTACGTTCATCTCAAGAGTGACATCTGATAGGATCCCTAAGTAGAATTTGGTGTTAAGAGTAGAAAAGAAGATAAGGGAAAAAAGAAAGGGAAGACCTAAAGAAGGTTGGATGAATAGTGTGAGAAAAAGTGTGAGAGAACTGAGACTTAGAGATGAGGATGTTCAGGGCTGCTATAACTGGAGACTGCGAATTTCTTGATTGTGACGGAAAACCATTGTATTGTGGATAAATTCCGAAATAAATTATTATTATTATTATGAATTATATTAGATTGTCAAATAGAAACAATTGAATTGGTATGAGAACGTAACAAGAATGAAAGAACAAGTTACCTATAAGAGTATGGGTATGATGTCCGCCTGGCGGAAGAAAGAAAGGAAGAACTCGCAATTCATGGATCCAAGAGATAGGAACAGGAATGACTTGAAGATGGAAAGTCTATATGGAATGAATGAATAGGAATAACGAAAAATTAGACTAAAACCTTAGGATCAGGAAGATATACTTATATTGATATTTTATTTTTATATACAGAATTTTAATGTTTACACATCTTTCTGTGTCTAAAGTTTTATTTTTCTTCTCCACTCGTCTCTCTCCGTCCAATCCATGTCCTCCAGTCCTCTTGCTCTCATTCCAGTCCTTATTTCCTGCATCCACGAGTTTCGAGGTCTTCCTCTCCTCCTTCTTCCAGGTGGACACCATTCCAATGTTTTTCTGGGTAATGTTTCTTATTGATATTTTATATAGATCTAAATAAAATTATTATTATTATTATTATTTTATCATCATCATCATCATCATAATCACATTGGTCTTTCCATAGGCTTGGATTTGATCCTGGGAAGTAAAGAAGTTGACATTTTTCTTCCTATAAATTGAGTAATGGGTACTTTCCTGGGGGTAAAATCAGCCAGAACATTAAGATAGTAATCATATCTGCTTCGAATATGGTAGCTAAGGTTTCACTTTAATAACTCAGTTGGCCTTGATGACTTGTTAACGGGGTATGTTTTCGTTTGCTGTTGACATTATTATCGTCACATTATGGGAATATTAAGAAGAATATCAAGAAAGACTAAAAAAAAAATTAAGAAACTTTTATAAAATATTAACAAAAGAAGAAGATTTATCATTATTTCGTTATTTTCAATCAATATTTATTCAACAATTTTCTTAAGGATCATATAATAAAATAAAAGGAATTTTATATAAGAAATATTATTACTGCAGAAAGAACATTAGAATGGTTTGTACACGTTAAAGGAGGAGTGAACAATTAAGGTTATGTTATAGCGTAATGGAAAGAGAGAAGAAAAATATGTAAATAAAGGAACAATAGATTGGTCAAAATCAACAGGACTATTACAAGAACTCAGATAGTGGTACTCTTAAATGAAATTATGAATAGGTGTTTTTTTATGTTGACGGATAACTAGCAAACTAGGGTTTCAATATTGTAAAAAAATCTTATATATATATATATATATATATATGTATATTAATGTGTAGTATAATGTCAGGACAAGGGGTGAGATTTTACATAGCTCATATTGTTGCATGTCTGTGATATACAAAGATACCTGCCGGCTCACCAGGTATATTTCACCATCATAGGAAAATATTAAATTTACTGGAACGAAATAAATAAGTATGGAGAAGTCAGTCACTGCAAAATAAAGCTCTGACCTATTCAGAATGTTAGAAAGGAGGAGCTTGATTTTAAAGTGGTAAAATTATATTGATAAAACCGAGGTGAAAAAGCCTGTGATTGGTTGTAAATCAAAATTCATTGAAATGTGATTGGCCATTGTCTCCCATTTGGGGCATGAGTTATCATCATCATTCGGTATCATGGCAGCTGCCGCCGTCTTCCGGAAACCAAACGCCATTCCTCTCTGTCCATACATTGATCTTCCTCCATTCCTCTGATATTCATAGCTGCTTGTACCCCTTCTATCCAAGTTTTCTTCGGTCTTCCTCTCTTCCTCCTTTCCATTGGGATTTCAAAGTCCTTTTTTCTTTTTATGATGAACGAGGAGCTGGCCCGATGCATCGACCCCCAACCTGGGGGACGGGTAAATTTTGTTCAAGGTTTTGTTCCTCTTGCCTTTGATAGTCCAGTATCTTACTGCAATGCAGCAGCGCTAGTTTTGGTCCGCCCTGGATATTTTATTTCCCCATACCCGCCATATCTGGTGAGCATTCCCCTATCCGCCACCTGGGGAGGCGTCCGATGGGAGACTGGCAACTCCACACAGACACGGCCGCAGGTTAAATAATCAATATAAACTTTGCGGCAAATAACATTTAATCAATAAAATAAGCATCATATTTTACGTAGTGATTTTACTGAAAATAGACCTGAGAGAATAATTCGGTCAAATTATAAATATAGAATATTTTTATAAAACATGTTTATAGTATAGATTCAAAATGTTGAATCGAATGCAATTAAAACTCTCATAATGGGAAACAGCACAATGTAAAAGGGCATGAACATGAATTATTCCAATTGATGGTAATGATGTTGAACTTGTGGAACATCCTATGAGAGACAAGAAGTGGTGTATAGAAATGTCGCTTGAAATAATACAAGACAGATCATTTGGCGGCATAATAATGTTACTTGCGAATAGTAATTCCACCCAGACTTAACATCCCGCTGCATAATCTAGACAAAGACTCCTACACGCGATAACTTAATTTGATTATCACTAGATTTCCAGACAAAGCTGTTGTATCTGTTCCTTCTTAAATCTAACCGCAATAATATTTAGTTCCCTCACCTCAAAATATGTTATATATAAATAATAAAATAGAAAATTTACCTAACACCATGTTGGGCCCAAAATACGCCGCATCCTTAAAAATCGGGAAGAAGAATATAAAAACTGCACGAAAATAATTTTACTTTATTTTAAACATAACATTAAGCGACAACGGCTGTGGTAAGAGGTAAATAGTTTGAAATAAAAAAAGAATATACATATATATATATATATATATAATTGTTTTAATAACGTCAATTATTCGGTCATAGTTGCAAGAATATGGAGTCTGACAGATATTCGATAATTATTAAATGAATAATGCTTCCTAAGACATATATCCCCTATCTATGACAAAATTGTGCACTATATTTATAATTATGCGTGTTCGACGTCTGCCTCATATTAATAAACAGGGATTTATAAGAACTTATATTGGAAAGTCTTTGCTGTCTTTTATAGTCCTGGGTTCGTTCCTTTTCATTACATGTTGATAATCCTCAACCCTGAAATAAAAATTAGCACGCGTTTCAAGTGTTGAGCCTATGTTTAATGTCTTTCTGCATCTCATTCGTATTTGTAAATATTGCTCCCATGCAGGCTTATTTGAATTTAGCCACTTCTTTAAAATGCCCTCATGTATCATTAACTTCCCATTTTCATTACCGGTATATAACATATTCCTTCGTGTAACCATATATTAAGTTTTATTGATACTTATTTCCATCCTCAGTTTTTTAATGTTTCTTAACAGAATGTGCTGGCTTTTCGTATCTCCTCGCTATTGCCTTATAATGTTATAATACTACGTCTTCACCAGCAATGCTTTTAGCTTTAATATATATATATATATATATATATATCCCCATCCATAGTAATTCTGCCCGATGACAGGTCTTTCACTTTCATTCTATGCTTTGCAACTTTACTTGGGAAATATAGGTGTGGTGGCTTCCCGTTGCTTTCCACACCCCTTAAATATATCTTAAATTATTCAGTCTGAATATATTCATTTTTAAACAATTCTAAAAAATCACCCTACTGGTACACTTTTCTCAGAAACAGCTTGAAATAGTATTATGAAATTTTCAGAACACAAACTCGGCATTCGATAAATCTCCTATTGCTAAATGTGAAATTAGTACTTCAAAAACCACTTTTTGTAGACCTAACTTACTTATTTACTTACTTACTCATTGGCACTATCGAACCCGCAGGTTCATGGCCGCGCGGACATAAGCTCTCCATACATTCCTATCCTGAGCCAATGCTTTCCAATCATTCCCTGTATAATCTACTTCCCTCAAATCATAGTTAATGTTGTTTTCCCACCTCATACTTGGTCTACCAACTGGGCGTTTTCCCTCTGGCTTTCCTACAAGAAGCTTCCATGCACGTCTTTCATTCCCCATACGTGCAACATGTCCTGCCCATCGCAGTCTACGAGACTTAACTGTTCTTATTATATCTGGCTTCCTATAAAGACCATGTAGTTCGTTGTGATGTAGTCTTCTCCATTCACCTGTCTGTTCATCTCTCTTAGGTCCAAAAATTTTCCTAAGAACTTTATTCTCAAATACTCGTAACCTCCTTTCCTCCCTTAAAGTAAGAGTCCATGTTTCGCACCCATATAACTGGTAGAATAATTGTTTTATATATTTTCAGCTTAACGCTTTTGAAAGGAGTTGGGACATCAAAAGTCTCTGCAATGCATAATAACAGGCATTTCCAGAATTGAGCATATGTTTAATTTATTTGTGCATTTCATTCCGATTTGTGATTATTGTTCCTAGATATTTGAATTCAGCCGCTTCCTTAAAATTTCCCTCATTTGTCATTAGCTGTCCATTTCCATTATATACTGAATTTCTACGTGTGACCATATATTTAGTTTTACTGATATTTACTTCCAGTCCTAATTTCTTAGTGTTACTCAATAGTGTGTGCGTGTTGGCCTTTAGTATCTCCTCACTATCGGCCAGTAGTACTACATCATCAGCATAAACTAACAGCTTATTAATACCATTCAGTTGTAAGCCTTCCTCATTCTCTAAGGAGTTAATGGCATGCTCTAGTACAAAATTAAATAGTAGAGGAGATAGTGCATCTCCTTGCTTCAACCCATTCTGGATTTCAAAAGTGTCTGAAAACTGTTTGCCTACACGCACCCTACTCTTTCAGCCATTTAGACACATTCGTATAAGTCCAACTAACTTTTTAGGAATTCCGAACTCCAGCAGGATACTATATAACTTCTCCCTCTTAATTGAATCATATGCTTTTTTGAAGTCTACATATAGTTGATGTACAGTACCATTATATTCCCATTTCTTTTCTAAAATCTGTCTTATACTAAAATCCGATCCGTTGTAGACCTGTTTCTTCTAAATGCACATTGTTGATCTCCTAGAATGTCATCAATATAGGGAGTAAGTCTGCTTACTAATATATTTGTTAGAATTTTGTACGAAGTTGAAAGTAATGAGATGCCCCTGTAGTTGTCGCAATCAGTTTTATCTCCTTTCTTATAAATTGATACGATAATTGATTCCTTCCATTCATCTGGAAGAACTTCTTTTTCCCAAATCATACTAAGCAACCAGCGTATCTTGTCCATCAATTTTTCTCCCCCTGATTTTATCAGTTCTGCTGGGATCTCATCTGAACTTGATGCTTTGTACATCTTCAATTTTTTAATCGCCATTTCAACCTCTAATGCATTTGGTTCTGCGACTAACATTTCTGCTGTCTGTACTTATCCTCCTCAATGTCCTGTTCTGTATGTACATTTAATAACTGATTAAAGTAACTTTTCCATCTATTTAATATACTCCTAGAATCTGCAATCATATCCCCATTTTCATTCCAAATTATGTTTGTTCTAGCCTAAAACCCTTTCTTCTCTATACTAATTCCCTGATATAATTCTCTAATGCTCCTATTTTTTGCATTCATTTCAAGATCATTAATCTTCTCTCTCAAATATTCCCTCTTTTTACTCTTTAGTAACCTGGTGGTTTCCCGTCTAACACTACCCAATTGCTCTAAATTTACCTCATTTGGCTCATGTAACCATATCATTCTTGCCAGCCCTCTTTTCTTCACAATGTCGGCACATTCCTCATCAAACCATTTCTTATTTTGCCTCTTTTTTAAACAACCAATGCTTTCTGATGCTGACAATTTAATAGTATCTCTTATAGCCTCCCATTCTTTATTTATATCAGTTTCTTCTTCGTTTGCCACATTGTCATCTGAAGATTCCAGTACTTCAAATCTATTAGCAATTTTGATTTGATATTCTTGCCGCATTTCATCATTTTTCAAGTTTTTTATTTCATATTTTACAGAACTAGTTATAAGAATTTAAAAAAATTAAAATTCAATATTAATCTAATTTCAAAATATAGTTACAACAACAAAATTGTTAGGATAGATTTTTATTATAATTACTATTATATTAAAACAACTTTCTTATTTATTATAGAAGATGAGAAACGTGTACCTCAATATGTATGCGTTGACCAAACTTTCATTATTTAACCCATATCTTCCCAGTGCCCATTTTTTGGGTCGCGTCAGATTTTAATTTTTTAATACTATACTATGATTAACTTGGGGAATTTTTGTTCTCCAGTCTCTTGTTGGTAGTAATTAACTACGAGGGCGGATCGGAAAGTAACGCACAATAATTTTTTTCTGCCTTGGTATTACAGCTAGAATGTTGAAATTTCACAGAGATATAGTTTGAAGTTTTCACTACAGATGGTATTTTTTTTCTCAGGTGCACCTCTTGCGAGAGAAGCTTGAACTATGCAACAAAGATGGCGCGCATGCTACAGTCGTCCACCTGTGAGGAACAGTGAAGTGTTGTTCGATTTTTTGTGGGCCAAAGGGCATAAACCCAGTGAAATTCACAGGGACATGCGTGGCGTGTATGGGGATGATTGTATGGACCGTAGCAATGTCTCCAGGTGGTGCACATTCTTCCAAGAGGGACGCGTGAACCTTAGTGATTCGCCACGCTCCGGCCGGCCGACAAGAGCAGCAATCCCGCAGAATGTCAGAGGCATTGAGGCGGCAATTCTGAACGACCGGCGTGTGCAACTGCGAGCCTTATCGCAGAAGTTCAACAATTCCTATGGTGCGGTGTACGATATTGTTCATGAAAATTTGAAATTCCGTAAAGTTAGTGCTCGCTGGGTGCCTAAGAACCTGACAGACGACCACAAGGGCCAGCGAATGATGGCAAGCTTGGACCACTTAACGCGGTACACCGCACAAGGACATGACTTTCTGGAAGGAATCGTCACAGGTGATGAGTCGTGGGCGTACCACTACACGGGTTTATGCCCTTTGGCCCACAAAAATCGAACAACACTTCTCTGTTCCTCACAGGTGGATGACTGTAGCATGCGCGCCATCTTTGTTGCATAGTTCAAGCTTCTCTCGCAAGAGGTGCACCTGAGAAAAAAATACCATCTGTAGTGAAAACTTCAAACTATATCTCTGTGAAATTTCAACATTCTAGCTGTAATACTAAGGCAGAAACAAATTATTGTGCGTTACTTTCCGATCCGCCCTCGTATTTTAAATGTTCCAGTCAGTGTTGTTTAAATATTTAACAGACTGTGAGCCAATTAAATTTACAGTTTGATGAACATTATTACATAATTTCACCGATATTTTCTAGTATTAGAATCCTCTCTTATCAATTTTGATGCTTAGCATGAGAAAGTTTTATCTTAATATATAAAAATTTCGTGTCACGTTGTTTGTCCGCGGTGGAATCCTAAACTACTGAACCGATTTTAATAAAATTTTGCACACCGATTTTAATACAATTTTGATCCAACTTGAGACTTAGGGTAGTTTATAACAAAATTTATAGTCGCATTATTTTTTATTGCAAATTATTTTTTTATTATTTAACAAAGAGTTATAATTATCTGTGAGTTCCATACGATTCTAACAGACGGCGGTGTAAGGTAATTTGGTAAGGTAATTGGTTTATTATTTAACAAAGAGAGATCCAGATGGCTGTGCTTTTTGTTGCAATCGCGAATTTCAATTGAATTAAAAATATTGATTATTTCATAATTTAAGTGTGTTCAGTGTTTATTTTATTTTCAATATTATTAATTTCGTGTGTAAGTATTAATTTTAAATAATCTGGCTGAAAGACAGAAACTTAATTTAAAATTTTACGTATACCTTAGCCACAGCAACGCGTGGCCGGGACTTCTAGTAAAGTATGTAAATCAAGATGTAGGACATGATAGAACATGATTGGCCCATTATTGGTGCATTGGTGGGCGGTTTTTTTTATATGCGTTATATGTGCAAAATATGAAATTGAACTTGGATTGTATGTTTTTAATAGTTTCATATTTTATTCCAATTTGACAACTGATGAAATAATTGCCATCCTTGAACAAGATATTGGACACCTGAACTCCATGAGTTGAGCGACGGTCTACATGGGCAACTTTTTCACTTCAATGCGATTACTAGATAAACTTGACAAACTTGGTCATTACGGCACTGGAACCATTAGAAGTAATCGAGAATGCCTCCCCTCAAAGACTCAACAAGAATGCAAAAAACAGCACGTGGAACCTTTGATCAAGTTACGGATGTGAAGAGTAGTATAACGACAATAATGTCGTAACTGTGGCATCAAACAAGATTGGATGAGTCCATTGGGCACATCACGACACAATAGTTCGTCTGGCTTAACCGTGCAAGAAATTTGTAGAAAGAGACAGCTGAGCTCACCTCTCTCATTCGCACCAGTGTTGTCGGGGTTTCATCGCCAGATATTAATAGGCGTAAGGGGGAAGACGAAAACTAACAAAGTGCAGGAGACTATCGAATTAGGACACCAAAAATTCATCAAGATTTAAACATTAACTTTCTTCAGGAAGTGATGACTAAATTGGCACGAAAATTATATCAAAAAGCGACTCTGGGCGAAAATGCTCTTATCAATAGCCTAGGGGCATACAACGAAAAGGAACGGACGAAATATAAAATGCCAAAGTTCTATCTGGCCTAGAAAGTTGATGCTCCTAGGTCTACTACAAAAGTATAAATGACTGATTGAACTTAACACTTCCTAAAGAAGAGATCAAGGTGATTACACCGGTATCCTGCAGAACCTGAAGCGAGCATACCTCAAGAAAACTAACAACAGGGTGGGTTATTTCTTTTGTACCTGGGCGAAAGCGGTCAAGGATCTACCCTTGTATCTCCATCTCTCTCTTTGCCAAGTTAAGCCAGATATACAATAAAGCCAGCAGGAGAAGAAACATATTGAAGCACCACAGCCAGCTTGTTTAATAGGGTATTATATTCTACATGGGTGGCGTAGATAGATTCGATCAGAACGTAACTGCATACAGGATCGCAAAACGTATGGAAAATGGCACTAGCAACTTCTTCTGTTTCCGCTAAACGCATCAATGTACAATGCTTATCATCTAAGACCCCAGAAGGTAAACAAAACAATCCAAAAATTATCTGGCCTTTACAAGCTATGTTGTTCAAGTTTACCTCGGGAGATACAGTCAACGCCTTAGACTTGGACGATCACCAAGAGCTGTGAAGAAAAGAGTGCCTCATAGTGTAAGGTTGGATGGGAAGAATCATTTCTCGATATCGAATCCTACACAAGTAAGATGTGGAGAATGTCACAAAAAACACCACAATGAAAGTGTACTAAATGTAATGTAGGTGTATGTGTAAATTGTTTAAAAAATTTGCATTCGTTGTGTACTATATTAAATAGGAGAAATATATATATAGAAAAAGATAAAGACGTTTATGCGGTATTTGTTGACCTGGAAAAGGCCTTTAACAGAGTGAATTGGAATAAACTCATGAGGATCTTGAAGAAAATTGGCGTGAACTGGAAGGAGAGGAGGCTCATAAGTAATCTTTATATGAAACAGCGAATAAAAGTGAAGATAGGAGAAGAAATGTCAGAGGGAAAATAAATTGGATGAGGGGTACGGCAAGGATGTCCTCTATCACCTACTCTTTTCAACATCTACCAGGAAGACCTAATGAACTGCTTCAGGAAACTGGAGGCGTAAACATGGGAGGAAAAAGAATTAAGCGCATAAGATTTGCTGATGATATGGCTTTGCTAACAGAAGATGCAGTGACACTGAGGAACATGCCGATGGAACTAAATGACAAGTGCGAGGATTATGGAATGAAGATAAATATAAATAAGACGAAGGCCATGATTATAGGAAGGACACCGAGGAAGATAAACATGAGGATTCAAGATGAGGTCATTGATCAAGTGGAAAGCTAAAATACTTGGGTTATACTATCAGCAGTAACATGAACTGCGGTCAAGAAATAATGCAGAGGATAGCAATGGCAAAAGAAGCTTTTAACAAGAAGAGAAGCATTTTCTGCGGACCTTTGGCAAAACAATTACGGAGGAGGCTAGTGAAGTGCTTTGTGTGGAGTGTAGCATTGTATGGCGCAGAGACTTGGATATTAAGACGGAACGAGGAAAAGGGACTGGAAGCTTTTGAAATGTGGATATGGAGAAGGATGGAATGTATAAAATGGACAAAGTAAAAAATGAAGATGTGCTAGACAGAGTGGGTGAAGGAAGAATAATGCTGGAACTCATAAAGAAGAGGAAAATAAATTGGATTGGCCACTGCCTACTGCCTACTGACGGATGCCCTAGAAGGAATGGTCAATGGAAAGAAAGTTAGAGGCAGAAAAATACATCAGATGATAGACAACATTAAAATAAATGGTTTGTATGCAGATACAAAAAGGAAAGCTGAGTTAAGGAAAGGATGGAGAATGTTGAGTTTGCAGTGAAACACCTGCTCTTGGACAGAACACTATGAATGTAAAATGAATGTATATTACTTGATCGCGAACAGCTCAAAAAGGCGAACCGTTTTTCTCAATATTCTATGTTAGCTGTAAGAGGTTTGAAAGTTTTTTTTTTCCCCCCCTCAACTGATGTAAGTTGTCACATGTAGAATATGCATATCTACTGAATATTTTCATTCATTCATTCGTTATTAATATATTAGAAGAAATAACATGGTTTTGTTTGAGTAGTGGGACTATTATGTATTACAGGGACTGTTGTCATCCCAACTCCTTTCAAAAAAATGTTAAACTGAAAATATAGAAAAGTTATCCTCCCAGTTACATTATATGGATGCGAAACATGGACTCTTACAATAAGGAATGAAAGAAGATTACGAGTATTTGAGAATAAAGTTTTTAGGAAACTTTTTGGGTAAAAAAGAGATGAACAGAGAGGTGAATGGAGAAAATACTTAATAGTGAGCTACATGATATGTATAGGAAGCCAGGTATAATAAGTACAGTCAGTCTCGTAGATTGCGATGGGCAGAACATGTGGCACGTATGGGGGATGAAAGATTTGCATGGAAGCTTCTTGCAGAAAATTCGGAGGAAACGCCCAGTTGGTAGACCAAACATGAGGTGGGAGAATAACATTATCCATGATTTGAGGGAAATAGATTATAGAGGGGATGTTTGGAAAACATTAGTTGAGGATAGGGATATACGGAGGGCTTATGTCCGCGCGGTCATAAACCTACGGGTTCTATAGAACCAGTCAGTTAGTTAGTTAGTTGGCAGTGATATTTTATTGGCAATTAATTTGTCTCTGTGAAGTGATCGGCATTACCCTAAAAGGTTGGTCATTGCCGATCAAAACAATTATTAGTTTTTCCATTGAAGTCTATTTATATTATATATATTCTGTTACATTTATATTATAGTAAAACAAGTGTTGTGTCACATTTTTGTCAGTAATAACTCAATGAGAAGTATTTGCCAGTTACAGTTACACTCGTCAACATGATTTTTGTCTCAGAAGCACCAATAGTTGTACTTAATGCAGTTTTTTTATCGTGTTTTCAAATATTTAATCGGAATTTCTCCATCACCCACAGTTTTTCTTATTTCAATTTCAATTAATGGATTTAAATAATTCTTTTTTAATAAACGTTTTTTTTGTCCATTTGTCCATTGTATAATAAAACGGGGAACACTTTCATCAGGAGATTTCAGCTATTGAAACGAGATATCAAGGCAAATGGAATCCTAATATGCTGGCCGATTATTGTTGGACCATCATGAGAGATGCTCCACAGGCTAAATATGGCAGAAAATCGTAATTTATTGCTTTCTAGGTGAGTCCGAATGTTCGAAATTGTGTAGTTACGAATGTAGAAATATTAAAGTGTTTGAAATTTTAAATTCATGTCTCTCGGAAACCTTGCGCGATGGAGAAAACCCGATATCATATTTGAATTCAGGAGAAAAAATACTATCAGAATCACATATTTTTCTAACTGAGACAAAAAAAAAGTTTGTTTTTTGTTGCTCAGTTTTATTTTTCCTTAGGTGATCGGCATTCACCTAAGTTCCCCGACTTGTTCAATGTTACTCGGTTAATAATATAGATTTCCATCCACTGTTTAATAAATAGTATCACAAAATATCTGAGTAAAATATATTTTAAACCTCCTATCATTACACGCACATTGCCCCAAAAATGGGCCAGTGGATTTTACAAAAACCGATTACAAAAAAAAAAAAAATTGCGTCTAGCTTACATGTAAAACAAAGTATTCTAGACGTTTTTAATAGAAACTTTAAGAAACAAAACCTTTGGGAAGATATGGGTTAAAAATCAATTCAGACTGAATGGTTTATGATGTCTAAAATATCTGTAAATTTTGAATGACGCACCGTAATTGCTTAAATTCCCATATACCCAGTATGTTAATAGTGGTGGTGGTGAACTTCTATTCACATTACAACAGGGTTGAAGACATCATGATGAGATTTATTCCGTGCCATATCAGCTAATTATAAAACGTAAAATTGGAATTTTGGCTACTAAGGTGTCTCATTGGGTCGATATACGATATCTGACATCTGTAGGGAAACACGCGTAACTGAATTAGCGTTGTCTAGAAATTCCTAACAAAGAATAGGCTATGACTAGACTAAAAGGGCCGTAAACTAAATAACTAAGTAGCTAAGTAATATTGGAATTAATGCACTCAGGCAAGCTATTCCCATCAGGCATTTTTTTTTCTCCTTAGTTGTATTAAGTATTGTATGAAAACAGATGGTCTGAGTATGTCAGTTTCAATATTACGATCGTAATGAGCTGATGTGGCACGGAATAAATTTCATCATATTATTATTATCAGTACTCGAAATGGTCGGTTTACTACGTATTCCAGTACTTTTCTGTATTAACGAGTTTCATGCCGAATTTTTTTCTTTCTGAAATTCCTTAGGTAGATAAAATTTATGCAACAGTTAAATGAGTTAATTTCAGTTTTTTTTCATTTAATAGTATATTGCGATACGAATATGGTAAACACTTTATACAGATCTCGGAAATTTCAAAAAAATTGGCGCAAGCACCTCGTTTTTTTTTAAATTCCCGAGATTCCATTATGTGTTTACCACATAAGTACTGCATACTGTTTTTTGCACTATGTGTATTTATTTTAGTAATTAAGATATTTACTTACTTACTTACTTACTCACTGGCACTATCGAACCCATAGGTTCATGACCGCGCGGACATAAGCTCTCCATACATCTCTATCCTGAGCTAATGCTTTCCAATCATTCCCTGTATAATCTACTTCCCTCAAATTGTAGTTAATGTTGTTCTCCCACCTCATTCTTCGTCTACCTACCGGGCGTTTTCCCTCCGGCTTTCCTACAAGAAGCTTCCATGCACGTCTTTCATTCCCCATACGCGCAACATGTCCTGCCCATCGCAGTCTACGAGACTTGACTGTTCTTATTATATCTGGCTTCCTATAAAGACCATGTAATTCATTGTTATGTAGTCTTCTCCATTCACCTATCTGTTCATCTCTCTTTGGTCCAAAAATTTTCCAAAGAACTTTATTCTCAAAAACTCGTAATCTCATTTCCTCCCTTAAAGTAAGAGTTCATGTTTCGCACCCATATAATATAACTGGTAGAATAATAGTTTTATATATTTTGAGTTTAAGGTTTTATAATGGAGTTGGGATGCCAAGAGTCCCTGCAATGCATAATAGCACGCATTTCCAGAATTGAGCCTATGTTTAATTTCTTTGTGTATCTCATTCCTATTTGTGATTATTGTTCCTAGGTATTTGAATTCAGCCACTTCCTCAAAATTTCCCTCATTTGTCATTAGCTGTCCATTTCCATTATATAATGCATTTCTACGTGTGACCATATATTTAGTTTTATTGATATTTACTTCCAGTCCTAATTCCTTAGCGTTACTCAATAGTGTGTGCGTGTTGTCCCTTAGTATCTCCTAAATATCGGCCAATAGTACTACATCATCAGCATAAACTAACAGCTTATTAATACCATTGAGTTGTAGGCCTTCCTCGTCCTCTAAAGATTTTGATAGCATGCTCTAGTACAAAATTAAATAGTAGAAGAGATAGTGCATCTCCTTGCTTCAACCCAGTCTGGATTTCAAAGGTGTCCGAAAACTGTTTTCTACACGCACCCTACTCTTTGTTTTAGTAATTAAGATATTAGCTCAAATATTAATAAATATAATTGGAGATAAATGTTTGATTTCAGAAGGTTAATCGGCTGTATGTATTGCTATGGAGAAATAATAAAATTATTGGTCATGTCGCCATCTTATATTTGTTAAAACTGTAAAACCAATTTTATTTGAGATTTATTTCTGATTAAGGAGAAAGTTTTAGACGATGTGTGCAGTGATGATGAAATAGATGAGGCGTGGAAAGCTGGATGTGATGAATTAATACCGAAATTAATACAAATTGCTGTATCACTATCTATATTTCAAAATAAGTGTTTTACTTACCGCACTAGTGCTCTTGATCGTTTTTAAAGTATAGATATGTATTTTGTTTTCATAGCAATCAAGATTGTTTGCGGGAATGTCAAATTACGATGAACATCAACAATAACAGTAAGTATACAATAATAGTTACGTAGTACAAAAAGTTAGTACGTATATATTTATTGTTGCATTTATTTATCTTCATTTTGTTAGTTAACCCTAGCAATACCAACGGGGGGTACTTTATGTCCATCTTCTGTCATTTTAATCAATATGTCTTTTAATTTTTTCACTAGAAGCATGAAGTTTAATTGTTATTGTCAATTGTTGTCTCTAGTATTGAAATACGTAATTGTTTGTATGTTTTCATTATTTGTTATTTTATAAAACAATGATCTGTTATTGTCGTCATAAAGTACCTCCCCATCGGTGGTAGTTCTTGCGACGCATAACCTGTCTTGAATTTCTTTTCTTAGCTTCTTCTATAATGGTTTTATATCTCTAATTTTATTTTTACCAACAATATTGTTGGTTTATATAATTTATTCTTTCATTATTGATTGATCTCAAAGTTTGTTCTCTCAGTATTCAGTCTGTCTTTTGTGCAGTTATAGTAATTCACACGTGCGAGTAACAATATTATTTCAAAGTGCCTCGACGTCCTTCGACTGACAAAGAAATTATGGTTATATTTGATAATGAAATATTTTCAGATTTTGAATTTGATGATAGTGATGAAGTGAGTGAAACAGAAGATGAAAATGTTGTGCGTGAGCAAGTTGACGAAGCAATTTTATTGTCTTCTGACGATGATGATGAGAATCATAATCCATCCATAGTAATTCTACCTGATGGCAGGTCCTTCACTGCAATCATAACATTTTCATGCTATACTTTGCAGCTTTACTAGGGAATTATAGGTGTGGTAGCTCCCCGTTGCTTTCCACACCGGTGAAGGATGATGATGATGATGATGATGACAATGATAAGGATGATGATGATGGCCATATGATTTCGGGAACCGTTTGGGCCTTAGAGTTTTCCTGACATTTGTCTTACAGGTGAGGAAAAACCTCACCTAAAATAACTGTCCCGCCCGGGGATCGAACCCGGGCCCGCTGCGTGACAAGGCAGCACGCTACCTCGAAACCACAGCGGTGGACAGGGTCATAATAATAGTGTAAAATTGAAAATGACGTTTGTGCCATATACGTTATAGCCAGCGGAAGAATTTTCACATTAAAGCCTCCTCGGCCTACAAGACGTGCAGCACAAAATGTTGTAAAAGAAAGGGAAGGAATAAGAAATGCAAATAAAGTGAAATTCATTAGAGAATCATTTGACAAATTCTTTACACTGGAAGTTGTAATAATCATCATAAAACACACAAATTAAGAAGCAGCAAGAATAAATATACCAGCAATAAATATATGTTTATAACTTATCTGTATAGAAGTAGAAGGTGACCTGTATTTCAGATCTCTGGTCTAATATTTCTGGCAGATTCATATACAGGGTGTATAAAAAAGGATGGCATAAACTTACATGGTTGAAAGTACACGATAATAGAAGCAACAATGTCCCAGTAAACATGGGTCCGCAAACGAGCCGTTTGCGAGATAATTACGAATGTATGGTTACAAGCAAGCTGCCACTGACGTCATTGTTTGTAACTTCGTACGGTTTACTCCTTGCGCACTTGAAGCCGTCATATGTTCTTTGTTTACAAAACTGAACATTGCCGAGAGGTGGAGTTGTAATCAAACCATACACGCAGAACGTACAGGACGGATACAGTACACAGTCTCAAAAGGTATCAGTCTCGTCTGAGGAGTGCCACTTGTGCTGTGTTATAGTTACAATGGAACCTTACAGTAACGAAGAGTATGCGGATATGCATTTCATGTACGGTAGGGCTAATGGCAATGCACGGGAGGCTGCACGCTTGTACCAAGAAATATATCCTGATCGAAGACACCCCGAAAGTCGTACATTGACAAGGGTCCATGAGCGCCTGAGAGAAAATGGGGGTTTTGCACATGGCACAGCAGTAGGTAGGCCTGCTCGCATTACGCCTGAGGTTGAGGATATGGTGTTGGAAGCAGTACAGCTCTCTCCAGGAACCTCGACGAGAAGAATTGCCACACAAGTGCCTGTACTAAACCACAGTAGTGCATGGAGAATTTTACAGCGCAATTTACTGTACCCTTACCACCTCCAACGAGTTCAATGTCTCAATGATGCGGACTTTGTTCCTAGAGTGATATTTTGTCAGTGGATGCAACAACAGACTGTAGTCAACCCTCGTTTCGCATGTAACATTTTATTTACAGACGAAACAGGATTCACACGCGATGGTGTTTTTAATTATCATAATACACATTTTTCGTGTGAAATAAACCCACACGCTGTTCATGAGTCACCACATCAGCACCGTTTCTCACTGAATGTGTGGTTAGGGGTACTAGGTGATCATCTCATTGGGCCACACATTCTTCCACGAAAGCTTAATGGACGGAGGTACCTTAGGTTTCTGCGGCGTCATCTTCCAGGATAGCTTGAGGATGTTCCCCTTCAGCAACGTCGGAATTTGTGGTACATGCATGATGGAGCTCCGGCATATTTTGCTGCTGCTGTGAGACGGCATCTAACGCGCAGATATAGACCTACTGCAACTATTAGTAGGACCAGGTTTCTGCAACTAACTAAAATAATTAGATTTGATAATAGAGAAACCCGAAATGAACGCAGGGAACAAGATATGTTTGCAGCAATAAGACAGGTATTTGAAACAATGAACCAAACTTTGCTAACATGTTTTTTCTGCTGGGATTTATACTCTAGTTGATTAAATGAATTATTCCGTGGAAGGTGTCCATTCAAAGTTCAGGTGTAAGAAAGAAAAATACAACAAAAGTAGTAAAACAATAATTTGTGGCAATTGTCACAGGTATACTTACGGGAAGCATAGCAAGAAAACAGTGATTTGTTCAAAATGTGAACAGAGTTCTGAGGAGAGTGATGAGTGACACATACTACCATCAATGATTAGATTAGGGTATTGTCCTGAAATTATTGTTTCTACAAATATCAATAATGAATTTGCACAAATGTTCTGCTTACATTAAGACACAGACTACTATATCAGCCTAATAGCTAATGTGATTAGTGAAAATAAAATGCAAAACTAAGTTAAATATTACATAAATAAGCATGCCATTCTATAATAGTTCATTTTAAAACAAATGTGTTCAATGTTAAAAAAATACCATATATATTGTTTAAAGTAGTGGTCATAAAGTACCCCCCGTTTGTAGTATAAGTTTTGATTTATGGGTTGAATTGCTAGGGTTAAAGCATATAGAGAATACCGATAATTGACTAAATCCCACGCGGTTTCTTAACCATATAGATTTAGTTACGCTTACTCCCCTACAGATGTTAGCGTGTGATATGTGGTTAGTAAGTCGCGTTAAGGAGTCATGTAGTAAGAAACTAAGATATTACTCGGATGGAAGAAGTTACACAAATTTTGCTCAGAAGTATTTTTATTCAGACTTTAGGTTCTTTTACGAGCCTGAAAATCCTCAGACTCAGGATCAGTGCTTAAAAACCCTCCCGGAGGACTTTCCTTGGATTGTCCCATCCTGAAAAAACATCGACCCCGCCCAGGTTTGAACCCACGATACTCCGGACTAGAGACAAGGGAAATGGCCATTAGACCAACTCGGCCGACTTGGAGAATAGTATGTCTATACTAATTTTTTACAAAAATCTTGGAGCTATTAAACTAATTAATTTATTGTTTTAAAAATGTTAAAAATAGCTTTTTAAGATTAAATAATTGCATTATTCTTATGACGATTCAATAAACTGCGTCATTAATATTAATTTCATATATGATTAACTGTCATTAGACAATTATTGAACTCTTGACTTTTGTTTGTTCCATTTTTTTATCCAGATCTCAAACCGTAAATATTTGTGTGGTAGATTTTAAGTTACTTGCAAAAAGAATGTAAGATAATATAGCAGCCCCTTCATCGGCCCTATCCTACATAGCGCTCGTAACACAACCGGAGGACACTTTTATTAATATTGGAACAACGGGAAGACAGTCGAACGAATTTACAAAAAAGACATTTGGCAAAAACCAGATGAAAAAATGCCGTCAGTAGGGAATAATTAAATATTTTCAATATAACAGATAAAATTGTATGCTTTAAAAGATAAAGGATATACCGTATTAACAGAATGAAAAATAATAAACTTCCTAAGTTATTACAGAAGATAAAACTGCAGATGGGAAAATTGTTTTAAAACTTCATGTTGTCGGAACAGATCAACAGATCTAAAGCATGCACATGATGATGATTATTATAAGGCCTAGCGAATTCTACACCAAAACAAACGACACAGGTGTGAGAGGTGGGGAGTAGTATGTGGTCCTGCGCAGTATCGCCCGATTAATATACAACTGTGTAATGCGTTCGAAAATAACATTCATTTAAATTCTGGTACACTTATTACACGTATTTGTGGACTTAAAAGTGTGCATTGTTTTGTTTATGTTTGTTTCTCTGTGTTTGCTAGCATCAACAACACTGCATATTGTTTTAGTTATTTTATTTTACAATTAGTCCACCGCTGTGGTATCGAGGTAGCGTGCTGCCTTGCCACGCAGCGGGCCCGGGTTCGATCCCCGGTCGGGACAGGCTCCTAGGTGAGCTTTTTCGGGATTTTTCCTCACCTGAAGTCAAATGTCAGGAAGCTTAGGGCCCAACGGTCCCCGAAAATCATCCGGCCATCATCATCATTATCATCCTTTACCGGTGTGGAAAGCAACGGGAAGCTACCATACCTCGGGCAGAATTACTATGGATGGATATATCATCATCATCATCATCCGCTATCCTGGCAGCTGCCGCCGTCTTCCGGAAACCAAACGCCATTCCTCTCTGTCCATCCATTGATCTTCCTCCAAACCTCTGATATTCATAGCCGCTTGTACCCCTTCTATCCAAGTTTTCTTCGGTCGTCCTCTCTTCTTCCTTTCTATTGGGATCCATTCCATAACAATTTTAGGCAATCTTTGCTCTGGCATTCTTTTGACATGGCCATACCACTGTAATCTTTTCTTTTCTATGTCTATGCAGGGTGCTCTGAAATTCCCTTTAAACTTCTGGGACTTGTAGAGGGGACTATGTTGATAATATTCAGAATTGGAAACCATGTCCGGAAACTTACCGTTTCCGTGCTACAACCGTTTAAAAACGTGTTTTTTAATGCGACCACTTTTACAAGTATTTTATTATTAGGCGTGACACAGTACATCACTTGTTTTACAATTCAACTCATTAATAACCAAAGAAACAAAATGGAAACTGAATCATGACTTGCATTAATAATGCCAGTTATACCCTCCACAATCATTTGTTTTTTTCAGTTTTCAAAATTTTGAAAAAATTTGGACTTAAAAAAAAACATGAAGTCTTGGAATACTCAATAGGGAAATTTTCAATTTAGACGAATCGCGAAGCTATTACTTGTTGAGACACGTGACGTACGTTTAGGCAATGCTTGTTTTCAAACGGCTGTAGCACAGAAACGGTAAGTTTCCGGACATGGTTTCCAATTCTGAATATTATAAACTCAGTCCCCTCTGCAAGTCCTAGAAGTTTGTAAGGGGAATTTTAGAGCACCCTGTATACGTATAGTAGCCCTACTGTAGTTTCTCGTTGTTTTATGCTAGGAGGAACTCTTAGGATGTAGTATACAAGTTGAAAAAATTATTTTACAATAAAATAAGACTAAACTTTCTTTCGCGGGTTTTAAAATTTCAACCTTTTTTATAATAATCTCAACGGAGGTTCATTATACATTTTTAAAATATTGTGACAGTGAGAGTAATAATATTTAGATTCTTTTTATGTGAAAATGTCCTGAAAGGTTGAATACGTCTTTTGTAACTAAATGTATATAATATTACAATGTGAAACAGTATGCAGCTATTCCTATATCATTCTGATATCTTCGTTCCAAGTTAAAATTTTCTCACCATTAAAACTCCCACGCGATAACGGTATTACTCGTAGTAAGTGTTAAGATCGAAGCCGGGACAGTTTAGTTCGCGTGCAGAGGCCTTGAAGTGAATTTGTACACAATCCATGATTCTAACGGAATCTGCGCGCGCATTAATCTCTTGTTACAGCATCTTCACTGCCGACACAACAATGAAGAGCATTAACCTGGTTGGCGTCTCTCATAAATTCAGCTTATAATTTCTTGGACTCTTATAAACATCCACAATTACACAAAAAAAAGTATTTATTCACAAAATCAGACTTTTTTAATCTCAGTTTTATTTTAAGACTCGTCAATATTTTCGGCCATAAAATGTTTAGTCTTTCCCAATGGTCCACTGCAGGCATTACCAACCCACGGCTTTCAATAACATCGCATTTCAGTGGCATTTCAAAGTGTTTAATTGTGTTCAGAATTAAGGAATATTGTAACTAACTAATACACTGGCACTATCGAACCCGTAGGTGTATGGCCGCGCGGACATAAGCTCTCCATACATCTCTATCCTGAGCTAATGCTTTCCAATCATTCCCTGTATAATCTACTTCCCTCAAATCATAGTTAATGTTGTTCTCCCACCTCATTCTTAGTCTACCAACCGGGCGTTTTCCCTCCGGCTTTCCTACAAGAAGCTTCCATGCACGTCTTTCATTCCCCATACGCGCAACAGATCCTGCTCATCGCAGTCTACGAGACTTAACTGTTCTTATTATTTCTGGCTTCCTATAAAGACCATGCAGTTCATTGTTATGTAGTCTTCTCCATTCACCTGTCTGTTCATCTCTCTTCGGTCCAAGAATTTTCCTAAAAACTTTATTCTCAAATACTCGTAATCTCCTTTCCTCCCTTAAAGTGAGAGTCCGTGTTTCGCATCCATATAATATAACTGGTAGAATAATAGTTTTATATATTTTCAGTTTAACGTTTTTTAAAGGAGTTGGGATGTCAAAAGTCCCTGTAATGCATAATAACACGCATTTTCAGAATTGAGCCTATGTTTAATTTGTTAGTGCACCTCATTCCTGTTTGTGATTATTGTTACTGTAAATCAGATAAAATAGGCTACTAATACAGTAAACTCATTGTAATTAAAATAATTTCATATCTAGTGCATGAAATGTAGTCGGTATCCGTGTATATCAAAGGCCTTCAATAATAGGGGCTTGATCTCATCCCATCCCTCAACCTGGCATTACGCCGACCTAAGTATAATAATTTAAATAACAGAGCGAATTCGCTCAAGACGTAATGTTTTGAGACTCGTATTTGGATGTTCCCGAATTCAAACACTCGGTGCCGATCAATTCGAGATTTTTTTCTAGTTTCCTCAGTCGTCAAGGTAAAAGCAGAGTTTAAATTTCAATGCTAGGACCCATTTCATCATAATTATCATTTCATTGTATTATTGAAACAGGCCTAAATAAAGACGCTATATGAGCTGAGATGTTAAAGCGTATATACATAATTGAAGATAAAAAGGTTACTTATGTTTATAGTATTAAATTAAAAAAAAACATATGTTTGTTTTACAAAGCCTTGCTTCCGATTTCCTTCCAACCGAATTTAATGTCTGTATTGTGGTCTGTTTTTAATGTACGCAGAACTTTGACAGATCACTTTACGTCGACTATTTAACTCATGCACCAAATGGGAGCCAATGACCAATCGCGTTTCAATGAATTTTGATTTACAACCAATCACAGTCGTGTTTCACATAGAATTTATCAAACAAGTTTATTATATTAAAGAAAGCTCCTCCTTTTTAACATTCTGAATAGACCAGAGCATTATTTTGTAGTGATTGACTCTACCAGATTATATGTATATATATATATAGATTTATTTATTGCACGGATGTAAACAGATAGTGCTTGCGGGTTATAATATAAAAACATTTGTAGCAATTGATTACACCACAAAAAAAACACTGTTTGCACTTTCATAAACGTATTATTTCCCACGCAATAACGTTCCAGAAAAATATAATTGACATATTTACATCATAGTACATAAGAAATTAATTAATATACAGTTTGAAGTGTTTCATTTTTTCTCCACTAGAGCGAATTCTTAAAATATTGCGGTCTTTTGGCAATAAATAATATGATCTGGTTGCAGTGATGAACAAGTGAAACATAACAAACTTTTCTCATTTGTTTTCAAACATCGCCGTTTACATTACATATATTTTAAAATAACTGTATTTAAATAATGATTTGTGAGTAAACAGCTTAATTTTATTCGTTAAATAGTCCTAACAAATGCCACTCTTGATTTCCAAATTCTCTAGATAAATTCACTCCTCACTTCGTTAGACGTGAATTTATCAATAATTTGGAAATCACTCGTGGCATTACTTATGATAATGTATAATTTTATTGTGTACAGAGAGGAGTATAGGATGAGTGTATATTTAATTTTTCAAGTGTAGCGTAAGAATGTAGGACGAGAGATGAGGAAAAATAAAATGAAGAAGGTGAAACTCGATGCGGCATTGGGCTACTCATAACGGAAAGCACCAAGGGGGAGCACTAGACTTTACGTAAAAACTATCGCCTTAGCCCATATGGTAGGGAAATCAAACTTCTTTTACTTAAAACTTGACATATTTCGCAAATATTAATAAATATCATACTCCGAAAGTTTGAATTATCGCAAGTAATAGTAGGCCTGCATTACAATGCGAGGTTGGCAAGTAGTTTTTACAGAAGAGAGGAAATTATTGAAAACCTAGTGATAGCGAGGTTTTTAATTTCGAATATTCTGTAAAACACTTTACAAACGTTTGTTGTACATTATTTTTTGCACGATGATGTTTTCAAAATAATAAATAATAGTGAAATAATAACATCTTTGTTGGAAATATTTGCGTTCATTATAAACAACTGAGTGACGTTAGCAGTTTGGGCAATATATATTCGCTAAATGCGGAAAATGCTTTATTTGAGACTACAGCAGGCCGTGACACCTATCAAGTATAAAATGGTGGCAAGTATGAATGATGGTAATTAAAATGACGAAATTGAAGGAGCGTGGGAAGTTGGATGTGCTTCTTTAGTGCCAGAGAAATCTAAATCAAGATATGAAAAAGCGTACATTTCATTCAGAAAGTGGCTGGAGGAGAAGAATTATTGTACTCTAAGTGAAAAAAAAAAGTATGATTATTTATTTCGTGCTCAGGAGTGAAACACTAGAGTCTCCACCGAGTTAGTGATCAAAATATTCAATGCTGAAGGCATTGATAAATTTAAAAGAAGATGTCAATATTGCAGATTTTATTACTTCCACATGAAGGACTAAAAATTATTCAGGTTTGTAATGCGGTACCGATACATCTACTCTATTGTGTTAATTCAACTTTCAGTATTGATTCAAATAAAGTTCAGTTCATTTAAAATGCAATTATTTATTTCGTATAATGTATATTAACACTATCGTTTGGATATATATTTGTATATACATTGTACGTAGTATACATAAAGGGCAGTGGTTTACTTCCCGCCCTATGTAGGTAATTTGTAATATTACGATGAAGTTATTTAGTTATTTGTAGGTTGGCAACCCCGAAATTTAGGAAATTGAACTTTCAATCATGGCCGCCATTCTGGTAAGCACGACAGAACGCACTATCGTGCAGAAAATAATATTTTTATCGGTTTAAATTGTTTTACAATTTACCTTCTCCAATTTTTAATAAAATGCCCCATAATCTATACAAGGAAACCAGAAAAGTAGCTTTATTGGCACATGGACTTCATAATTAAATAGCGGTAAATAAAGGTATTTTTTTTTGTAAATAGTTGTTAAATCTCTCCAGTCAAAATTATCGGACATCCAAGGCTATTACACCTCATAAACAATGGCAATATGCCGGCTGTCATATTAGATAATGAACAAATTCCTTATACCGACGTCGTTAAAAACTTGGGATTTTACTTAGATTCTAATTTAAAATGGCATGAGCAAGTAAAACAAACATCTAAAAGGATCTTCTCCATAATGCATTCCCTAAAGCGACTTAAACATTTTCTTCCTACAACTCTTAAAAGAATTTTAATCCAAACTTTAGTGATGCCGCATTTCGACTACTGTGACGTTCTACTAACTGACATAAGTGACGGATTGTCGGACAAACTGCAGCGTGTCCATAATATGTGTATCAGATTCATATTTAATGTTCGAAAATACGATCACATTTCTCCATTATTCCACGAATTATCATGGCTACATCTAAAAGAGAGAAGAAAATCGCACTGTTTAATTCTCCTATTTAAGATCCTACATACCTCGATTCCCAATTATTTATCATCCCGTTTCCAGTATCTATCCTCAAACCATAACTTAAACACAAGATCACAACACAGTCTCTTACTTAATATACCGCAACATAGGACATCACATCACTCCATGTCATATACCATCTCCACTTCTCGCAACTGGAATTCCCTACTACAAGAAATAAGGGGCTGCCGGACATTGGCATCTTTTAAAAGAAATCTAAATTTATATTTGCTCTAAACTCGACTTCATTATTATCCAGTGTAAGATATATATATTAATTGGTGTTTCCCGTATAATGTATCATATTTATATTATTATTATCATTATTATTATTATTATTATTATTATTATTATTATTATTATCGATGGCCGAAGCAACTATATGAATGGCATCCTAACAGAAAGAAGAAAAGAGGAAGACCAAGGTTAACATGGAAGGAAAACATGAAGACAGTAATGCAAGCTAGAGGGCTAAGCATCGAAGATGCCCAAGACCGTAGGCTTTGGAGGTTTGGCACGGGAAGACGGCAGCAGCTGTAAAAACCCGAAGATAGATAGAGATTATTATTATTATTATTATTATTATTATTATTATTATTATTATTATTATTATATATTATTATTATATTATTATATTATTATTATCGTATCATTATTGTTATTACCCTATAAAATGCTGTTTGTACATGACATTTACATTGTTACATTTATTGTATCTTTAACTGTTTATACTTAGTATAGTGTATATCTATATTTGTCGAATATTTATTTGTATTTGTGCTGGTTGAGTGGAAGAGAGGGCCTTATGGCCTTAACTCTGCCAGAATAAATAAAGTATCATTATTATTATTATTATTATTATTATTATTATTATTATTATTATTATTATTATTATTATTATTATTATTATTATATTTTCAAGCAACCAGAAGATTTAGTCAATTACAGAAAATGTAGTCAGAACCACAATTTTCAACTGTTTTTATAGTAAGCGTAAAAACTAAAAATCAACGGTTTTTAATATTATAAAACAAAAGTTTTGCTCAAGTCATGGTTTTATAAACATTTTTGCGCTGTTCACCTATAAATTAAATACTTGCAGCATTATCTATTTTTACAATCAAATATATTTTCGTTAAAGACACTTGTGTCAGTAAGATCAACTTAATTCTTAATTTGTAAAAGTAACCTAATAAAAATATGTTAACAAGTTAATTACAAATAAGTAATTGCTTTTGTTTCTCCTATGATCTTTGTTCGATTTGGTCGATTTTGGAGATCAATGTGTATTATTTTTATTGTCTACTTCTTCTTCCTTTCAGTCTATTATGGTCTCAATCCAAAGTTTGAAGGATCTGCCCAACGATCTCTTGCCTGCTGGCTAGTAATTTCAGATTTGACGTGGTATTCTTGTTCTGCACATTCATCGTACGTGAGATTTCCAGCTGTTTCTGTATATTTGCACATATTCCATGCTTTATTCTGTTTGTAATTCTTTACTCTTATATTTATTATTATTATTATTATTATTATTATTATTATTATTATTATTATTATTATTATTATTTATGGTACTATTATATACAAATAGCCCACCGCTATGATGTCGAGGTAGCGTGCTGCCTTGTCACGCAGTGGGCCGGGGTTCGATTCCCGGTCGGAACATGCTCCTGGGTGAGGGTTTTTTCGGGGTTTTTCCTCACCTGTAAGACAAATGTCAGGAAGCTTAGGGCCCAACGGTCCCCGAAAATTATCCGGCCATCATCATCATCATCATCATCCTTATCATTATCACAATCATCCTTCACCGGTGTGGAAAGCAACGGGAAGCTACCACACCTATAATTCCCTAGTAAAGCTGCAAAGCATAGCATGAAAAGGCTATGATTGCAGTGAAAGACCTACCCTCGGGCAGAATAACTATGGATGGATGGATATACAAATATTGCATATGATTCAATTAAGAGCGAATAGTCATATAGTATCGTGCTGGAGTTCGGAATTCCTAAAAAGTTAGTTAAACATATACGAACATGTCTAAATGGCACAAAGAGTGGAGTGCGTGTAGAAAACAGTTTTCGGATACTTTTTAAATTCACTATGGGTTGAAGCAAGAAGATGCACCATCTCCTCTACTATTTAATTTTGTCCTAGAGCATTCTATTAAATCTTTAGAGGTTGAAGACGGCCTAAAACTCTATGGTATTAATAAGCTGTTAGTTTATGCTGATGATGAATTACTATTGGACGATAGCGAAGAGATACTAAAGGCCAACATGCACACACTATTAACACTAAGAAATTGGGACTGGAAGTAAATATCAATAATAGACAATTAATGACAAATGGGGGAAATTTTGAGAATGTGGTTGAATTCAAATACTTTCGAACAATAATTACAAACAGGAATGAGATGCACAAAGAAATTAAACATAGGCTTATTTTTGAAAATGTATGTTATTATGTATTACATGGTTACAGGTCGTCCCAACTCCTCTAAAGAAAGTCAGACTGAAAATACATAAAACTGTTATTCTCCTAGTTTTATTCCATGTATACGATACATGGACTCTTATTTTAAGGGAGGAGAAAAGAATAGGAGTATCGGTATGTGAGAATAAAGCTTTAAGGAAAATTTTTGGATCAAAGAGAGATGAACAGAAGGTGACTTTATAACAGTGATGATCTTTATAGGAAAGCAGATACAATAAGAAGAGTTATGTCTCGTAGATTTTGGACGTGTGACATGAGTGGGGAAAGAAGGAGGTGAATGGAAGCCACTTGTAAGGTATCCAGAGGGAAATGTCCAGTTGGTAGAGCAAGATTGAGGTCAGGAGATGATTGGAAAACATTAGATCTGGTTAGAGAATTATGGAGAGCTTATCTCCACGTGTTCGATCGTGCCAGTAAGTTATTAAGCTATTATTATTATTATTATTATTATTATTAGGCCTATTATTATTATTATTGTTATTATTATAATTAGTATTAGTATTATTATTAATATCACTACTATTATTATTCACTCATTTCAGTATATTACCTATGCCACCAGGTTGTGTTTGACATTCCTGGTTTCATCTCCGGAAGTGCAATCCACTTTTCAGGCTGGGGCGCCTTGAAGCGGATTTACGTTACCCCAATGATATGATAATGGAAATGGACAGTTAATGATAAATGAAGAACATTTTGAAAAAAAGTTCAAATACTTTTAAGAATCATAATTGAAAAATAAATTAGATGATCAAACAGGAGAATGTAGAAAACTAAGTAAGAGTTGAGCTGCATTATCTTAATGGGAAGCCAGATATAACAAGAAAATTAAGTCTCGTAGACTGCGATGGGCAGGACATCTAGGGCGAATGGGGAAATGGCAGATGGTCATATAAATTCTTTATAGGAAAAACAAGAGAAAATGAGAAGTAGGTAAGCCAGGCATGAGATGGGAAAATACATTAGCCATTATTTGAAGGGAGAAGATTATACAGGGGTTGATTGGAAAATATTGGCTCATATTAGGGATTTATGGAGAGCTTATATCCGCGCGGATATGAACCTAAGAGTTTGAAAAAACAGTTAGTGTCTCATTCGTATTACGATTATATTGTATTATTTCCGCATTTTCTTCTGCTAATTCAATTCTCTTCAAACATCTCCTGATGCCACCCATCAATTATTTTTGTGGGTTTCCTCTTCACTTCCTGGTATTGCATTACAAATTCATTTTCGGAATTACATTAATCTCGTCTGAAATTCCGTGATTGTCCCAACATCCAATGTTCATTAACTGCTATACTGTTCCAGTTGTACAGTAAACAAAGTTCCGATTGAGGGTCTTTCCACTTTTCAGCGGTTGCCCTTTTACCAGCCGGCTGCTGGCCCTTCACATCCACATGTGTCAATCACAGAGGTAGATGATCAACAGCCAGTGTAGGGGTGACATGTGGTTAGCATGTCGAGTCCCCCAGCCGTTATAGCTGGTTCCTCAACCTGGAGCCGCTACTTATTGTAGCTACCCAATTGCCTCACGATGCTGGGTGGGCACCGGTCCCATACTGGCCGAAATACCATGAGAAAATTTCTTCCCCCATGGAGACTCGAACCAGCGCAAGTCCCGTAGCTCTGCGCCAAGGGTTCCTACCTTAACCGCTCGGCTACGGCGCGGGACGTAAACAAAGTGCTTATGACATTACTCCACCGACCCCGTCTATTGGCGGAACCGTGATGTTACTTTTACCCGCCAAATGACTGAATTGTGTTCGGAAGTGTCAATGATAGAAACATATTTCTTAGGTTATATCGTATAACTAGGGGAAATAAGTCCACCGCCGTGGTCTCGAGGTAGCGTGCTGCCTTGTCACGCAGCGGGCCCGGATTCGATCCCCGGTCGGGGCAGTTTTCTGGGTGAGGTTTTTATCGGGGTTTTTCCTCACCTGTAAGACAAATGTCAGGAAAACTTTAAGGCCCAAACTGTCCCCTAAATCATATGGCCATCATCCTTACCATTATCATTATCATCATCATCGTTCACCAGTATGGAAAGCAACGAGAAGCTACCACACCTACACAATTCCCTAGTAAAGCTGCAAGCATAGCATGAAAATGCTATGATTGCAGTGAAGGACCTGCCTTCGGGCAGAATTACTATGGATGGATGGAGGGGAAATAAGTCTGAATACAAGACAAGATGGTACCTGTAATTAGTAAGTTGCATTTCTAATTTATTTATGACAAATTCTATATAAGGGTCTACCTAACCAGAAGTTTACACATTTTCCATGATGTCGGCAGATATCCTATATTTCCAGTTTCATTAGGTCTACAAGCAGATACATGCTCAATGCTTTCTTACCTGTAAAAATGTCCTCATACAAGGGAGAAATTCAAACATACTAATTTAGTTGTACATGTTTTTGGATAGATGTCAGAGTGGTCCGTGGCCAGTGTTCCGCCTCAGAGTGACATCAAGGAAACCAAGGTAGTACTAGGATGGGAAAATTCGGTAAATTTTGGTTAGAAGCCTTTTTATTCAGGCTTGTCCCCATCTAGGGGATATGTGGATGGCGATCACAAGGTGCCCAAGCTGAGCAAAACATTGCTTCCACTTACTTGTGTTTTGCTCCTTACTTTTATCTTTAACCGATCTGGTATTTCTTCCTTTCTTCCACTTACTTATACTAGACTCTTTTAACTTTACTATCTAACCTCTCTTGGTTAACTCTTGTTTTTTCGACCCTGACGCTATTAGGGCATCCGAAGGCTAGGGAGTCTTTCCTTTCTTCCATTTCTTCTTTCCTTTTTTTATTTTATTCTCCAGAAAAGCCTGACCAGAGGCTATAAAATGGCAGCCCCATCACTGGTCTTGCCTTCCTTTGGCTGGCAACCAATCGAAGGGACTATTATTATGCTTTCAAGTCTTATATGAGAATTTCTCGGAAGGACGCTGGAGGGATAATTTTCTATGGGATCGTAACAGGCCTTGGTCTAATACCTGGAAGGAA